>CM031600.1:36455302-36465302 GCA_018398815.1 Conus ventricosus
ATTTTAACCGGAAAGAAACTAAAAGGGGGGCTTGGTTGTAAAGAAATCGTCTTTTTTCCCCTCCAACTTCTGTCTCTGTTTTTTCTGCCATGCGACCGTTTTTTTTTTTTTTTTTTTTTTTTTTAAACTTTTTTTTTTCAAAGTGAATTTTGTAAACTTCTAAGTGGTAACTGATGCGGCTGCCGTTTAACTGCCTTCAGCTCTTGCAGGCGCCATTTGCAATTTGCTTCAAAACGAGCTGTGAACGTGAGTGATAAAAATGTTAAATAACGATGATGGAGGACAGTATAATGAACATGACAGGCGCCGCCAGATCGACAAAGATGGTCCAGATCACAGAGTCAAGTGAACGAGTGTGTTCGAAAACCATGCAAAGTTATATGATATGGCTTAGGTCACCACAATATGATAAATTGATGTCGATGTTCCGATGAATGTTTGATTCCTTCGAGGTACATGTGAGTGAGTACAAATGATCGCCCATCAACATCAGTAACACAGAAACAGGTAAATACATGCCAAAAGACGTCCACTACAAGATTTCATGCAAAATCTGGCGCTGTTCGGACTTCCAGATTTTGTTGTTGATTCACACACAGACACACAGACACACAGACACACACACACACACACACACACACACACACACACACACACACACACACACACACACACACCACGCACGCACACACACCACACACACACACACACACACACACGCGCGCGCGCGCACACACACACACACTGAGGAAGCCAGTGGGACCAAAGAAGTACTATCTCCAACTGTCGAATCAGTTAGCCGGGATCAAATTTCATGAGTTCATCATGAGTACACAAGTTTCATGAGTTTATCCAGTGCCATAAAACACGATTTTAATAGTTTGGTAATGTCACGACAACTTATTTGTTAATAGTTTAGACATTAACGACACGCACAAACAATGTGTACATTTGTATCGACTTTTAATTTCATCTGGATATTACATGAAAGAGTATTGTCAGTAACCGCATTTTAAAGAGCAGAATTGCAGACATTTAAATCTGTACATATGCAAGAAAATTCAGTTCCTCAAATTAACATTTCTTTTCTTGTTTTAGATGTCACACAAATAGTACTTTGGAACTGTACATGATTAGGACATTGATAATGGATATTCCACTAGGCTACTACTCTTTAAACTACACTTTTCTGAGGTCACAACAAACATTTTGTAGACTTCAACAAAGCCTTTGACACAGAGCTGCACAGGACTGTAGGAAATAACCGCAACGTTTGGATGTTCTTTATCCTGGTCAGTAGTTCCACGACTGCATCATGACTTGCCACTTGTGTGCTGGACAATGGCGACTACACTGATGTCTTCCCTGCCCAAAAGGGCACCAGGCATGGGTGCGTGCTGACTCCTATCGTATTCAACTGCGTGCCTTTATATGCTGACGGACATCTTAAAAGACAGCGACAAATGTACATGTCAGACACACCTTTCAACCGATATCGAGGGCATGACGATGATGATGATGATGATGATATGATGAGATGATGATGATGATGATGATGATGATGATGATGATGATGATGAGAGACGACGTCGACGACGACGACGACGATGACAATGATGATGATGTTGATGAAGTTGATGATAGTTGTCATTATCATTGTAATTACTGCTGCTAGTACTGCTAGTACTCTTGCAACAACAACAACAACAACAGCAAAGCAACAAAACAACAACAACAACAACTACACTACTACTACTACTACTACTACTACTACTACTACTACTACTACTACTACTACTACTACAACCGCCGCTGCTGGTGCTGGTGCTGCTATTGCTATCATCATCATCATCATCATATCATCATCATCATCATCATCATCATCATCATCATCGTTATCATCATTATCATCATCATCATCATCATCATCATCATCATCATCATCATCATCATCATCATCATCGTCATCATTATAATCATCATTATTATAACAATGATTGATTGATTGATTGATGGCGACGTTGTTTACGATGAAAATGATGATGATCACGAATCTAATCAGTAGTATGAGCATCATGATCACCATCGTCATCGTCGTCATTGTTGTCATCGTCGTCGTCGTCGATGTTTCAACCTTTTTTTTTTCATCTGTTCCTTTTTACTCAGTGTCCCTATTCCAAAGCACTCAAGGCCAATTACAATTGGACGAAGCGAACGGAAAAATCTAATGAGGGAAAGAAGCAGCGAATCATTCAAACACCAAACAATAGTCAACCAATCATTCAACCAGAGAGCCAACTGAAAGACAAAGAAAAAAAAAGACTGGAAAACAACAGAAGAAGCAATCAAGGAAACAAAAAGAAAAAAAAAAAAACCAGACAAAGGACAAAAGGGCTTGAAAACAGCACCAACAAACAATCAAGCTAACAAAGGGAAAGAAAAATGACACACACACACACAAAAAGGAGAACACTCTAACAAACAATCAAGCAAACAAACGAAGAGAGAGCGAGAGAGAGAAAAAAAAAGAGAGAGAGAAAGAAAGAAACCAACGAAAAACTTTTAACATTAACAAGAACAGGAAAAACACAATGAAGGAAAGAGGGAGAAATTAAATTAAAAAAAACAAAAAACCACGGTATAAAACATCCAACTAGAATTCAGCATGGTCAGACAAAGTTGTTCTGTTTTTGTTTTTTTCTTTTCTGTTTTTTGTTTCTTTCAACCTCCCCTCCCCCCACCTTCTCCTCCCCCTTCGCCCACCACCCCCCCCCCCTCCCCCTCCCCCCCCCCCCCCCCCCCTGAAGAAAGCAGGCGTCGGGTGATGAGTTCCTCTGCCTGCTAATCAGGCTCAGGGCTTGTTTGCAGGTTGTTTTGCCAGACAACAGATGGGCCTCTGATAACCAGGCGTGGATGACACTCGGCGCCAGAACTCCTGGTTTTTTTTGTGTTATCGCCATCAACCTCCCTCCTCTCTCTCCTCTCCCGCCCCCACCCCCCCCCCCCCCCCCCCCCCCCCCCCCACCCCCAACCCCACGTCCTCCTCCGCCAACCACACCTCCACATCCCTCCCTCTCCAGCCCCCCGCCACCCACCCTCCCCCATTATGTATCACTCCGTCCCTCTCCCCTCTTCTCCTCCCCCCCCCCCCCCCCCCCCCCCCCCCCTTCCTTCTTCTCCTTTCCACTCTTCCTGTCTGTTTTCTTTCTTGTCGTTCTGGGTTCTTCTCCCCCTATTATTTATCGCTGTACACAAGAAGCAGCAACAACAACAACAACATCTGTTCGGGTCTGTTTTTCGTTCTGGCACCCCCAAAGCTTGAACATTCTCTATGGATGTATTTTCTCCCCATCTCCTTCCTGAAGTCTACATCCTCACCTCCCCCCCCCCCCCCGCCCCCCCCCCCCCCCCCCCCCCCCCACCTTCCTCTCTGTCTCGCCACCCCTCTTCCTCTCTCCTCTCTCTCTTGTCCCCCTCCGTTCCTCCTTTCTCCTCGGCTGTCATTTTTTTTTCATTTTTCTCTTTATTCTTCTTTCCTTCTCACATCAAGCCCCGCCCCAGTTCTGCAAAATCTCCCTGCTGTTTTGGTTCCGTCCGGCGATTTTTGTTCTTCTTGTACCTCCCATCTTCAAAGACCCCCCTCCCCCGTCCTCCCCACACTCTCTCTCGCTCCTCTCTCGCTCACTCCTGTCCTTCTCGCTCTCTTCTGTACCTCCTCCTTTTCTTTCTTTCTTTTCTCTCTTGCCGTTTTCTCTATTTCATCCCCCTTTTTTTTTTCATTTGCGGTACAGTTTCACGCCATCATCTGTCCAAAGGATTTCTTTGCTGTTTTTCCCCTCTTCTCTCTCTCTCTCTCTCTCTCTCTCTCTCTCTCCTCTCTCTCCTTCTCTCTCTCCTCTCTCTCTCTCTCTCTCTCTCCTCCCCTCTCTCTCTCTCTCCGATCCCCCAAACCTACTATCCCATCCCTCCCTCTCATCTTCCACTCTAAGTCTGTCAAAAATGTTTCATTTTATCTTCTTTGTTTCTCTTTTTCTTTCTTCCTTTCTTGTATTCTATTTTCATTATTTCATTGTTAGTTTTCTTTCGTTTCCTGTTGTGCTGCAGTTTGTGCCCATCGTTTGCTTCTATTTGCACCCGCAGATCATTGTTTGTTGTTTTTGTTTGTTGTGTGTGTCCTTGCTTCCCTCTCACAGTGGACCGAGAGATGCTGTGATAAGTTCCATCTTCGAAAGAAGAATCATCTCAAGTCGCTCTCGCTGTAGAGAAAACAAAATAATATGGCTGCAATGTGGGGGTGGGGAGTGTGTGTGTGGTGGGGGTGGGGGTGGGGGGGGGGGGGGGGGGGGTGGGGGTAGAGGGGGAGAACAGGGGGGAGGGAGACGTGGGATCCGGAAGATTGGGAAGCTGGGAGAGCGATGTGGGGACGGGTGGAGGGGTACGAGTGACCCCTACACCCCGTAGTTCCCTCCCCCAGCCCAATCAGCAATGAATGGAATCTGATCCTGACCACTCTGTTTCAGTGCTGTTGTTTCAAAGATGTCTCACCCCCACTCAGCCACTCGTGAATCGCCACTCTCATTTCTAACATAAATGTCCCATGGACAGAAGCTAGAAACTGTCAACGGTTCATTGACTTGGAATCCATCAATGCATGAGGGATCTATACTAGAAATACTCACAAGGGCAGAGACCTTATCAGCGCTGTCCAGAGTAAACCCTTATGGACGGACAATGATATCTCTATGAACCACAAGAGAAAGCTCCTGCAAGCGCTGGCATATTATATCTCCCTGTGTGCTCGTGAGATAGTGACCTTCCCAACAGATCTGGAAAGAAGAACACAAGTCATGGAAATGAGGTGCCACCCCAAGATAGTATAATGAAATTAATGATCATATCACCGAAACCCGGGCGTCAAACCATCAAGCAACACATTGGACCCTATGAAGAACTATTGATCTCAGTTTGGAAGAGGTTGCTACGTTTAGTGCAGTCATGTAACAAGATCCAAAGCCCTGCTAAAATGGTCATCCAGTAACTTAAAAAAGGGAGACGAAGGGGAGGACATCAAATACAGATGGACTGACGACTTTGCAGAATGGACAGGGACAACTTCGGCAATCAAGTCCTCGGCAGAAATGTTCTCTTGACGTCTGAAAGTACCGTTCGGAAAACTCTGAAGGTCTTAGTCAGACTGGTTCAGAAGGAAGTCAACGTCCAAACTCAGACTGTGGTCTTTGGTCCAGTGTCGTTGACCGCGCTGCTTTGTTGTTGCGGCTCATAGAAAGGTTTTAAGAAACATCTCTGGTGAATTTAACGTGTAAGTGATCTGAATTGTTTATGGAGGATTGTGCATAGAAAACTTCTGCTGGTGAATTAGAAAAATAAGAAACTGTAAAGGCGTAGCGATCAGCGAAGGGAACAGAAAGCTCAAGAAATCTGTATTGGGCAAGACTGCACTGGACAGTGAATGGTCATTGAGGATAGATATTTTACTGTGATAAAATGATAAGTAATGTGAAGAACACAAGCTGAGTCACAGCTAAGAAGTACATCAAGGTGCTGCAAGAACTCTCTATCCATCTGCTCCTAGCGACTATTTCCTTCGAGGCGATGCTTTCTATGAGAAGACAACCTGACGCCTCCATTTACACACCTTGCGAAACAGAACAAGTGGACGCAACAGCAGTCCGTTCCAATCGTGTTGTGGCCAACACAGTCATCTGATCTCAGTCCTTTGAAAATACCGCAGTTGGTCTGAAAGAAAAGGTGAAAAAAAGTAGCACAAATCGCATTCCCAGTCTGGGAGTGGCCGTTTGATCTCTTTTGCGCTCTACCGTAACGCGTACAGGTTTTTTTTCTGTGTTAAATGGGTCACTAACCTGGTATCAAGGCATCAGAATTTCAAACGAAAAAAAGGAAGAACGTTGTATTGTTTTCATCTGGTGAACTTTAGTAATGCTGCCACTTGAAAGTTTGTTAATGGAATGGCATGAAACTGTACAACTGTTCATGCTGCTGTTGCTTCTACTACGACCAATACCACCACTGCTGCTGCAACTTATCTGGCAATATTGTCCTATCACACTCTCCCCCCCCCCCCTCCACCGCCACCTCAACAAAAAAGAAACTGAAGAATATTTTTGTCTGTACATAATTTACATGTGCTATATCAGGGTACTGTAGGGGAGTATATTGGGGTATGCCTGGGATGGGTGAAACTGTTGAGTCTGACCGGGACGAATCTCTGATCTTCTCTTCATTTAAACAAAAACATTATTTACAAAAGATTGCAGCAGCAACAAGAAGAATTGCCAGTACAACAGCCAATAAGGCTTAAAGCACGTATTCAACTTACGTCGTAATTCAAATGTTGACAGCAGTCAAAAAGAATAATAGTATTAAAAAGAACCGGACAGAAGAAATGAGTAAGGAAAATATACAAGCAAACAGACAACAACGATAAACGTAAAAAATGTATTCATACATTCGAAAGTAAGTCAAAGACAGGTTAGACGTATGGCATTTACGACATCACTTAAAATGAAAGTGCCAAAACACCTCTAAATTGAGAGATACGACCAGGATACGACCGTGAGTATTGTTGTCTATAACCGTTGGAAGCTTGTGAAAATTAAAGTCACATTATTTTACGGAGAAAAAAAAAAGTTCAGAAAATCTTTCAAGTTGGGGTGGGTGGGTGGGTGGTGGTGGGGTGGTGGTGGTAGAAAGATGTTAGCTCAGAGGAGTAGTGTGTCCTCACTGGGAGGTCTAGCTGAAGAACAAAGCAGACAATGCAGACAAAGAAAAGCGGACTTGGGGTGGGGGGCTGGGGGTGGGGGTGGGGGGTGGGAGGGCACGTAACACTAGAATTCTTGACAACGTGTGAACGAGTGGAAACAACAGTTGCATCAGATCGTTCACCCAGCCTGGGACTTGTATTACTCGTATGAACTCGCCAGCTTCTTGCCTCTTCTATTTCACCTTTCTTTTCCTGTCAGGAACCCGACCCCTCCACTTCAATCGTGGGCAACAAATGACTTCAGGGAGAACTCAGAGATTGAACCGTCACGTTTGACATCCGTGTGCAGCAACCTCTCGTGTATTCATGGTGACATCTTCTCCTTTTCCTTCTCCAGACCTCTCCACCTCCTCTTCCAACCTTCCTGCAAACCAAGTCGGGAATGTGTGTGTGTGTGTGTGTGTGTGTGTGTGTGTGTGTGTGTGTGTGTGTGTGTGTGTGTGTGTGTGTGTGTGTGCGTGCGTGCGTGCGTGCGTGCGTGCGTGCGTGCGTGCGTGCGTGCACGCGTGCGTGAGTGCGCGCGCGCGCGCGCGCGGTGTGTGTGTGTGTGTGTGTGTGTGTGTGTGTGTGTGTGTGTGTGTGTGTGTGAGGGAGATAGAGAGAGAGAGTTTGAGAGAGAGATTGAGAGAAAGAGAGAGAGAGAGAGAGAGAGAGAGAGAGGAGAGAGAGGAGAGCGAGAGAGAGAGAGGAGAGAGAGAGAGAGAGAGAGACAGACAGACAGACAGAGAGAGAGAGACAGACAGACAGACTGACAGACAAGCAGACACGCAGACGGACAGACAGACAGACAGACAGAAACAGTACTTAAGAAAGCATTTTCCTTCTCCAAAGTGGATATCAATGTCGCTGGCATGAATGCTCTGCCCTCCAAACAACTTCCCCGAACTCAAAATTGTTTCAAACTCAGTCACTCCCACCCCCATCTGTCTTCTTTCCAAATGCGAAGAATATTGGTGGGTAAGATGGAATGGTGATAGAGGTGGGCAAGGGAGATCAAAGGGAGGGATCTGTAAGTATGAAGTAGCAGCTACACTAGAAATCGTCAGTGAGATTTTAGGAATGTTGATGAGTTTTCGGGATTTTATTTTGGAGTGGTGTTTTACGCTATCACGTTTACCCCGTTCTATTTCTTTCAATCGCAAAGAGATTACAACCAGGAGCTTAACTGCTGCCTGTTCTCGGTTATCTTTCCTTTCTTGTGCCAGGTGTAGTGTTTTCCCCTCAGGTTTTTTACCTTCTGTTCTAAACCACGTCTCCTCTCTCTCTCTCTCTCTCTCTCTCTCTCTCTCTCTCTCTCTCTCTCTTCTTTTTTCTTATCAACGGTCCAGCGAAGGCGTGCACTCAGAAGGGCAGCTGGTGACAGTCTAATACAGTGTCATGCATGTTCTACAAGAAGAGCTACAGGTAAGGTAAAGTAATGTTGTTTATAGCCAGCCGACCGCAAAGGGCAACACCAGGGCTGTCACCACGTTGACGTCAACTCATACAAGTCATGCATCGTACCTACAACCCAGTTAATGGAATCTATCTTTTCTTCAGGGACGGTCAAGACCATGTCGGTGCCGTTGAGGTCTGGCCATAGCAGACTGTGGCACTACATGATCACTATATTCCAGTAAAGCAGATGGATGCAATTCTATCCTAACTCCCACCCCATGACGAGGATTTGTCTCTCACTAGAGAGTAACAAGTCACAGCGGTACCATTGAGGACTGTGCACAGTAGATTGTGTCACTGTATGATCACCAAACTATGCATTGAAGAAACCCGCCCATGTTTATGTTGAACAGTGCCAATGACATTACAGAATGTTCTGCGGGATCACCCGCCTCGTTCCTCACCAGAGAATGTCACCCTGGCCTGCCGAGAACACAATACAGATCTTTGGGTCAGCGCAGAGTAATGTCACCCTGGCCTGCCGAGAACACAATACAGATCTTTGGGTCAGCGCAGAGTAATGTCACCCTGGCCTGCCGAGAACACAATACAGATCTTTGGGTCAGCGCAGAGTAATGTCACCCTGGCCTGCCGAGAACACATACAGATCTTTGGGTCAGCGCAGACTCTGTGTAGTACTGCCAACTTTATCAGAATCATTAACGTAGAAGACACGGGGATCCTTTATATGGAGGTTATTTTCCGGAGTTTGAGGTTATTCCATACCCTACAGTATCAAGTAGGAAGAAACTCCAGGGACAGCTCGACAGCAGCCAAAGAAGACGTCTCCTCACTCAAGAGTTTCAGCCCTTGACCCTCTGCACTTGATCAGGCAGGGGCCAAGCCGCATTCAAGTCATGAGTGTGGATTTTCTTCAGCTTTCACGTTTTTTTACCGCCCTTGGCGCTACCAAGATTTGAACCTGCCACTTCTGGATGGCCTGACCCTGAAGGCCATGAAGTCATCTCGTGATGGAGAACTTACCCATGGACCTCATCCAGCACATGAAGTGATGATCCTGGATACCATTCTTCTGTTGCCTTTTCTTTTTCCTGCTGTCTGAACTCAGTGGATTTTGTCTCACAGACGACATTCTTAATATCAGTGTTCTGGGAAAAGAATCTCTTATCAGATACTTTTCTTACTTTGCCACACTTTCTGTATTTGCTATCGTTGTTGTAAAACATGTTAAATTCAGAGACAAAGGGAAGACTTACACGAATGGTTCGACCATTCCCTGAATCAGGAATTTCCGACAACGAACCTGTACCGATTTGTCAAAGATGACTCTTCTTTGTTCCCTCCCTGATCGTCGACAAGGCCAAGATCTCCCCGACAACCCGCTGACGTACGCACACGCTCTGTGCCGCTCTGTATTATGGTCGTCACTGACAGACACCACAGTGGGGAGCGTGGGCCATCAGTTCAGGTCGTAACAAGCCTGCCATACGCTTCGGTCGTAACGGATAGCTTCCCTTTGTTGTGAGTGCCGAGCCGCCTGTGTTGTTAAAGAGCGTGTTGTCAGATTGGCATGAGCAACTGCTGACAAGACTCATGGGAAGAAAGAGACAGAGGAAGCTGCTGTTTTGGCGAAACGGGGAAAGAAATCGTTCGTCGAACTGAGAGAGAGAGAGAGAGAGAGGAGAGGAGAGAGAGAGAGGAAGAGAGAGAGAGAGAGAGAGAGAGAGAGAGAGGAAGGAGGGAGAGAGAGAGGGAGGGAGAGGGAGGGGACTGTGGGGGTGGACATAGAGGTGGGGGTGG
>CM031600.1:36470302-36475302 GCA_018398815.1 Conus ventricosus
AAAAAGGGGGGGGGGGGGGGGTTTTTAAAACCCCTTTTTTTTTTTTTTTTTTTTTCCCCCCCCAAAATTCCCCCCCAAAAAAACCCCCCCCCCCAAAACCACAAAAAAACCCCCAAAAAAAACCCCCCCCAACCCCCCCCCCGGGGCCCCAAAAAAAAAAAAAAAACCCCCCAACCCCCCAAAAAAGGGAAAAAAAAACCCCCCCCCCCCCAAAAACCCCCCCAAAAAACAAAAAAACCCCTTTTCCCCCCCCAAAAAAAAAAGGGCCAAAAAATTTTCCCCATCCCCCCCCCTTTTTTAAAATTTTTCCTTCCCCCCCCCCCCCCCCCCTTTTTTTTTTTTTTTTCCCCCCCTTTTTTTCCCCCCCCCCCCTTTTTTCCCCCCTTTTTTTTTTTTCCCTTTCCCCCCTTTTTTTTTTTTTTTGAAAAGAAAAGGGAAAACCCCCCCCTTTCCCCTCCTTTTTTTGGGGAAAGGGAAAAAAAATTTTTTTTTTTTTCCCCCCCCCTTTCCCCGGGAACCCCCCCCCGGGGGGGCCCCCCCTTTTTCCCCCCGGCCCCCCCCCAAAAAACCCCAAAAAAGGGGGGCCCCCCCTTTTTTTTTTTTCCCCCCCTGGGCCCCCCTTTTTCCCCCCCCTTTTTTCCCCCCCCTTTTTTTTTTTCCCTTTTCTTTTTTTTTTTGGCCCAAACCTGCCTTCAAAACCTCTTTTTTCCCCCCCCTTTTCCGGGTTTTCTTTTTTTTTTTTTTTTTTTTTCTTTCCCCCTTTTTTTTCCCCCCCCCCCCCCCCCCCCCCCTTTCCCCTTTTTTTTTCCCCCTTTTTTTTTCCCTTTTTTTTCCTTTTTTTTTCCCCCTTTTTTTTTTTTTCCCCCCCCTTTTTTATTTTCCCCCCCCCCTTTCTTTGGGCCCCTTTTCCGGGGAAAAATTAAAAACCCCCCGTGGCCCCAAAAATTCCCCCCTTTTTTTTTTTCCCCCCCCTTTTTTTTGGGGGTTTTTTTTTTTTTTTTTGGGGGGGGGGGTTTTTTTAATTTTTTTTTTTTTTGGGGGGGGGGGGGTTTTTTTTGGGGGGGGGCCCCGGGGGGCCCCCTTTTTTGGGGGGGGGGGTTTTTCCCCTTTTTTTGGGTTTTTTTTTTTTTGGGTTTTTTTTTTTTTTTTTGGTTTTTTTTTGGGGTTATTTTTTTTTTTTTTTTTTTTTGTTTTTTTTTTTTTTTTGGGGGGGGTTTTTTGGGGGGCCCGGGGGGCCCCCCTTTCCCGCCCTTTTTAGGAACCCCAATTTTTTTTTCCCAAAATTTTTTTTTAAAAAGGGCGAAAAAATAAAAAAAACCCCCGGGGAAATTTCCTTTTTTGGGGGGGTTTTTTTCCCCCCTTTTTTTTCCCCCCTTTTTTTTTTTAAAAAAAATTTTTTTAAAAAGGGGTTTTTTTAAAAAAAAATTTTTAAAAAAAAAACCCCCCCAAAATTTTTTTTAAATTTTTTTTTAAAAAGGGTTTTTTTAAAAACCAAAAAAAAAAAATGGGGGGGGCCCCCCCCCCCTTTTTTGGGGGGGTTTTGGGGGTTTTTAGGGGGGGGTTTTGGGGGGGGTTTTTTTGGGTTTTTTCCCCCCGGCTTTTTGGGGGGGGCCCCAAAAATTTTTTGGGGGGGTTTTTTGGGGGGGGCCCCCTTTTTTGGGTTTTTGGTGGGGGGGGGGGGTTTTTTTTTGGGGGGGGTTTTTTTTTTTTGGGGGGGTTTTTTAAAAACCCCCCAAAAAAAATTTTTTTAAAAAAATTTAAAAGGAAAAGTTTTGAAAAGGGGTTTTTTAAAAAAAAAATTTTTTTCCCCAAAAA
The DNA here is from genome assembly GCA_018398815.1 of Conus ventricosus. Lineage (NCBI taxonomy): Eukaryota > Metazoa > Mollusca > Gastropoda > Neogastropoda > Conidae > Conus > Conus ventricosus. Next base: position 36,472,118 of record CM031600.1, read on the forward strand.
TTTTCTTTTTAAAAAAAAGGGGAAAATTTTTTTTTTTTTGGGTTTGGGAAAATTTTTCCAAATTTTTTTTTTTTTTTTTTTTTTAAAAAAACCCCCCCCGGGGCCAAAAAAAAAAAAAAAAACCCCCCAAAAAAGGGGGGGGGGGGGGGAAAAACCCCCCCAAAAGGGAAAAATTTTTAAAATTAAAAAAAAAAAAGGGGTTTTTTTTTCCCCCCCCAAAAAAAAAACCCCCTTTTTCCCTTTTTTCCCCTTTTAAAGGCAATTTTTTCTTTTTTCTTTTTTTTTTTCCCTTTTTTTTTTTCCCCCCCCCTTTTTTTTAAAAAATTTAAAAACCCCGGGGGGGGGGGGGGGGGCCCCCCCCCAAAATTTTTTTTTTCCCCCCCCCTTTTTTTTTTTTTTTTTTTTCCCCCCCCAAAAAATTTTTTTTCCAAAAAAACCCCGGGGGTTTAAATTTTTTTAAAAATTGGGGGCCCCCCCCCAAAATTAAAAGGTTTAAAAAAAAAAAACCCCCAACCCTTCCCCCCCTTTAACCAAAAAAATTTTAAAACCTTTTTTAAAAAATTTTTTTCCCCCCTTTTTTAATTTTGGGGGGGGTTTTTTTTCCCCCGGTGGGGTGGGGGGGGGGGGGTTTTTTTTGGGGGGGGGTTTTTTTTGGGGGGGTTTTGGGTTGGGGGGGGGGGTTTTTTGGGGGGGGGGGGCCCCCCCCAAAAGGGGGGGGGGGGGGGGGCCCCCCCGGGGGCCCCCCCCGGGGGGGTTTTCCCCCCCCCAAAAGGGGGGGAAGGGGGGCCCCAAAGGGGGGGGTTTTTTTGGGGTAAAGGGGGTTTTTTTTTTTCCCCCAAAAGGGGAAAAGGGGAAAGGGGGGGGGCCCCCGGGGGGAAAAAAATTTTTCCCCGGGGGGAAATAAAAAAAAAACCCCCCCCCCGGAAAAAGGGGGGGTTTTTGGGGGGGGGGGAAAATTTTTTCCGGGAAAAAAAAAAAAGGGAAAAAAAAATCCTTTTAAAGGGGGGTTTTAAAAAAATTTTTTTTTTTTTCCCCCAAAAAAAATTTTTTAAAAAATTTCCTTTTAAAAAATTTTTTTAAAAAAAATTTTTTTTTTTTAAAAAAAAATTTTTTAAAAAAAAATTTTTTTTGGGGGGAAAAAAAAAAAAAAAAAAAAATTTTTTTTGGGTTTTTTTTTTTAAAAAAAGGGCCCCCCTTTTTTTTCCCCCCGGCCCCCCCCTTTTTTTTTTTAAAATTCCCTTTTTTTTTAAAAAAAACCCCAAAAAAAATTGCCCCCCAAAAAAAACCCCCCTTTTTTAAAAAAAAGGGGGGGAAAAAAAATTTCCCTTTTCCCCCCAAATTTAAAACCTTTTTTTTTTCCTTGGTTTTTTTTTTTTTTAAAAAAAATTTTTTGGCCCCTTTTTTTTTTAAAACCCCCCCCCCCCCCCCCCCCCCCCCCCCCCCCCCCCCCCCGGCTTGGCAGTGCACGTTTGGGTTTCTCTCCACCGGCACAAAATGACCCGAAGGGAGGCAGTTCTGGCCTGACACCGGTCGGGCGACTCATCGTGCCGCCCAGCCGCCCAGGGGCGATGATGATACAATGCCACACAGCACGCGACACCATAGCAACCAGAACAGCCAGGAGGTGACTGCAGCTGCCAGATTGGACCAGGGGGATTCCGATGGCTACGGTGATGGCGGCGGTGCCAGCAAGTCACGCTTCCAGCAAAAGACAGAGACAATGGAGAGACGCGTCTATGGGAGCATCGTAGCGCCTAGAGACAGAAATAGCTGTTTTCCTCAAGGAAAAATAGCCGTCATCCTCAAAGAAAAATAGCCGTTTTCCTCAAGGCAAAATAGCCGTTTCCCCTCATGGAAAACAATAGCACTTTTAGTCCAGGAAAAATAGCCGTTTTCCTCAAGGAAAAATAGCAATTTTCCTCAAGGAAAAACGTTGTCTTCAAGGACAAAATAGCTGTTTTCCTCAAGCCGTGATCTTTAAGAAAATAGCCGTTTTTTCTAAAGGAAAAATAGCCGTTTTCCTTAAGCCGGTTTCCTCAAGAGAAAACAGCCGTTTTCATCTGAAAAACTCCTGTCATTCCCTGGGAAAAAAACTGCAATAATAGGGAAAATAGTTACAAACATTATTGCTATCATCCCTGGGAATTACAAATGTTTACCACGGCATGCAATACAACTGCTGTCCTGTTTCCCTTGCCATCTTATCAGTTTCCTCTGCTTTCCTTTAATATCACAATAGTTTTCCGTATTTCTCCTTATACAAGATTGACTATGATCCCTGTTTTATCATGAAAGCGTACATTATCTCGAGGAAAATGCGGTGACAGGGAAATCAGCTGCAATCGACATTTTCTCCACCTGAAGTGGCATGCACACTGATATCACTGGTATGACTACGTGGACGGCCTGTTTATAGCTGTAGGGGAAACACTTCGTGAACTCTAGGATCCTTGAGATCACGATCCGCCAACACCCCCCCCCCCCCCCACCCCCACCCCCCTACGGAAAAACAGAGAAAACAATTGTGATTCTTACGGTAGACAAGGAAAACAAGTGTGATTCTTACGTAGACAAGGAAAACAAGTGTGATTCTTACGGTAGACACAACTGTGATTCTTACGGTAGACAAGGAAAACAATTGTGAATCTTACGGAAAAAAGGCAGAACAATTGTGAATCTTACGGAAAAAGGAGAACAATTGTGAATCTTACGGAAAAAAGGGAGAACAGTTGTGATCTTACGGAAAAAGGGAAAACAATTGTGAATCTTACGGAAAAAGGGAGAACAGTTGTGAATCTTATGGAAAAAGGAAACAATTGTGAATCTTACGGAAAAAAAGGGAGAACAATTGTGAATCTTACGGAAAAAGGGAGAACAGTTGTGAATCTTACGGAAAAAGGGAGAACAATTGTGAATCTTACGGAAAAAAAGGAAAACAATTGTGAATCTTACGGAAAAAAGGGGAAAACAATTGTGAATCTTACAGAAAACAGGAGAGACAATTGTGAATCTTACAGAAAACAGGAGAGACAATTGTGAATCTTACGGAAAACAGGAGAAACAATTGTGAATCTTACGGAAAACAGGAGAAACAATTGTGAATCTTACGAAAACAGGAGAGACAATTGTGAATCTTACGGAAAACAGGAGAAACAATTGTGAATCTTACGGAAAACAGGAAACAA
>CM031600.1:36505302-36507802 GCA_018398815.1 Conus ventricosus
AGGGCACATAAGACCGTATGGCGAAAGCTTGGCTGTGTCTGGAGTGGCACCGTCTTCATCTGTCCGTGGGCAGGGGTTTTGGGTCTGTGGGGTGTGCTCGGCAGCTGGGGGGTGTGGTGTTTTTCGCGGGTGGGCTCTGCAGTCATGAAATACGGGCTGGTACCCCCATGGGGATGCTACTTTAAGGCTGTTATGAGCTGCATCCTGTAGTCAAATTTACCTCTGTTCAGGAGCAGTTATGTCCCTTGATATCTTAATGGGTGTCCTGCACGTGCCTGTACCCATCGTAAAACACAGCGCAGGCCTCCAAGGGTGGTACAGGACTGCTCTAAAGGCAGGTGAAGACAGTGCTTTCTGGGCCCTCCCCAGCACCTTCGGGTGTTTTTTTTTCTTCTTTGCCTTAACTAGGTGACCCTGGAGAAAGGTCAGTGACGGTGAGGAAAGACCCACTGACCATGGGGAAAAGTCCTGTTGACAGTGGGAAAGACTACAATTTTGGATTCTCTCTTGAGGGCACATAAGACGTATGGCGAAAGCTTGGCTGGTCTGGAGTGGCACCGTCTTCATCTGTCCGGGGCAGGGGTTTTGGGTCTGTGGGGTGTGCTCGGCAGCTGGGGGTGGTTTGTTTTTCGCGGTGGGCTCTGCAGTCTTGAAATACGGGTGGTACACCCATGGGGATGCTACTTTAAGGCTGTTATGAGCTGCATCCTGTAGTTAATTTACTCTGTTCAGGAGCAGTTATGTCCCTTGATATCTTAAGGGAGTTTTCCTGCGCGTCCCTGAAACCCATCGTCAACACAGCGCAGGCCTCCAAGGGTGGTACAGGACTGCTCTAAAGGCAGGTGAAGCAGTGCTTCTCTGGGTCCTCCCAGCACCTTCGGGTGTTTCTTTTTCTTCTTTGCGTGAATGATGCGAAAGAATGATCACTCTGCCTGGTTTAAACAAGTCATTGATACGATTGATTCGTAAAGATCGATTGAATGTGGTTGTTGTTGTTGTTGTTGTTGTTTGTTGTTGTTGTTGTTGTTGTCGTACCCTGGTTAAAAGACTCCAGGGATCATCCAAACAGCCAAAGTACTTGAAACCTATGGTACAAATGCATCAGCTGGGGATGAGAAACATTACGTATGTGACCGTTTTTGATTACCCCGCCACGTGGGCAGCCACACTCCCGACTTCGGGGGATTTTGGAAACTGATTAATGTTATGCTAGGAGCTTGTCACAACTGATGACAATTCCCCGCATAACTATGCAGAGCCTAACAACATTTGATGTAGCCTTGGTGTTCTAGCCTATGTCAATTTGGTCTGACACAGCCTTGAGCCAAGGCGGGAATGTGGTTTTATTCAATCTACGTTGAACGTGTTATGATCGTGGTAACATAATAACGTTCAAGAATCATCCCCTACCCATACTAAGATGCTTTCTGACTGGTCAGTAGAACGAGGGGACCCCCGACTGGCGAATGGGGTTTACTCTAAAAAGACTGAGGCTCCTTTGTGCAGACGACACATAACTCGACAGATCTTTCTGTTCATTCATCATTTGTTCCTTTGTTAGCATTTTATGAAAAGAAAGGGTTTTGCTGTCACCTTCTAAGCCCTGGAACCAAGAACGGCACTGCAAAACCCTCAGGTTTGGTGAAATTAAACACACACAAAAAACTTGATTTTACTTCCAAAAAGTCGTTGTTCTGACAAACGAGAGTACATTTTCTTAACGGTCGCATGTCCTGAACATATTGACTACGCAGCGGAGCTTTGCGTGTTCCACTTACTATTGTTCTTGCATAAATGCAATGCTAAAAGAACCTGGACTACGTAGAATGTGGCTTGGCCAATTCAGCCTTCCTCTCTAAGAGAGAAAAATTCAAAGCAAGGAATGGTAGGACTTTAATTAAGGCATCAGTACATCCGACAATGCTTTTAAAAAAAAATTAGATTCCAAAAATATTTCTGTACCTGTTGATTATTCGTATGCAAAGAGTCGTAGAAGATCATCTTAAGATTCATCGGAAAAATCTTGCCTTTCAATTTGTATATTTTAAATTTCTTTAAACCAGCGATTGCCTGTGCAGAAGGAAAAGACAAGAAATATCACCGAATAAAGAAACATGTCAAAAACAAAAAACAAAAACAAAAAAAATGCAAGCCAAAACCTCGCCTGACGAGTTTCATTGTGTTTTTAGGTGTCGTGCTTTTCATGAAAATAGAATTTGATATCTGACCAGATATTTCTTTTTAAAAGACGTAAGTGTGTTGATAAAATGGCTTCGGAAGAAATGTTGCTTGAGAGTGGGGATGGAAGTAACCCGGACTAGAACCACTGCAGTTTCCTATTTTTTTTAAATGTAGAATTGAAGGGGGAGTGAGGGGGGGAAGGGGGGGGGGGGTGAGGTTGGGGGGGGGGGGGGCTCATGTTCCAAATTCCTGGCAAAAACGGAAGGCGGGTGGGTGGCTGGGAGAGTGAAGTGGGGGTGGGGGTGGGGGGGGGTGGGGG
>CM031600.1:36515302-36555343 GCA_018398815.1 Conus ventricosus
TCTTCAGATTGTTGCCTCGTCTCTCCTCCCATCCGTCCCATGCCCACCTCCACCCCTATACCCACTCCGTTCACTGCGCTCTCCCCCTTCTCTCACCCCTTTACGGAACTACCTTGTCTGCTCTTGTTCACACAACAGGCTTCGTCTTGTTCCTGCTCTGTGTTTGTGCATGTAAAGTATAAATGATTGTAAAAGTATCCTTTTCGACAATAAACAAGAAAGAAAAAAGCAAAAAAGAAAAGAAAGAAAGAAAGAAAGAAAGAAAAGAAAACGACACCAAAGAAAGAAAACACACACACACACACACAACACACACACACACACACACACACACACCACACCACACACACACACACACACACACACACACACACACACACACAACACACACACACACACAACCCCACAACACACACACACAAACACACACACATTAAATCTAAAAACGTACACAACAACAAAATAAGACATGTGGGACCGTAAATTGAGATGTCTCCCTGATGTCAGCGCGACACGTTGCCAGAGTCTTGCAGGATAGGGGATGCTCGTTTTAATTAACGGCTTGTGTTTCGCCCCCATGGTCCTGAAGTTTCTCCGTGGACCGTCTCCAGCACTCTGGCATTGGAGATCATGCAGGCAGGCATGGCATGGCAGGGCATGGCATGGCAGGGCAGGAGGGCAGGGCAGGGTAGGGCAAGGCAAGGCAAGGCAAGACAGGCAAGCGTACCCCCACGTGTCGCTCACCAGACAGCCGACAGCTATTGGAGGACGTGAGTTACGAGCACGAGCACGAGGGCGTTCTTTTGGGCACATGTTCGTTCAGGAGCCGTGTGTTGTGAGGTTCACTGACTGAGAATGAAACAATGAAACACAAAGAAAACAGGGTGGGGGGGGGGGGGGAAGGGGTGGAGGGACTGGGTGGGTGGGTGGGGGGTGCGATGGGGTGGGGGTTGGGGATGGGGGGGGTGGGGGTGAGGGGCAGAGTCTCTACATATCTATGTGCGAGCAAGGCTATGCTTAAAATCTCAGGTTCGGGAGACGAAAAAGGAAAGCTCGGATCACGGTCATTTTGGAAAGACTGAGTCATGAAATGTTTGAAGAATCGTATTTTGGAAAGATTGAAGAGTAAACGATTTGTGTACACTCCTTTTGGAAGGATTGAACAATAAACATTGGGAAAATGGTCCACATGAGCAGAATGAACCACAAACACGTGCAGCGTAAACCTTCCGAGCATAAACCAGAATCACGCAAAACAAATTTGATTGATCAAACTTTCCATCCTATCTCCTTTATCACGATTCAAAGTTAGTTTTCTATTTAATTTACCAAAATTCTCGGATCAGTACCAATGACTGCATCGCGTGTTTTGTTTGTAAGGCCGGTGTGAAATAACATGACAAACGCTGCCGATTCTTTCCGTCACAGATTAAGATGGATTTCTTCATTTGATTTAACGAGCGCATATTTGACCTTGGGCAATTTTGTGAATGTTTGTGATTTTTTTCCCCTCCTTTCTTTATTTCTTTTTTCTTTACCCCCCCCCCCCCCCCCCCCCCTCCACCCAATGGATGTCAAAGAAGACGCCAGCAGACCATGCAGGCTTCTATTCAGTCCATGTTGTTTATAGTACTGCAGGGCGTGGGGGGGGGGGGGGGGGGGGCACATAGGGCTGTCGTATTGTCAAAAGCAATTTCAATACGCTTAAAAAAAAAATTAAAAAAAATTAAAAAAGAGAGAAAAATATTCCAAGCATACTAAAGCCTTACAGCTAGATCTATATCCAATTGAAGAAAAACCTACCTAAGATCACATGAAAACATCCCTTTCAGAAACCGAAAAAAAAAAAAGGGGGGGGGGGGGGTCACACCTGTTGGATATCCTCAAAAAAAAAAAAAAAAAAAGTTTTGTGTGTGTGTGTGTGGGGGGGGGGGGGGTTCCAGAGTCAGTTTAAAAAGTGTTTATATTGGATTCTTGAAAAAAATCCCAGCACTAAGACTGATATTTGTAACTCCGCGAAAAACTGAGCATGGGATCCAATAGGCCAAGAACCATCCAATGTTTGTCACAGTTTTGAAGTAACATTCGTTTTTTAAAAAGAAATTATGTGTGTGTGTGTGTGTGGTGTTGGTGGTGTGTGTTGTGTGTTTTAATAGACTTGGAGGAAGGCCCGAAAAATTTGAGAATTTCTGAACAGAAAAAAAAAAAACAAAGTAGAAGAAACAAAAAAAGATTAACAATGCTGTTGCCTTTACATCTGTAAGGGGGTTTTTACTCTACCCACAGAACAACAACAAAAACAAAAAAAACAAAAACAAACAAAACAAAAACACACCGAAAAAAAAAAAAAAGCGTGGTGGGTTGTTGACTTAATTCCCAGCACCCCTCATTTTTTTTTTCTTTTTTTTTTTTTCACCCCAAACTCCAAAAAAAAACTGTAGGTCGCAGGTGTGACAAATAATAAACCAAGTCCCGCCCCGAAGCGCGGACGCACGTCACAAGCCCCCCCCCCCCAACTGCGCCAGTGCGCCACGCGCAGCCCTTCTCACCTCTCCGTTACCGTGGGGACGGTCGGGCCGGGCAGACACACGCACCTGGGCAACCCCTTTTTGTTCGTTCCCGAAGGTGAGGGGATACCTCGCTGGGTCTCGGACAAAGAGCCCCCCACCTCTCCCCCTCCCCCACCTCCCCCCCCCCCCCCCCCCCCTCTCTCTCTCTCTCTCTTCTTCTCGTTCCGATTGCGAACAAGGTTACCGAGGTCGGGGTGGAAGTTAGCGTAAAGGGGGGGGGGGGGGGGGGGGGGGGGGGGGGGGGGGGGGGGGGGGGGGGGGGGGGGGGGGGAGGGGAGGGGGGAGGGGGGGGGGGGGACATGGAAGGGGTTTGAAAGGGGGAGGGGGAAGGGGAGCAGGGGGGGGGGGGGGGGGGGGGAGGGGGGCTGACGATCAAAAACAAGTGACGGGAGATAGGAAACAGCTTGTAAACAGTTCTCCACCCCTCCCCCCTCCTCCTTCCCCACCCCTCCCCCCCCTACCCCCCCCCCCCGCCCCCATCCCCACCCTCCTCCTTTTTCCTCCCCCTCCCCCCACCCCCCCACCCCCCCCCCCCCACCCCCCCGCCCCCCCCCACACAGCGAGATGTCAAACTTCATTGAGGATGGACGGGTAGGGAAGTGGGAAAGGGGGGTTAAGGGGGGAGGAAAAAGGGGAGGGATGGAAGGAAATGGGGTGGAGGGGTAAAAAGGGGACGATGATGGGGAAGGAGGGGGGGGGGGTAGGGGAGTAGGAAGAGTGGGGACGGAGGGAAGGGTTGGGGAGAGGGTGGTGGGATCGGTATGATAATTAGGATCGTAATGCCCAACAACCCGATCCGAAAGGGTGAAATTGAAAGTGACGCACAAAGCCGATTGAGTCTCGCGTTTCGGTGGAAATCTGATAGGAAAATAATGCTACAAAATTATGTTGTTTTCGTGTTAGAGAAGAGAGAGAGAGAGAGAGGAGAGAGAGACCGCAACACACTGAAGTTTACACACACACACACACCACACACACACACACAGCGAGAGAGAGAGAGCGGAGAGAGGGTCCCACACACATACACACACACCACACCACACACACACACACACCCCACACACACACACACACACAGAGAAGCGTGCGCGCCAGAAGAGCGAGAGAGCGAGAACACGGGGGGAGGGCATCGTATCAAAGTAAACTGGCAAGGTATGTCCAAAAGGTTGGAGAGAGAGAGAGAGGAAGAGAGTGAGAGAAGAGAGAGAGAGAGGAGAGAGAGAGAGAGAGAGAGAGAGAGAGAGAGGCAGAGAGGATGATAACTGACAGTAGAGCACTCGTGTAAATTTCTTGATTTAAAAGAGATTTTTTTTTAATTTAAAAAAGCAAAAAGATAAAGAAAAGAAAAAAAACGGAAAACCAAGCATATCTGTGAAAAGTGTTGTAAACCCCTCACAAAGGCAGATCTGCTCCGCGGTGGAACTATTTTTTCCCTTCGGGTCGCCGTAAATCTCACACCGCAAACCTCATACTTTTATCACCTTCTAGGTATCAACACAGCAAAGCAACCTGAAAATTTGACAAACGTCCCCTCGACATCTGAAGTATCTTGCAGACGAACATTCATACATATAGTGGATATACTGATTGACTTTGAAGGTGCCAAACGGTTACTGAGGGCTAAAGCAGTCAGTTTTCTTCGTGGATTCCTTCAGCGAGGCTGAAAGATATATGTTCCCAATTTGGATGTTTTCATCTTTTTTACGTATTTTATCTTTGGGTTTTGTGTGTGTGTTGTGTGGGGTGGTGGTGTTGTGTGTGTTTGTATGTGTGTACACATGTTGTTGTGTTGTTTGGTTTGTTGGTCAGCGTTGTGCTCGTCCTGTCAGTTTGCTCCTCCTCTCTCTCTCTCATCTCTCTCCTCAATTTCTTCTTCTCTCTCTCTCTCTCTTCTCTCTCCCCCTTCTCTCTCTCTCTCTCTTCTCCTCTCAGTGTGTGTGTTGTGGGTGTGTGGTGGTTTGTGTTTGTGAAATTCGCTTTTTTTCCCTAATAGATAAAGGTCAAGTGTCCATACAAATTTTTTCTCTGTGGAATTCAAACCGAATACCTAGAATCAGCAACACCAGGCAAAATGCGGCTAACAACGTCACCTGGTCACTGATCTGTGGAAGCTAGCGTTGAGCGCGTGCCGTTTCCTTTGTCTTTCTTCTTCGTCCTGTCTCAGTCTTCTCTTTGTCCTTGAATAACTTATCCAGCTGAAATGCATGGGTCAACACATCGCCATCTGTTTCATTATTACGGAAGTCAGCGGGAGGCGCCGGAGGGTCTTATCGGGGTCGTATCCCCGTGCCGAGCCTGGCTACACGCCACAATTAGGATGTTTGCACCCCCCCCCCCCCCCCGCCAAAAAAAAATATCACTACATAATCCAACTTATCTTTTTGAGGCGTACATGAATTTGAGCCGAAACTTAAGTTGAAACGATGACAATCAAATGAACAACCCTAACCGATCATTTCACTCGCTTTAGGGGGGGGGTCGGGGGGGGGGGGGGGGGGGGGGGGGGGGGGGGGGGGGGGGGGGGACAGACTTCTCTAATTCTACCGATGATATTCACGGAACAAGAAATACATGATTACTCCTTATCTGACGTCACTGTTCAGGCCTTAGTACCAACCCGTGACCCGGCTTTGCGGCAGTGTCCTTCCCATAATAGTCCCCCATCTTTTCATTTTAACTATCTGCTTTGATAACGAACCACCTGACAGGTACCTTGCTGGGGGCACGTGAAAGAAAAGGGAGAATCAACTTTCAAGACACAATAAAAAAATCTTAAACGATCTAACTGTACCGGTCTGATAAAAGCTGGACTGCTTAAGCAAGACCTTGGCGCATTAACTGTGTGGTGTTGCAGCCTCTCGCCTTTCCTCAGGATAATTTTAAGTGTCTGTGCAGATTCCTCTGAGTGACATTCGGCTGAAAGTCTTGGGTCGGCGCATGGGCAAAGTGCGACGTTCTCGGGCCCATCTGGTCCCTGGCCCTTTCGCCTGTCTTTGCCTCGACCTGGTCTCGGCTTTTTTCGGTTGGGATGACTTAATCAGGATGAAACCGCTTGCTGATTACATTACCTAAAGTCGATCCAAGTTCTTTTTGTTTTGGTGAACTGGCCATTTTTAAAGAACAGGGAGTTCTTATACATTGGAAGCGAAGAGAATGGCTCTGTGTGTGTGTGTGTGTGTGTGAGTGTGTGGTGTGTTGTGTGGGTGTGGTGTGGGTCAGTCCGTCCGTGGTCAAAATGTGTTCCACCGCTCCAGACAAAACTATGGGCCGAGCTTGTCTTGAAAATTTGTCGCTATGTTCATTATGGGCTACGGATGATGCCTCAATGTTTTATTACCGTTATAGGCGTTACTAACGGTTACAACGGCCCATAACGTTTTCCTCCAACCACCCTGTATTCCGGATATGATACCTTGTTTTTTTTTCAAATTAAGTGTTTATTTTCTACACGCCGCGATGGTGTGAGTCCCTTCCTGGGGCAAGAGTCCATGCCACCTTACACCCAAATTCTGGGTTGACTACGTCCCCCTCAGTAGTTTTTGCGTAATACTTAGATGCACAGACGAACAAAAACTACAAACAAAAGAATATCTGAATATGAAAAGAAAAAAAAAAAAAAAAAACCAAAGAGACACGGTGATAAAAACATAACCTTGAACGTGGGGGCACTCCAACCCATGCTCCTCAGCGTCCATACACTCAGTCAAGACAACGGAATAACCAACTACCTGCAATTACCTCGCGACTAAACAACAACAACAAAAACAAAACAACACACAAACCAAACAAATAGGGCAGACGTATCACTCAAAGTAATATAACCCATGCGTCACGAGCTCATTTACAGTCCATCATACGAATGTATCGTCGCTTTACATACAGAACAAGCAGAAACGCCGGAACACCTTAAGCACGTCGTAGTAATGAAGACATAGACTATATGAGCAGTTTTAAAAATAATATCCAACACACTTACAGCTGTCCAAAAATACACTAAATCATGTTTTAGATGTGTAACTGAACTAAACACAAAAATCAAGGGATTAAAAAAAAGAAAAAAAAGACAAGACATATTTTGAAATGTTGGGATCAAGGCACCACCAAAACACGTAGCAAACGAAGCACAAGAAAAACCACGAGGCGTATCGACTCTTAGGTCTTCTTTCCGGCAAGATAGACCAAAACACCTCAGACATTCGAAAATGACGAGCAAACACTTATCTTCATCCAATTCGGGGCAACTTGGGCTGTTTGTATCAACGAATAATGAAAGGGGATTGAGGGAAAGGGTGGGGTGGGCGGGGGTGGGGCCGGTGACCTGAAGAGAAGGCAGAATGCACTACGAAAAGAAGAACAAGGAAACAAAACGAGATCTCATGACCCTGCAAGCATCCGTTGGGGAAAAAATCGATGCAGCTTTCTTCCCCCCCCTGCTCCCGATCAATTCCGTCATTTCCTTTCCGATCCATGTCACTCAAGGTCTCCACGTGCTTGCCGTAGATGAACTCTTTGCTGGTAAAGTTCGGCTAAAGAATGAACACGATCTTTAAAACGCTCCACTGCTTACTTCCTGAAGAGAGGTAAAGGATGTGTGTGTGTGCGTGCGTGCGTGCGTGCGTGCGAGCGCGCGTGCGTGTGGGTGTGTGTGTGTGTGGTGTGTGTTGTGTTTGTGTGTGTGTGTGTGTGTGGTGTGTGAGTGTGTGTGTGGTTGTGTGTGGGGTGTGTGTGTGTGCGTGTGCGAGCCTCTGTGTGTGTGTGTGTGTGTGTGTGTGGTGTGTGTGTGTGTGTGTGTGTGTGTGTGTGGGTGGGGGGTGCTGTGTGCGGGCATGTGACGCGAGCCGGTGTGGTGTGTGTGGTGTTGTGTGGTTGTTGTTGTTGTTGCTTTGTTGGTTTTGTTGTTGCTGCTGCTGTTGTTGTGTCGTCATCGTCGTTAAAGGTTCGCATGTTTATGTCTGTCTGTGTTTGTATGTGTTGTGTTTGAGAGAGAGAGAGAGAGAGTGATAGAGAAGAGAGAGAGAGAGAGAGACTAGAGCGAGACAAGAGAGAACAGAGAGAGACAGAGGAAAGAAGAGAGAGACAGAGAGACAGAGACAGACAAACAGAGTACAGAACAGAGACACAGACAATAGACAGACAACCGAAAAGGGTAAGAGACCACCAAACAGACAGAAAGACAGAGACAGACAGGACAGACAACTGCCAACCCAGACGACAGCAGGCAGCAGAAGAGAGAGGAGGAGAGAGAGAGAGAGAGAGAGAGAGAGAGAGAGAGAGAGGAGAGAGGAGGGGGAAAAATCCTTGCCAGCAAGGAACAGGATTCGACAGATATAATCATTCAAAAGAGCGATACAACTTTACATTGATGAAAGTCTCAAACTACTATTCCAGATCTTGAGGGCGGCCTTGGTTCCTCTGAAACGAAATTGATTCTTCAGTCCGCGAACTTTAATGTGTCGAAGGCTCGTCTTCCAATCTGTGTCTCACCATCAATCTTCAAAGAGAAAAACCAAAGCGAATGAGAGAAGATATTTGAATACCCAACCGTGAAAACATGAGCCAAGTAATTCCTCTGTAAACAAACGGAAAAACGGAAAAGACATGGGACAAAACCTGACGCTACCCCTACCGACGGCGGTCTCTCTCTCACTCCTTCAACCGCTTCAGCCTGTTCCATCTTTCCCCTATCTGTCTGTCGCTGGCTGGCTGTCGGTCTTCTGTTCTGTCTGTCTGTCTCATCTTCTGTGTCTGTCCTATCTTTCGGTCTATCTTTCTGCTGTCTGTCGTCGCTCAAACTGTCTCTCTCCGTCTCTCTCTCTCTCTCACTTCCTCTATCTCGTCTCTCTCGTCCGTCTCTCTCTCTGTCACCTCTCTCCTCTCTCCTTCTCTCTCTCTCGTCTCTATCTCTCTCCTCGGTCTTTCTCTCTCTATCTCACTTTCTCTCTCTCTCTTCTTTCCCGCCTCCTCCATTTCCCCCTTTCTCTCGGGCTGCTTGTCTATCGGTCTGTGTCTCTGTGTCTGGGTGTGTGTGTGTGTGTGTGTGTGTGTGGGTGTGTGTGTTGTGTTCGTGGTGTGGTGTGTTAGACAGACAAAGCAAACAGACAGAGAGAGAGAGAGAGAGGAGAGAAGAGAGGAGAGAGAGAGAGAGAGAGGAGAGAGAGAGAGAGAGAAGAAAGAAGAGAGAGCATAAAACGAACAAACGAATGATGAATTAAAATGGACGGAAGACCCAGACAGAGAATGACAGAGGCCAGAGAAAAAAAAGGGTAACAACACAGACACAACATACGGGGACACAGCTAAGATGAAAAACAGGCCGTCGGTTGCAACATGCGCCAGAAGGGAGAGCGTTGCAACAATCGCCCGAACTTCTTGCAGTACGAACAACACAAGCGGGATGCCAGAACGGAGCCAAGGCTTCCAATTCAGTCCCCGTCACGTCCTTCGAGCCAGGGCGGCAATATTCCACGGTGAGGATCCCATTTCTCCTAGCGCTACGCCAGAAAGAACATGATTCCGCGTTCTATAGAAAGGGCGGAGAATGGTAAATATTAGAGACGCCTTTTTTATCGTTAAACCTGAAACGTCATTATTTCCTAAGTGTAGAGTTGCCGGGTTACTGTGTGGGAAGCGTTTCTCTCCCTGCTTCTCTGAAGAAAACAAATTGAACTTTGCTTTTGCATCGGAGAGAGAGCGACAGTGAGAGAGGGAGGGGGAGGGAGGGGTGAGAGAAAGGAGAGAGAGAAGAAAAAGAGAGAGGAGTGGGAGGGAGGGACAGAGAGAGAGGGAAAGACGAGAAAGAGTGAGAGAGAGAGAGAGAGAGAAGAGATAGAGAGATAGAGAGAGAGAGAGGGCACAGAGAGAGTGAGAGAGATAGAGAGAGAGATAGACAGAGAGGAGACCGAATTGACTTACGAGACACAGTGAGAGAGCAGAGAGCGAGGGAAAGAAAGAGAGAATGAAGAGAGATGTTTTGTGTGTGTGTGTGTGTGTGTGTGTTTTGTGTGTGTGTGTTGTGTGTGTGTGTGTTAGAGAGCGCAGAGATAGAGAGAGAGAGAGGAGAGAGAGGAAACAGACAGAACAGACACACAGGACAGACAGACAGACAGACAGACAGAGAGAACGTATGCATTTTTGCTCCTCTTGATTCTTTCTTCTCTCTTTCACGAACATTATAAGAAAGAAACAATAGACTGAAATCCGATGAAATCGAAATGCAATCAATCACGGATGTCTACTTTAGAATATAGTGTTCGAAGGTAAACGATAACTATTTCATGTTCAGAGTCATTATGTAAACTTCTGTTACTAGCCTGCTGAAGTACTCGCTCACTCTCTCGTCATCAGGATCTCTCTCGTCTCATTTCTCCTCCTCCATCGTCTCTACTCTCTCTCACTCTCACCTCACCTCTCTCATCTCTCTCTCTCTCTCTCTGTATGACCCAGGAACAGCGAGACACTTTTGCTTCCTCTCGTCGCATTTTCTTCAAACGATCTCACGAAAAAATGAAGGCTGTAATTCCGATCGGAAAGGCAGTGCCGACGGCTATCAGCTGTCATGACGGTGAGTGACTGGAACTAAATCTCGTTTGACCGTCCAATGGAATCTTTTTAGGCCATGAAAGTGAGATACCGTTCATTTCACGTCATCGAGAGTGATATATCTCTTTCTCCAGCGACGCTTTTAAAAAAACGTACTTTTGTTTGTTTGTCTTCGCCCCCTCGGTTCGTATGTTCTATTCGTATGTTCTTTCGTATAGGTCTTTCGTAGGTTCTTTCGTATGTTTCAGTCGTATGTTCTTTGGTCGTTCGTTGTCCGTCCGTTCCGTTTCGTTCGTTCATGTCCTCTAAGCGACTATTTCGTTGCTCAATTCTGTAACTCTTCTTTTCCCTTCACCGTCACCGTCTTCTCTTTCTTCCTTCTTCTTCTTCTTCTTCTTCTTCCTTCTTCTTCCCTCTTCCTTCTTCTTCCTCGCTTCTCCTCCTCCTCTTGCCTCCTCCTCCTGCTCCTCCTCCTGCCTCTTAATCTTCTTCTTCTTCTTCTTACTACGTCGTCGTGTCGTCGAGTCGTCGTCGTCCTTCGTCGTTTGTCGTCGTCGTCGATTCTGATGTCGTTGTGTCGTTGTCGTTGTCTTCTTCGTCTTCTTCTTCTGCTTATTCATCTTCTTCTTCTTTTTCGTCTTCTCTTCTGCTTCGCATCTTCGTCTTCTTCTTCTTCTCTTCTTCTATCTTCTGTCTTTTCCTTCTTCTTCTTCTTCTTGCTTCTTCTTCGCAGTAGTGTTCATGTTCATGTTTTGTCTTTCTGCAGCCTCAAACATAGGGCCTATTTGTTGTAAAGAGCATCGTCTCTTATTAATTTGAGACCTCTTGTAAGGCTTGTCCCTATCTTCTTCGTCACCTTGTCTTTTTGTCTGTTATTGCTTCACGTTTGCTTTTCTTCCATTTCCTCTAGTCCTCAGCACTTTCTCCCGTCCCCACTCGTTTCCTGTTTCCCCCTTCTTCTTCCTCTCATCTTCTTCTCTCGCCAGTTTGTTTTCCTCCTATCCTCCTTCCTTCTTTTCATGACTACGTTATCGCACCATCGGTCCTTTCATCTTTCTGTATTCCGCCACCCCTTGAGATGAAGAGAGAGAAAGAGAGAGTGAGAGAGAGTGAGAGAGAAGAGAGAGAGAGAGAGAGACAGACAGACTAGACAGACAGACAGACAGACAACAGGGGGGAGGGACGGGAGGGAAAGACAGGAAGGGTGCGGTGATGGAAAAGCCAGCGATACAAGACAGAGAGAGAGAGAGAGAGAGAGAGAGCGAGAGAGAGAGAGAGAGAGAGAGAGAGAGAGAGAAGTGAGAGAGAGAGTGAGAGAGTCAAGGACATTGCGGGTGAAGGAGAGAGAGAGAGAGAGAGAGAGAGACAGAGAGGAGAGAAGAGAGAGAGAGAGAGACAGAGGAAGGGACAATGACAGTGTGAAAGAGAGAGAGAGAGAGAGAGAGAGAAGAGAGAGAGTAGCGAGAGATGAGAGAGAGAGAATGAGAGAGCAAGGACTCGTGATGAGAGAGAGAGAGAGAGAAGAGAGAGTAGAGAAGAGAGAGAGAGAAGGTGGGAGGGAGAGAGAGACAGCAAGGACGGTGGTGGAGAGAGAGAGAGAGAGAGAGAGATAGAGAGAGAGAGAGAGAGAGAGAGAGAGAGAATGAAGGTCCTATTTTATTTCAGGATAATAGATAAACCAAGGTATAAACTATGATTTATTTTCTCATATCCTCGACACCGGCATTTGTGTCAAATGACAGACAAAAAGTTGAGGGGGGGGGGGGTGGGGGGTGGGGGTGACAGTAGAGCTTTTCTTTCTTTTCTTTCCGCCTTTCTTTCTGTCCTTCTTTGCGTCTTTCTTGTTTCTTTCATATTTATCTTTCTTTCTTTCTTTCTATCATTCCTTTCTTTCTTTCTTTCATTCTTCTTTCATTCTTGTTCCTCCTTTCTATCTATCTTTCCTCTCTTTTTTCTTCTTTCCCCTTCTTCGTTTCTTTTTTTCCGTCCTTTGCCTTTCTTTCTTTCTTCCTCCTTTCTTATCCTTCTTTTCTTGTCCGTCCTTGCTTTACCTTCTTTCTACCTCCCTGTGCGTTCTTCTTTCTTTCTTTCTTCCTTTCTTTCCTTCTTTTCTTTCCGTCCTTTCGTTCTTCTTTCTTTCTTGTCTCTCGTTTCTTCTTTTCTTTCTTTCTTTCTTTCCTCCTATCTTTTCTTTCCTTGCTTTCCTTTCTTTCTTTCTTCCCCCGCTTTTTCTTTCTTTTCTTTTCGCTTTCTTGCCTCCTTCTTTCTTTCTTCTCTCCTTCTTGCTGTTTCTTCTTTTCTTTCTTTCTTTCCCCTTCCTTTCTTTCTTTCATGTCTTCCTTTTCTTTACTTTCTTTCCTTCTTTCTTTCTTTCCTCCGTTCCGCCTTTCTTTCTTTCTTTCCGTCCTCCCTGGGATCCTTTCTTTCTTTCTTTCCTTGGTACATGTCTTTCTTTCTTTCGTTCCGCTTTTCCTTTCTTTCGGCCCTACCTATCTTTCTTTCTTTTCCTCTCTGTCTGTCTTTCCTCCTTTCTTTCTTTCCTTTCCTCCTCCTTTCTGTTTCTTTCGTTTTCTTACTTTCTTTCTTTCCTCCTTTCTTTCTTTCCTTTCTTCTTCTTTTCGTTCCTTCTTTCTTTTCTTTCCTTTCTTACTTTCCTCTATTTCTTTCTTCTTTTACGGCCATCTTTCCTTTTCTTTCTTTCTTTCCGCTTTTCTTTCTTCTTTCTTTCTTTCCTCCTTTCTTTCTTACGTTTTTGCTTTAAATCACCTCGTGACACGAACGGCCCCAAGCCATTAGTCAAATTTCTGTCGTACTCGTCTGGTTTGTGTCTTTTGTCCTGTTAATCACCTCTGCGTGTGCGGATAAATTGTTTCCGGCCAGACGCGCGGCCAAACACCGCTTCACACTCTGCGCGCGGTGTTCGTGATTGTGGTGTGTGTGTGTTGTGTGTGGTGCGTGCTTGCGTGCGTGCGTGCGAGCGTAGCGTGCGTGTGCGTAGGACCGCGCGTTTGTGTGCATGTGTGGGTGTGTAAGTGTGTGTGTGGTGTGTGTGTGAAAGAGTGAGAGAGAAGAGATCAGAGAGAGGAGAAAGAGAGAGAGAAGAGAGAGGAAGAGAGAGAAGATTTCTGTTTCAGAGAAGAAGCGCGTTTTCCGTATGGCTTCAGTACGTTTACGAGCAATTCGCGAAAGTTGCCGGCTTAAACTGCTTGTTTGTTGTGGATGTTGGCGTGCTCATCTCGCGCTCTCGTCTCTCTCTCCGCCTCTCTCTCTCTCTCCTCTCTCTCTCTCTCTCACTCGTCTCTCTCTCTCTCCATCTCTCTCTCTCTCTGTGGTGTGTGTGTGTGTGGGGTGTTGTGTGTGTTGTGTGTGTGTGTGTGTAGTTGTATGTCTGTGTGTATTTGTGCGCGTATGCAATTCAGCGGCGCGGTAGAGTGTGGGTGTGTGTAGTGTGTGTGTTTGTGTGTGTGGTGTGTGTGAGTGTGTGGTGTGTGTGTGTTGTGATTTGTGTGTGGCTATGGGTGTGCGGCGGCTGGCATTCGCGCGCTCGGTAGTGTGTTGTGTTTGGTGTGTGTGTGTGTGTGTGTGTGTTTGTGTGTGTTGGTGTTGTGTGGGTGTGGTGTGGTGTGTGTGAGTGTCGTGCGGGGCGTGTGTGTGTGTGTGTGTGTGTGTGTGTGTGTGTGTGTGTGCGGTGCGTGCGGGCTGCGTGCGTGCGCGCGCGGTGTATGTGTGTGTGTGTGTGTAGAGTGTGTGTGCGTGCGTGCCGAGCGTGCGTGCGTGCGTGCGTTTGCGCGCGTGTATGTCACTGTGTGTGGTGGTGTGTGTGTGGTGTGTGTGGTTGTGTGTGTGTGTGTGAGCGTGTGTGTGTGTGTCTTTGTGTGTGTGTGGGGGATGTGTCGTGTGTGGTGTTGTTTGTGTGTGTGGCGTCAGCGCGTGTGCGTGTGGTGTGTGTGTGTGTGTGTGTGTGTGTGTGGTGTGTGTGTGTCTGTGTGTGGGTGTGGGTGTGTGTGTGTGTTGAGGTGTGTGCGTGCGTGGCGCGTGCGTGGCGTGCGTGCGTGCGGCTGTGCGGCGTGTTGTGTGTGTGTTGGTGTCTTTGTGTTCTATTGTGTGTGTGTGTGTGGTGTTGTGTTGTGCGTGTGAGTGTGTCTTTGTGGTGTCCTTTGTGGTGTGTGTGTGTGTGTGTTTGTCTTTGTGTGTGTGTGTGTGGTTATGTGTTGTGTGTGTGGTGTCTTTGTGTGTGTGTGTGGTGGATGGTGTGGTGTGTGGGTGTGTGTGTGTGTGTGTGTGGGTGTGTGTTGTGGGTGTGTGTGTGTGTTGTGTGGTGTGCTTTGCTGCGCGCTTCAGACAGGCACATCTATTGTAGAGGTTTTTTTCTCTGTATTCCGTCTCCCACCCGTTTTTTTTTTTTAAAATACGCTTTAAACTTTGCGTGAAAACCATGTGGACGTAGAACATTCTCGGAACGGACTCCATAGATGGAATGTAACTTTGACTAGTCAGATCAAAGAACTGTGTGTACCATTACTCTGTTGTTGAAGCCTGCTCCACGCCCTCCTACACCAGCAAGCTTGTGTGTGTGTGTTTGTGTGGTGCGGGTGTGTGTGTGTGTGTGTTGTGTGTGTGTGTGTGTGTTATGGGTGTTGTGTGTGTGAGTGTGTGTGTGTGTGTGTGTGTGGTGGTGTGTTTGGGTGTGTGTATTGTATGTCGGTGTGTGTTTTGGGTGCCGTGCAGTCACGCGCGCGGTAGAGTGTGTGTGTTGGTGTGTGTGTGATGGGTGTGTGTGTGTGTGTGTGTGTGTGTGTGTGTGTGTTGTCATATGTGTGTTTGGCGCGCGTGGCATTCGGCGCTCGGTAGTGTTGTGTGTGTGTGTGGGTGGTGTGTGGTGTGATGCGCGCGTGGTGTGTGTGTGGTGTGTGTGTTTGTGTGTGTGGGTTGGTGGGTGTGTGTGGTGTGGTGTGAGTGTGTGCGTGGCGTGCGTGTGTGTGTGTGTGTGTGGTGGGGTGTGTGTGTGTGTGCGGGCGTGCGTGCGTGCGTCGTGCGTGCGCGCGCGTGTATGTGTGGTGTGTGTGTGTGTGTGTGTGTGCGTGCGTCGTGCGTGCGTGCGTGCGTGCGTGCGTTTGCGCGCGTGTATGTGTGTGTGGTCTCTCTGGTGTCTTTGTTGTGTGTGATGTGTGTGTGTGGGTGTGTGTGTGTGTGTGCTGTGTGTGTGTGTGTGTAGGAGTGGTGTGTGTGTGCGTGTGTGTGTGTGTCTCTTGTGTGTGTGTGTTGGTGTGTCTTTGTGTGGGTGTGTGTGTGTGCTGTGCGCCGCGCAGCGCGCGGCGCGGGGTGTGTGTGTGTGGTGTGTGTGGGTGTGTGAGTGTTGTGTTGTCGGTGTGTGTGGTGTGTGGCGTGTGGAGTGTGTGTGGCGTGTGAGTGGGGTGCGTGCGTGTCCGTGCTGGCGTGCGTGCGTGCGTGCGTCCTGTGGTGGTGTGTGTGTCGGTGTGTGGTCTTGGTGTGTGGTGTGGTATGTGTGTGGGGTAGTGTGTGCGTGTGTGTAGTGTCGTTGTGTGTCTTGCGTGTGTGGTGTGTGTGTGTGTTGTGGGTGTGTGTGTGAGTGTGTGTTTGGCTTTGTGGTGTGGTGTATGTGTGAAGTGTGTGTGTGTGGTCTTTGGTGTGTGTGTGGGTATGTTGTGTGTGTGTGTGGGTGTGGTGTGTGTTGTGTGTGTGTGTGTGGGTGTGTGTGTGTGTTGTTGGGGTGTGCGGGCTGGCGCGCTCATACAGGCAGCATCTATTGTATGTTTTTTCTCTTATTATCTCCCCCCCTTTTTTTTTTAAAAGACGCGTTAACTTGCGTGAAAACCATTTGGACTGACATCTTCGGAACTGATCGCCCTAATGGAATGTACCTTTGACTATAAGACAAAGAACAGTTGTTGGCCATACTCCTGTTTGGGTAAAAGCCGCTCCAACCTCTACACACAAGCTTGTGTTTTGTGTGTGTGGTGTTGTGTGTTGTGTGTGTGTGTGTGTGTGTGTTGGTGTGGTGTGAGCTGTGAGCTGTGTGTGTGTGTGGTGTGTGGTGTGTGTGTTGTGTGGTGTGTGTGTGTGTGTGGTGTTTGTGTGTGTGTAGTGTGTTGGTGGGGGAGTGTGTGGTGTGGGTGTGAGGTTGTGCATGTTGTGTGGGTGGGTGTGATGTGTGTGGGTGTGTGTTGTGTGTGTGTAGTGTGGGTGGTGTTGTGTGTTGTGTGCGTGTGGTAAAACTTGAGTGCGCATGGCGTCTTTGTGTAAAGTTTCCAGTATTTTAGAACAGGACAGCATGACTTTGACCCAGTTCGGCGCGAGAATACACACTACACCACCACAGCACACACACACTCACACACACACGCGCGCGCTGCGGCGCGCGCGCGCGCGCGCGCGGCGCGCGCGCGCACGCACAGCACGCACGCCACCACGCACGCACGCACGCACGCACGCACGCACGCACGCACGCACGCACCGCACGCACGCACGCACGCCGCACACACTCACACACATGCGCTCGTACAAGCACACACACACACACATGCGCTCGTTACATGCACACACGCACACGACAACACACACACACACACACACACACACACACACACACAACACACACACACACACACCACACACACACACACGTACACTCACGCACGCCCACAGCACGCATAACAACACACACACACACACACCACACACACCAAACAACCCACACACAGACGAGCGCGCGCGCGTTACACACATCACACACACTCACACAAACACAGACAGACACCACAGACACACACAGACACAAACACACACACACACACACACACACACACACACACACCACACACACACAACACATACACCCACACACACACACGCACGCACAGCACGCACCACGCACACACACACCCACACTCTCGACGCACGACACACACGCCACGCACACACACACATATAACACACCACACACACACACAAAATACACTGTACGCACAAACATACACACACACACTAGCGCGCACGCGCGCGCGCGTACATACACCATGTGCACTGACATAGAGAGAGACAGACAGACAGACAGACAGACAGACAACAGAGATAGGAGAGAGAGAGAGAGAAGAGAGAGAGAGAGAAGAGCGAGAGAGAGAGAAGAAAAGAGAGAGAGAGAGAGAGGAGAACGTCCTCTTTTACTTACAAGGATGACTATAAACTTACATAAAGATTATGTTTTTTCGTATCTTCTAGCGCCTATGATCGCAGAGGTACCGACATAGTAGGATCTGTTCTTTCTTTCGCTCTTCTTTCGTTCTTTCTTCTTTCTTTCGTTTTGCTGTAAGACACGACACACCAAAACCATTTGTCAGATTTCTTTCGTACTCGTCCCCTTTCCTGTCGTTTGTCCTGTTAATCTTTTCTGCGTGTGCACTTGTGTATGGTTTCAGGCACACACGCGCGGACTGCTGGTGTGTGTTGGTGTGTGTGGGTTGGTGTGTGTGTGTGTGTGTGTGTGTTTTGTGTGTGTGTGTGTGTGTGTGTGTGTGTGTGTGTGTGTGTGTGTGGGTGTGTGGTGTGTGTTACGAGTGTTGTGTTGGGTGTGTGGTGTGTGTGTGGTGTGTGTGTGTGTGTGTGTGTGTTGTGTGTGTGTGTGTGGGTGTGTGTGTGTGAGCGACGAGAGAGCGAGAGAGAGCGCAGAGACAGCAGACAGACAGACACCCAGACTGGCAAACAGACAGCCAGCCGATAAGGGAGGGCGCGAGGAGTGCCAGACAGACCGACAGACAGCCAGACAAACGACAGGACCAGACCAGAGAGTAGAGAGAAGCCGAGACGAGAGAGAGGCGGATGAGCGAGAGAAGAGAGAGGGATGAGAAAGAGGAGAGGCGAGGAGCGAAGATGTGTTAGTATCAAATGTAGTATATATCTATTAATATAGATATATATATATATATATATCTATTTATATATAGATACTAGTTATATATATATAGATATATATATATATATATATACTACATAGTGAAGAGAGAGAGCGATACAGACGACACGGCAGCTAGACAGACAGACACAGCCCCCACACCGTCAGCAACGACAGAAACAAGACAGAGCGGGACACAGGAAAGTTAGAGACAGACAGACAAGCCAGGACCGACAGACCCACACACACCCGACACACACACACCACACACACACCCACACACACACACACACACACACCCACAAACCACACACCACAACACCATCACACCCACACACCCACCCACACAACACACACACACCCACACACAACACAACACACACACACACAAGATTCAACGCTTTACAATCTGTGACCCCTTTTGGGGCAATGCGGACTTGAAACAACATAAAACAACTGTCAAAGAAAACATCAACCATCCAAAATTTGTTCCCGATAATTAACAAACTGGATATTATGTTCCACAACTTTATCAGTTTTAAAAACTCGCTAAGTTTAAGAACACTTTCTTTTATTCCCACAGTCAGGCAAACGCCACTAGTTATACGGGACTTATTACATGTGAATTGTTTTGGTACACACTTATTTCTAATATTACTCATATTTGGATTGCATTTTCTTACAACATGAAATTCGTCGCCAACGTTCCAGTTGGTCCGCAGTCCGACTACATCGTTCATCATGAGGTATTTCAAAGCGTCTGCCAAAATCGATCATGAGATAATGCTTACCACAGCAGAACCGAATTAGAGGGTATATATAAACATAGCAACTTGCAATATATTTTTCCCGGCAACAACGCTGTTTTAAAATTCCTTTAAATAACACTTTATTACTACGATTCTAAAGCATCGTTCTATGCACGTCTTGTTTAAAACTCTTCTTCATGCAATTACGAACATTTCTACAGATACTGTGAACAGACCCGAACACTCTTTGTGTTCCCCCCCAAGTCGAATCCTGTTTCGCTCAGAATATTCGTATACCACATCAACCACCTAGATGTAAAACCCTGATTTCTGTCTAATCATATAATACTTGATACACTCTAGATGAATATTTGTTTGTTTGTGGTGAAGTACGGGATGACCGGACTTTTCTCATTCGTGCATATACCTTGAACTGAAACCAGTGATACATTCCTAGTTCCCCATTTATTAGTTCTGTTTTAGTAGGAACTGATTGTAATGAAAAAAGATGCTTAAAAACCTTTATGCTGCTAACATTTTCCATTAGCTTTTAAATCACTATATCCCCAAATTTCCCCGCATATAAAAAGGCCCCAGGCAGAACCATTGAATTGGTATAAGTCCAGTTCAATGTTTATAGGCAAATTTTGCAACCTTGCATCTTTAGTAAAGAAAACATTGCACATTGGCTGGTCTCAAACACTTCTTACATGTATAAAAATTCTCGTTCTGCTAACACGATTATACCTAAATATTTGAAAGTGTTTGTTCTATTTCTTATGGATGGGTTATGAACTCTTAGTGTTTTTTCTAGTGATTATTGCGTCCATTTAAAGGATACACCCTTTGTTTTGGCTACATAAACATTCAGCTTCCAAGCGCTACAAATACTCGATCATACATCAAGAGCATGCTGTAACACCCCAAAAAGAATCTGCAATACTAACCATATAACTCAGCGTATCCAAGTAAAAAGTAAGCTATGTAAACTTAATAAATCTGAGTAGGGCGATTTAAATCGTAATATTCAAGAACGCACAGTACCGCTCTGTTGAGATCTTAGTTCAAGATCATTCAACTCCAAGAACACTAGCAACACACACAAACTTCACACATACACAGATAGCCACCAGACAGACAGGACCGCCAGAGACGGTGGGGGGAGAGAAGAGAGAGCGACGAGAGACAGACAGACGAACCAGACAGAGAGAGAGAGAGAGAGAGAGAGAGAGAGACGGAGAGAGAGGAGAGCAGAGAGTGGAGAGAGAGATGAGGAGCGAGGAGAGATGCGACGAGAGCAGGAGGAGGCCAAGCCCACGCAACAGACCAAATTCTTTATATTAACGAGGAAAACTAGATAAGCACTAACTTATTTTTTGCCATCCCAGTCCTCGCCCTGAGTAGGGACTACACACATGCCAGTGATGAAATAATTAATGTAAGAAATCCAAAGAAGCACCGCACAAGCGGTCTGTAATCATAGAGGAACAATCAACTGAAATAGAGCTAACTGAAACACCAAACCCAACTAAGCCTAATACATAAACAAAACCAACAAAAAATACTAATAAAACCACAACAATAAAACTAACAATACAAAATGAGCATAATATAACTGACGGGACGGAGAGAGCGGGGTAGGGCGTTGAGGTGGGCTGGGGCACATATGTAAGTTGCACTACAACGTACAAGATTGGCATGTATGAACACAGGACAGTGAAGTGAATATGACCACAGTGCTACCTAATTTTTGCGAACATCACACCCACAACACGCAACAGTTGCACGCCAGCGAGAGAGAGAGCGCGGAGAGCGGAGGAGAGAGAAGAGAGAGAGAGAGGAGAGAGAGGAGCGAGAGAGAGAGAGAGAGAGAGAGAGAGGAGAGGTAGGGGCGTAGCGATTGGAGGCAAGCGCAGAGAGAGAGAGAGCGGAGGAGAGAGCGAGAGAGAGAGAGAGAGCAACAGACAGCAGGGACAGCCAGCCAGACAGACGACAGACGAACGAGATGCGAGAGAGCGACTGAGAGACGAGAGAGGCGAGGGAGAGGGGAGAGAGAGAAGACAGGAGAGAGAGCGAGAGAGAGAGAGAGAGCGAGAGAGAGAGTAGAGCGAGATTGAAACGAAGCGCTTACTTTACCTATGCTTCAGCTGTAAGGATATACACTTATGAAACTGCGTATGACTATTTACGCCTTTGCGACGGGTATGCGTGTGGATAGTTCGCGTGTTCAGTTTGTTTGAGTGTCTGTGTGCCGTGTGGCGGGGCGTAGTTGTGTAATGTAATGGGTGCCGCGCTCATGTGTCTTTGTGTCTGCGCGTCCATGTTGTTGTGTCTGTGTTTTTGTGGTGTGTAAGAGTGCGTGTGTGTGTGTGTGTGTGTGTGTGTGTGTGTGTGAGGTGATGCTGCTGTGTGTGTTGTGTGTGTGAGTGTGTGTGTCGTGTGTTGTGTGTGTTGTGTGTGTGTGTGTGTGTGTGTGTGTGTTTATGTGTGTGTGTGTGTGTATGTGTGTGTGTGTGTGTGTGTTGTGTGTTAGTTGTGTGTGTGTGTGTTGTGTGTGTGTGTGTATGTGTGTGTGTATGTGTATGTTGTGTTGTGTGTGTGTGTGTGTAGTGTGTGTGGTTGTGTGTATGTGTGTGTGTGGTGTGTGTGTGTGTGTGTGTGTTGTTGTAGTGTGTGAGTGTGTTGTTATGTGTGTGTGTGTGTGTGCATGTGTGGTGTTATGTGTGTGTGTGTGTGTGTGTGGGTGTGTTCGTTGTGTGTGTGGGGTGTGTGTGTGTGTGTTGGTGGAGTGTGTTGTTGTGTGTGTGTGTGTGGGGGTGGGATGTGTGTGTGTGGGTGTGTGTGTCTGTGTGTAGGTTGTGTGTGTGTGTGTGTGTGTTGTGTGGGTGTGTGGGGGGTTGTGTGGGTTGTGTGCGGGGTGTGTGTGTGGGTGTGTGTTGTATGTGTTGGGTGTGGGTGTGTCGTGTGTGTGGGTGGGTGTGGTGTGATGTGTGTGTGGGTTGGGTGTGTGTGTGGTGTGTGTGTGTGGGGGTGTGTGTGTTGTGTGGGTGGGTTGTGGGTGTGTGTGTGTATGGTGTGTGGGATGGGTCTGTGGGTATGTGTGTGTGTGTGTGTGTGGTGTTCAGGGTGTGTGTGGTGTCGTGTGTGTGTGGGTGTGTGTGTTGTGTGTAGTGGTGTGTGTGTGTGTGTGTGTGTGTGTATGTGTGTGTGTGTGTGTCGTGTGTGGGGTGTGTGTGTGTGTGTGTGTTTGTGTAATGTGTGGGTATGTGTGGTGGGTATGTGGTGTGTGTGTGTGGGGGTGTGTGTGTTATGTGGGGTGTGTATGTGTGTGTGTGTGTGTTGTGGGTTGGTTGTGTGTATGTGTGGGTGTGTGTGGGTGGGTGTGTGTGTGTGTGTGGGGGTGTAGTGTGTTGTGTGTGTGTGTGTGTTATTGTGTGTGTATGTGTGTGTTGTGTGTAATGGGTTGTGTGTGTGTCTTGTTGTGTGTATAGGGTGTGTGTGTATTGTGTGTGGTAGGTGTGGGTATGAATGTGTGTGTGTATGTTGTGTGTTGTGTGTGTGTATGGGTTGTGTGTGTGTGTGGGTGTGTGTGTGGTGTGTGTGTGTGTGTTGGTGGGTTGGATGGGTGTGTGTGTGTTATGTGTGTGTGGCTGTTGGGTGTGGTGGGTTGTGTGTGTTTGTGTGTGTTTGCGTGCAAATGCGCTCATACAGGCCACACCTGTGGTGTTTTTTTCACTCCTTCTTCTTCCTCGTTTTTTGTTTTCAGTACGTTTTCAATTGCGTAAGAAACTAAGGGAGTGACATTCTTGGAAACTGACTCCATAATGAACCTAAAGCTTTGAAAATAAGTGCAAAGACTGTTGTTTTTCCATCACCTCTTTGTTTAGGCTCTGCTCTGGACCCTGGTCAAGCATCTCGGTCCGGAAATTTCAGTGTGAGTTTTTTTTGCTGTTGTGGTGTGTGTGTTGTGTGTGTGTGCGTGCCGTGCGTGCAGTGCGTGCTGCGTGCGTGCGTGCGGCTTGCGTGTGTCCGTGCGTGTGCGCGTGGCGTGCTGTGCGTGCGCGTGTGTGTGTATGCGTGCGTGCGTGCGTTTGCATGCGTGCGTGCGTGCGTTGCGTGCGTTTGCGTGGCGTGCGTGCTCTGCGTGCGTGCGTGCGTGCTTGCGGTGGTGTGTGGCCTGGGTGTTTGTGTTCGCATGTGTGTTTGCATGTCTGTGTTGTGCGCGCGATGCACATGTGGTATGTATGTGCTGTGCGTGCGTGTGTGTTTGTGTGTGTGGTGTGTGTGTGTGGTGTGTGTGTGTGTTTGGTGTTAGTGTGTTTGTTGTGGTGTGTGTTTGTTTGTGTGTGTGTGAGTGTGTGTTGTGTGTGTTTGTGTGTTGTGTGTGTGTGTGTGTGTGCTGTAAGTGTTGCATGTGTATTTTGTGGTGTGAGAGAGAGAGAGAGAGAGAGAGGGAGAGAGGCGAGAGCGAGGAGCGGAGAAGGGGAGCGGAGAAGCGAGCGAGAGAGCGGAGGAGGGGAGGGAGACGGAGGGCGGATGGCCGGGGGCGCAGAGTGGAGGCGAGTTGCGGGGAGGAGAGAAAGGAGAGAGGGGGACGGGGAGGTGGACGGAGGGAGGGAAAGGAAGGAGAGAGGCGGAGAGGAGCAGGGAGGAGGAGCGACGCGAGCCAGAGAGAGAGGGGCGGACGGAGCAACACGAGGAGAGAGAGGCGAGGAGAGGCGAGGGGGAGGGAGAGGCGAGAGGGCGTAGAGAGGAGGAGAGGACGGTAAGCAGGCGGAGAGGGAGGAGGGGGAGGGAGAGGAGCGAGCGACGGAGCGAGGGATGGAGGGGAGGAAGAGGGCGGAGGTGGGGAGCGAGTGAGAGCGAAGGCGGGGAGGAGAGGGGCGGCGAGAGAGAGGAGAAGAGGGGAGCGAGAGCGCAGGAGAGATGGCGGGGCGCGAGGGGAGGGAAGAGAGGGAGCGACGAGAGGGGCCCGAGATGAGGGAGGAGAAGGGAGGAGGAAGAGAGAGAGGGCAGAGGAGGCGGGAGGGGGGGGAGAGGGAGAGGACGGGAGAGAGCGAGAGGAGGGAGAGAAGAGAGAGGGGGGGGAGCGAGGAGAGGGAGTAGGAGGGGAGGGAGGGGCGAGATGGCGGAGAAGAGTGTGGAGAGGGGGGGGGGAGAGAGGAGGGACCGGACGGAGGAGTAGAGAGGAGAGGGAGAGAGAGGGAGGGTGGGGGGTGTGGGGAGGGAGAAAAAAATAAAAAATAATAAATGAATATATTAAAACCGTCTTTTTACTTACAAGGAGATGACCATAAAGATATATATGGACCAGCTAATTCTATTTTTCTGCGCCTAATTCTCTAGTAAAAGAAGAAGCTACCGACGTGTGAACAGCAAAGCTTATCGCACTAGGGACTGGGGAACAAGTTCCGGGTAAACACAAAATACCTTGAAAGTGTTACTCCTGGCATCTTTATTCTTCTCTTGATGGAAAGCACACACGAAAGTTGGATTGTAACAACTGTAGTTCGGGTCGCTTGGCTAAAAAATGGATTAGGAGAAGGAATTTTCACTTGACTCAGTTAAAGATTTTCTGAAAAAAAGGCCAGATCTGTTTCCTACCTCCAAACCTATACGACATCTACATGTAAGTCTGTGACCGTGGATATAACTATCAGTTTCCGAGACTCTGTCTGTTCTCAACAATGCCCTCCAAGGGGACATTTGAACGGAACTTTTATTTATGAACATCCACACTTAAACCTAAAAATGAAATCAGAATATATTAGCTGTTGCAGCTCGGATATATTTGCACATACAAGCTCCTTCCAAATCCATTTGAAAAATTTATACAGCTGGGTCATATTAGAATCAGGGAGACGTGGGGTTTGTTTTCCGGGGTGATTTGCAATACCAGCCGTTAATCGTGAGGACATATCTCTGCATGTTGGAACTGGGGTTTACTTTTATACAGCAGAACAGCTGCGATGCTAATGGTTTTGCATGTACATTCTCCACGCACAAATGGCCATCTCTTTTACTTACCTTTTGCGTAGAGTCAACATCAGTTTCTACATCATTGCAAACAGTGGGATGGAAACTGCAACGTAGGTTGATTTCACTGCTAAGAAACTCGAATGCACTGATTTGCTGGGTACCATCACTTGTGTTTATGCTTAAAGTAGAAAGAAATAGCCGACCTCACTCTGGCCCCACCGGGCGCTAGGAATGAACCAACCATTCTGACTGTCCTTTGAGCCGTCTATAGTGACATCATTATTGTTGAAAAACTGTATACATAACACGACATTTTCACTAAGCAGACACATGAATTGCATTCCTGCCCAAGACATATCGCCACAGACATCATAAACTTCGGTTAAAACACATGGAATACAACTATTCTCTCCTGAAGTTAGGTGCATGCGTGAGGGAAAAAATGTCTGTCCCTCATCTATTCTAGCCTGGCTTTTGTATCAGGGTGATACAATGAAAGGTTTGAATACTGCACATTATGAAAGCATGCCCCAGATTTAATGAACATGTATTACAGACTCGCACATGTTATTGCTAGTCAGAGTAGGGCGGGACTGTTATGATTTTTTTTTTATTTTCGGAAGTGTTCTTATGGAGTGTGTAGATCTAACATGTGAAGGAGAGAGGCGAAGGAAAATGACCTAGAGACAGTAGGTCTGGACCATTTCTCAGTGATTCTCTGTTTGCCTTTTAATATCTAGTCCGTCGATAATCTCACCCGATGCACAGACGTGAAGAGAACCCTAATCAGCACCTGAATTCCACGGATGATAGTAAAAATACGTATAAAACTCTGATTTCTTTTCCCTCCTAATCTTCGACGGTCTTTGTCCCGATTCCCAACACAGTCGGATATTTTCTTTCCTTTCTGTCTTTCGTCTTGCTTGCTTTATAAACGCGTGACACGCCCACCTAATCCCGCGTGACACGCCCACTAAGCTATTTGTCCCAAGTTTTCTCTTTCTCTATTTGTTTTCAGTCCCGTTTGACCTTGCGAGACAGGTCAATGGCCGGTGCGATCCGTCGGACCCGTCTCCATAATGGAACGAACTTTGACAAATAAGATTAAGTAACTGTTATTTTCCATCCCTCTGTTGTTGTTTGAGACCTTGTACCTGAACTCTTTCTTGACGCCACGCAAGACGCGACGACAGAAGCCGCAGGACCGACAAAGACATCTTTTCCTCTGCGTGAGTGAGCGAAGTGTGTGTGTGTTGTGTGTGTGTGTGTGTGTGTGGTGTGTGGGTGTGTGTGTGATGTGTGTGTGTGTGCCACCCCCCCCCCCCCCCCCCCCCCCAATGTGTGTGCATGTGTGTATGTATGTGTGGGTGAATGACTGTGTGTGCCATGTGTGTGTGTGTGTGAGTGTTTCGTGTGTGCTGTGTGTGTGTGTGAGTGTGTGTGTATGCGTGTGCGCGTGTGTGCGTGCGCATGCTCGTATGTGTGTTCATAATCATGCTTGCCCGATTTTCAACCATTGATTAACTTTTCCTTGAATGGCCCTGCACGTCTCTGTGCACAGTTTCCATAACTCTAGAATATCACATGAAATTTGAGAATGCTAAAGTTGATGCGCGATATCCACACACACACCACCACCCACACACACCCCACACACATACACACACACACACACGCGCGCGCGCGCGCGCGCACGCCGCAACGCACACACACCCACACCCACACCCCACACCACACCACCACCACCCTACACACCTTCCAACACCCAAAACGTTACAGAGCGAGAGGACAGACAGAGAGGGAAGAGACAACAGACACTGCCAGCCAGACGACAGAGATGAGAGCGAGAGAGAGAGAGGGAGAGAGGAGAGCGAGAGAGAGCGCAGACCGACAGACAGGGACAGACAGACAGACAGAACAACAGACAACCAGACAGACGACAGACACATAGACAGACACACGCAAGAAAGACAAAAACAAAGGAAGAAAAAGGAGCAGAAGACTAGAAAGGCCCTCGCCTCAAGTCTGACCTTTGGCAGGTTCTTCACGGATGTCTTCAATTTTTCTGCTTCCCCACCGAAACCGGCAATCTGCTCACGTCTCCTCAAGGCAGTCGCCTTTCCCCCCCGGTTTGTACTTATTTTGTCTCAGTGACATTGATCGTATTGGAAGTGTCAGATCGACGCACAGGGCTATTATTTTAGGTGCGACGCCTTTCACACCCCCTCCCTAGAAAGCGCAAGAAGTTCCTCACTCTCCCCATTCTCTTCGCGCCTTTCCGTGCTCTGTCAAATCCACCAGCTTTTCCATGACCGGCCGGCCATGTCTGGCCTCCATCGGGTAATTACGGTGCGCCCCTCCAGTAAGCAATCAAGGCCCCGAGTCTCCATGGAAAACACGGGCGTGCCGACCACCGCGACCGTCAGGGGGAAGAAGCGAGACGCAATAACGTTAGCGAACGCTCTTCCCCCCCCCCCACATCCCCCCAGCCCCCTCTAGGCTGTGTGCTAAAAAAGCAGCTTATACATCACGTCGAATATTGTAGCACCATCCACCCCCCCCCCCCCCCCCCCCCCCCCCCCCCCCCCCCCTACCAGTGGCTATGATCGCTGGAAAATTGGGAATGGATTCTGGCTTGCCGGGGGTCGCCTGGTAGGCCGTTTGATAAACGACCGGGACCTGTTTTCCGCCGCTGATTGGTGGTCTGGGGTTTGACCTCCGCTGTCCAATTGTTGATATTCTTATTGTGTCTGAAAAGGGGAGAAAAGCATGCAGGTTTCTGCAACATCAACTTGTTCATTTATGCGTTGACACACCACTCATAGTTGGACTATGTTCCTAACTTATTCTGTGTTTTACAATCATTTGGGTACACGTAACCTCGTTGTTGCTGCTTTTTTTTTATTTATTCCTTATTTTTTTTTCGTAAAAACATGTTTATGCCAAAAAAAGTATTCTGTTTGCACTATAAAACCCCAACACGCTTTCCGAGAGTTTTTCGGGCAAAAGTGCAGTTTTCAAGCTGTCATATTTGAGTACTATCTATAAATTTACAAGATCTCATTTCTTCAACGTGTGGGAACACAGTATTCAGAACACAAACTGCAGTTCGTCCTTTTACAGTTCCACCTGGCCTTCATTGTCCTTCTTTGTACTCAGTTTATGGTATGTTGATTTATCATCTTCTCTCACGTTACTAAGATTTCCCAACCAAGGACTCCGCTGTTTTGTAGCTTAGGATTTTGCAGATTATCAAGTAAGTTGGTGGCCATTTCGTGTTTAGAATTTTGACACCCTAACGTAAAGCCCCGGAAAATTCACTTTTGAGCATTTTTTTTCTTCTTTTTCCAGTATTTCTCCTGTAGTCTGCTAGTTGGCTTCATAATGAAGTGATTAGATTTCTCCATGCACTGTACGTGTGTGGTGACTGGTGGCAGTATTCGTTTACACCCGATTTCCTCCGGGAACTTTATTTTGTGATTCCTTTATAGTATGTTACCGCCTGGATGATTAAGACAATATGCGATGTGTGTGTGTGTGTGTGTGTGTATGTGTGTGGGTGTGTGTGTGTGTGTGTGTGTGTTGATGAGTGTGGTGTGTGTGTGTGGGTGTGTTGTGTGTGTGTGGTGTGTGTGTTTGGGGGGGGGGGGGGGGGCATACGGGTTGTGTTTCGGGATCGGCGGATGGGATCGAGAAATGGGATGTTATGGCGTTAAGTGAGGGGAAAGAGGTGTGTGTGTGTGTGTGTGTGTGTGTGTGTGTTGTGTGTGTGTGTGTGTGTGTGGTGTGTGTGAGTGTGTGTGTGTGGTGGTTCATCTCTTTTTCAGGGGTTATTGTTAAAGTTTGTCTATTATCTTGTAATAACAAATCTCTATGCCCACTCCTTCCCCTCCCCATCCCTTCCTCTCTCTATCCTTCCTCTCCTCTCTCTCTCTCTTTCTCTTCTCTCTCTCTCTCTTTTCTTCTTTCCTCCCCTCCCCCAACCCCGTCTCCCTCCTCTCTTCCCTCATCACCTCCCGTTGGGCTGTATCTTTCACATCTGTTAAGCCACCGTTTCATTCCTTTCCACACTTTCTTTCATGTTCCCTTCGTGTCCGTCACAGCAGACCACGTTAGACTTCATCGACATCCCTGATCCCCTCCCCTCCAGCCACGTGCGGACCCGGAATCCTTTCTAACAATCCCTCCCTCTCCCCTCCCACCAGGCCATAGATCCCCCCCCAGATAATTCACCCAGGACAATTTTTGTGCCCAGTACGTGGTCTTAGTTGCTGTATTAAAAAATTCTCATCACGCATGACATCCAGAGATCTTACAGTTGAATATCAGCAGCGCAAAGGGTGACAGAATGCCTACAAAATGCAAAACCTTTTTTCGATATTTTTCAAGAATGATGTCATGTCACCTTATTAACTTTGTTAATACCGGACAATAACACATACTAAAATGAGTCTTCCACAGATACACGAAACATCCAGAGTTTTCTTATTTTCTATATTAAAATTTGTATTATATTAATGAGGAGCGTGGGAAGTTGGGCAATATGTACCACTTGTTACAACAATTTCTTTTTTTTTTTTTTACTTACCCTTGTAGTGTTCAGGCAGGCAATGGGCAATGAAATGAACTGAGTCATTTTCTGGACATTCTGGTGTCCGAGTTTTTCTGGCTATCTGCTGTGTCATTTCACTTTAAATCACAATGTGATGGGACACCCCAACGGAAATCAAACTCATTCCTTGAGGTATTTCAACAATGTGTTAAGTGCTTTATTTGGTGAGTGCAATCTGTTCGGGTTCCACAAAAGTTTCCAGTTTTGCAATAACTACAAAATAGACTTGGTTGTCACACAAAGTAAAAAACGTTAAAGGCGTTTGTGCATCATCTTGTATATAGACTCCCTTATTCCTGCTGGCCACTCAGGGAGGATGTCTTTTGCTGAAAGAAGGCCAAATAAAGCCCGGGCAAATATTCATTTATACCCACGGACAGCTTGTTGTTCGTGGGCTTTTTTCTTTGTGTGTGTGTGTGTGTGTGTGTGTGTGTGGTGGTGTGTGTGGGTGTGGTGTTGTGTGTGTGTGTGTGTGTGTTGTGTGTGGGTGTGTGTGTGTGTGTGTAAAGGCTTACAATATTGCATCTAATTCTGCCGTCATTTTATTGAAAAAAAAACACTTTATAGTGAATATAATTTGCGTATGTTTCAACCTCGGATTAACCACATATCTACCCACCGCCACCAGTTGTATCCTCTAACTGAACCTCAGTACTGATATATTTAGGTGACTCAGGATAACACTGTCTTAATGTTCTCTTGCATCATCTATCAAAGGAGTACCTGTTTTCTTTTTCCGTCGGAGTTTTTTGTATATCCCATTATCCAAACCTTTTCTGCTAAGTGCTGCCTTTGGGGCATCGAAGTACCGAGGGAATTTTCTGTAATCAATGTTAAAAACCAGCGTCCTGAAAGCAATGGCGAAGCGGCAGAGAGGTGTTCCCAGCCTGGATTGGTCCACGGAGGCACAAAAGGGAACTTCATAAGGCTTTAATTTCCCTACCAAATGTCAGGTTTATCCTGTGGCACAGTGGTTACAGCGCGAGTTCATTATGTGGAAAATGCGCATGGCCAGAGGGTCATGGGTTCGAAATCCCCAGCCATGGCCTCGTCCCAAGATGGGAAAAAAGGCGGAGCAGAGGGACATCCGGAGTCATGAACCGGGTGGGACCCACCCCCCCTAGAGTGTCAGGCGATAAGGGGCCGAAACACTTGCTTGAAGGGGGCTTCTCTTCTGAGGCTCTCTGCTGCACGCTCTCCACGAGTTTCTTTCTACTATATGAATACTTAAGCTTTGACAAAATTCAAAATGATAACTCTTTTGGCTGACTCTACAAAACCAATCGTGTTTGGCTATTTTTGGCAAATCCTTAGTTTGCTCATTCAGATTTCATTAGTAATTGATTTTTTGACCCACAACACACAGGCTTTCGAACCTATACATTTGGCTACTTCTAAATCCTTTGTTCACAAATATGTGAAAAAACCTAACGCCGCTTAGTAGCACTTGCGTGTTAGCGTGCACTGACCCTGGAAGCCTAGTTTGACTGCTTTCCTATCACATGGTTTGTACATTTTTCAGAGATAATTTGGCGCGACAGGTACAACTTGTTCCATTTTTAGTTTTGAGCGGTTGCAAGAAAGAAAAACAGATGTTAAAAGGTTATAGTATTCGGTCCAAAGAATTGACAGTTAAAAGTAAAGAAAATTTGGTCTTGGTTATAGTATTTGTCCCAATGGAATTGACAGTTAAAAGTAAAGAAAACTTTGGTCCTTTTTATTGGTTGATTTACCAGGTTGTCTCGATAATTTTTCCAAATCAGTTCTGAGGTTACAAGGACACTACAACACCAAACAAACTTTGCACTTTGGTAATGTTTACACTGTTGCCATCTAAGTTCAGAATTTTAGAACTGAAGATTTTACCGCATTGTTTAAACGTACATGACAAAATAATTGTTTTTTTTTTTTTTTGTGATGATTCTGGTGCATTTTTTTCACATAGTCTGCCAATTGCTGATTTCCTGTTAATCTAAAGTGTTGGCATTGACTTACTGACTCTTATTGACAGTTTTCTTGAGACTTATATTCATTCTAGAGCAGTGTCTCTGCTATTGAACTTCCGATGGCAGACTTTCGAGAAGGACCGGCAGCTCGTAGGAAATATTGAGAATAAAACTTTGGGAAGTGACTGATCCTTGAGAATACCAATATTGATATTCTGGAGGACGAAATC
Organism: Conus ventricosus; assembly: GCA_018398815.1. Classification (NCBI taxonomy): domain Eukaryota; kingdom Metazoa; phylum Mollusca; class Gastropoda; order Neogastropoda; family Conidae; genus Conus; species Conus ventricosus. The sequence continues at coordinate 36,546,837 of CM031600.1, forward strand.
ATTTTTCCGCGTTCTTGACATACATGGCCTGCCTAACACAAAAATTTATATAGGAAACTAAATTTCCAGAAGCACAAATTTCGTTAATGTGTAGAGAGCAGGCAAGCGTCTTAAACACCCCCGCCCGGGGATCCCCTGGTTTTAACGAACAAATGGTTTGCCAAAGTACCATTTCTGCGGAAAATGGTTGTTTTTTTGATTGGCCTCATAAACCTTTACAAGGTTTCAAGATGGTCTGTAGAGCATCGATTTTGTTTATCCAGCCTCTTGAACTGGAAGCAGCTATTTTCTTTTCACACTGTTCATCAGATGATTTCAATACAATTATCTTTTCGGGTTTTCCCACATAGAGGACGGTACAAAGAACATAACATCTACAGCTGTTTATCTATGTCCTTATCTTGCCTCCTCTTACAAGACTGGTATCACTTACTTAAACTCATCCAGATTTGGGGGGGAGAGCGCCGTTATTCCCATATTTGATTTGTGTGAAAATCGATTCGCACATTCCACTGGTAATATTTTCAAATTGTCATTGAGATTTTTTTTCCATAGCTGTCTTTACGATGCAGACTAATTCGTATGCAGATGTTGCAGTTCAACAAGTTTGACACTACCAACCCTTTCAACAGTCATGTTTCAAACCTCAAACATAGACAGGGTAAAACAATTAAAATATGAAAATCACCACCGAAGTCCATATCCGTTCTGAGAACAATTGATCACTCGCCAAGACCAACGGCTTATTATAACCGAGGCTACTGTCGAAGTTTGAGTGCCCATGGAGAGGGGAAGATGGACGGAGTCCGGGGGAGTCTGTAAGAAGACTCTGGGAGCCAGGGACCGCCGTTGAAGTCACTTCCATGTTGCGGGTCTTCCTCGTGTCTTGTTTTTGCCACGTGGTCGTTCCAGTACAGACGGTATAGAGATTGGCAAAGACTTCCCGCCGGCAGCCTCGCTCTTTCACCATTTGAATGGAGATTCATCTTGCAAAGTTTTGATGTTGGCTGTTGTTTGTAGCCCATATGTGAGATTGAAAGCAACAAAAAATTCGTTTGCTGTTCATGAAAGGAAGGAAAATGGTGCTTGTTCAGGAAGAGTTGTTTCTCTGTCTGTAGATATGTTGTCCTGTTGTTCGTATGCTCCTTGGTGTCTATGATACTGGGGAAACTGTGCAAGTTATGAACAGAAGAGCACTATTCCAAGACGGAAACTGGTTGAAAACAAATTAGCAAAAGTAGGTGGTAGAGAAGAACAAACGCATGCGCACATACAGACACAGGTATACACCAACCTGCCCCCCCCCCCCCCCCCCCCCCCCCCCCCCCCCCCATGCCCCCACCTCCTCTCACAACAAACCAACAACACACAACAACAGACACCACCACACACTCACACCCACACACACCAACACACACACACACACACATCTACCTCACACATATTCTTTCGGTATGCATTATATACCATTTCTGTGTTGTGTATAGCCAGGTGAACACAATGGTGCATTTCAAAGTTTGTGTGTGTGTGTGTGTGTGTGTCGTCCGTGTGTGTGTGTGTTGGTGTGTGTGTGTGTGAGTGTGTGTGTTGGGCATGTGTGTGTGTGTGTGTGTGTGTGTGTGTGTTGCGTGTGTCTGTGTGGTGCGTGCGTGGCGTGCGTGCAGTGCGTGCGTGCGTGCGTGGTGCTGCGTGCGTGCGTGGGTGTGTGTGTGTGGATTTTAGATAGATAGATAGAAAGAATGATAGATAGGGGACACACAAAGATAGATGGGTTTATACATACATATACATGTGTATATACACATATGTATCTTCTTTTCTCTCCCCTATCTATCCATCCGTTTTATCTATCTACCGGTTATCTATCTTCTACCTCTTTCATCTATCTATCTATATATCTACCCTATACAATATTCTATTCTGTTGGTTGTTGTGTGCCGGTGTGTTGCAGCTCTCTCTCTCTCTCTCTGTCTCTCTCTCTCCTCTCTTCTAATCTCTCTCTCTGTGAGAGAGAGAGAGAGACAGAGACGAGAGAGAGACGAGCCAGACCGCCAGCACCAAAAGACAGACGGACCGACAGACGAACGGGCAAACAACACCCCCACAAGATGAATTGCCCCCGGACTTGTCCATTTTTTCACAGGCACAAACCCAGCAGAAATTCAACACAGTTTTCATGATCGCCGAGGACACGGAGAAAGCAAGAAAACTCGGCGAAAGGCCAAAGCAGGACATGGACAATGCACGGCTGTCAGGGAAAATTACGAGCAGTCCTCCCCTGCTGATTTCTTGTTCTTTTTTACCCATTGATTTTTCTTTTGTTCTCTACCCCCTCGTACAATGTTGTAGACAAGTAGGATGGAATGGCGATTACTTGCGCAGATTCAAAGAGCGACAACACACACACACACCACACCCACATCACACCACACATACTCATACACATAACCCACAACATTCAGGGGATTAGCGGACGGACTGACAGACAGTCGCACCACACACACACACCCACACGCGCACGCACGCCGCACGCGCGGCGCGGCACCACACACACACACCCACACACACACACCTCACTCCCCACCCCACACACACACACACACACACACCAACCCGCACAAACACACAACCACCAACCCACCACACCACTGCCACCACCACCGCTATCACATCCACCCACCACACCACCACACAGCTCTCGCCCCCCCCCCCCCCCCCCCCCCCCCCTCCCACCACCACACACACACGCACGCACACGCACAGCCTTCACCCACCCACCCACCCATACACACACACACATCACACACACACACCACAACGGGATACCGAGAAAGAGAAACAGATATTAGGAGATCCATTTCTCTCCGTTCGTTCAATATTCAGTATAGAGAGGCCGTTCTTGTGCCTTAGGAAGAGTGTTAGCACTAACAAGCTACATCTTCTCCAATCAGCCGTTGGTCAGTCAGGAAACGCTGAATCAGACGGGGCTGTTTGGGGTGTCTTGTTGCCTGTATGCACACCTGCCGATGTGGCTGTTGACAAGACTCACTGCTTTGTGGAAGGCTGATGCCCGTAGACATTGAGGATCAATTCAGCAGGAAAACCCCTATGCGTGTTATTAGGTTTATGGAGGAGAGTTTCCTCACGTTTGGCTTGGAAAGCTGGCTTCAGAGTTTTAGTTCTGGATATCTTTGCAATTTTCCATCCGTGTTTCGTTCTGGATTTCGTCTGTCTGTCTGTCTATCTGTCTGTCTGACTGTCTGGTCTGCCCCTCGGCCCGTTCGTTCTGTCTGTCTGTCGGTCTGGTGTCCTCTCTCTTTTTCTCAGTTATCTTCTGTCTCTGTGTTCAATACGGTTTGTCTTTCTGTCTGTCTGTCTGTTCTTCTGTCTGTCTCTCTCTCTCTCTCTCTCTCTCCTCTCTCTCTCCCTCTCTCCTCTCGCTCCCTCTCTCTCTCTCTCTCTCTCTGGCAGAAATCTATGATGTTGGCCTATTGCATATCTGTGTTGTAGGTACGTCTACCAGTAGACAAGAGGATGCTGTATATCCTTATCAAGTTGATCAGGGTAAGTAATTTTAAGGGGCCAATACCTCTGTGATTCCATATGGACTAGTTTCAGAATGTGTGTGGACGCATTGTGTTTATGTGGATGTGCCGTGCATGCACGTCTAATGCGCCCCGGTAGTATGTGTGCGTGCATGGCATGCGTTTTTTGTGACACAGAGAGAGACAGAGAGAGATGGAGAGAGAGTGGAGAGAGAGAGAGAGAGAGAGAGAGAGACGAGGGAGAGAGAGAGAAAGGAACCCAGGGAAAGAGAGGGACAGAGAGAGAGGGAGAGAGGAGAAGAGAGAGATTGGAGAGGAGCGAGAAAAGAGAGCCGCGAGAGTGAGATCGAGCGAGACAGGCAGGGACCGACAGACAGACAGACAGACGGAGGAGAAAACCAAGTCTAAAGACGAACAAATCCTCCCAGACTACAGCCCATTTTTTTTTTACGGGCACACACCCCGGCAGAAACTTCACAACAAGATAACATCTTCCTTGCCCACAGGGACAGAAGAAAACACCAGTCACATTGCTTAAAGTTGGAGGAGAGTTACGAGCACAGCCCCCACCCCCATCCCCCACCCACCTCCCCCACCCCCCCCCCCCCCTCCTTTCTTTCTTTCTTTTTCTTTTCATTGATTTTTTGTCTGTACGGTTCTAACACCTCTTCCACTGCTGGAGGAAGTGAGGGATGGCTTGGACGCACGCCAATGCCAGCAAGCGACAAGTTGACATAAGACAGGACAGCTTTTCTCCTTCAGAGAAACCTTGGTTGTAGTAAGTCATCATCCTACGCTTAAAATTAGACGGAAAGCAGAAGCTAGTAGTAAAAAGCATCTTAGAACTAACCATGTGAGAGCGATTGAGAGTGGCTGTTGCAAATTGTCCATATGCCGCGCACCTGCAAAATGAACGGTCTATTGTCTTGTTTGGATCTTGCTGTTTTCATGTCCGATGATGGTTTTGTGATTTATTTTACCTTGGCACCGTTTATCTAAGGTATATGTAAGGACAGAGAGAGAGAGAGAGGAGAGAGAGAGAGAGAGAGAGAGAGAACTCTGAAACTCTGAAATGGTTAATGAATAGGCTTTTAGGCATGTCATGGTGGGTGGTTACAAAACTAAAATCATTATAGCTACCATGCCCCGGGGCATTTACAAACCAAGTATCAATGCATTGTTTGTCTGGATAGTGCCACAGCTATATACCTTCAATCATTTTCTAGTAGTAGCGTTCTTTATAGTTGAGACACAATGCCGTCATTTAAAAGCTTTCTCAAGGAATAGAGCAAGCGAACCTTAATGGTTTTATCTCTGAAGCAAACGCATTTTTATTTGAGCTGTGGATGGACAGTGTATACTTCGCTGGATATACTGTTCCCTTAATCCCCTGGAATTTGGCAGTGTAATACAAAGTGCTTTTCTGTTTCAATTTGACACTCAACAGATACGAGCATAATAAATCATTTTCCGTTACATTTCTCTTAAAGCGCATTTTGATGACAATTTACTTGAGACACCCCCATCGGAATTCTTCACAGGCTAATTCTGGCCTGTATTATGATTACCTTGGTAAGAACGAGGATAAACTTAGGTCGCTTTTATCGATGTTTGTTTACCTTGAACGTTCTTGTGCTCATATTCTGCGAGCCGTGAGCTTTGTAGCCATTAACCAGTTTATTTCTTAAGCTTTCAAAAACCGCGACTTGTTTACGATCCTTGGTTTTCCCCAATCTTCATCAACAAATCCATGTTGGTACGCAAAGAAGCAGACAGAAGATGCCCAAGTATTTTGTTTTTCTCATGGACAACTAACCTTTTGTAAGCATTCTTAGGTAAACGAGAGACGGCATCTTTCAATATCTTTAACCAGTACTTACTCCTCTTCAATATACATGTACATCCAATGGAAATCTACCTAACTCTCCATACCAACACATTAGGGTTCTTCTGCTTACATTTAACAAACTCTTTTTTCTGGCCGAAAAGATGCACTTTTTCTACACATCAACCCATTTCCCCCCATGATGCCCATACCTCTGCTCCATAACTCAAGTTCTGGCGTATGTGAGCCTCCAAAGAGTTTGAAAAAATATAGAAGGGGATTTTTTCCCAAGGACCATAGTACTATAAATATACTGTCACTACATCTTTGCTCGGCTTGCATATTTTCAAACTGTGCGTGAGGAAAGTCTGGTAGACATATAACTCCAAGTACTTTACATGTTGTTAACAACTGTCATCTTGGTCTGCCCATAAAACCATTTTTTTGGTCCGAGATTATCCACCATTTCTAATATTGACTATGTTATGATTTCTCTCGTTACTTAAGACCGCGTCTTTTGGACGTGTTGTACAAAACATTAACTTGGGTTTTGAAGCCCTGCACCCTGAATCAGATAACAAAAATCAATGTCCTCTAGAACCAACAGAGTATCAAATTTCTACAAAAATCAGGTAACAACTGGCATTCCATGTTCCTTTCTGAATTATATCCCACAGGCAGTCATTAATGGAAACGGGGAGAAGGAACTGGACTACAGACCTCCCCTTGCTTTTAGACCGGATGGGACACAAAAATGCATCACTTAAATCCCTTCTGCTCTAACTCTTGCTTTAACAATGTTATACATGCTAGTTATTGCCTGATACCTGTTTCCATGAATCCCTCTTTTTTTCAAAATGCACCTAATTTTGCACGATGGACAGCATCGAAAGCTTTTTGACCTCAATAAACGCAACATACAGTTTCTTGTGAAGTAGCAGTTGTTTCTGAGCATGGCACACAATGTCAAGACAGGTCAATATAGTCCTATTTACTTTTTTCTAAACCTGCTGACCGTCATCAATGACATGGTTTTCTTCCCTCATTTGTTTAGTCGTCCATCAGAATATGGCTATACAATTATGCCATATTCACAACGACTATTCCCCTGTAATTATCAGGTAAATTCCTGTCGCCCTTTTTGAATAGGGGTTGAATAACTGACTCTGACCACTGAAGGGGATAAGTTCCAGTAGAGAACAATATATTGAACAATATGCCTAAAATGGAGCAACTACAGTAACTGAGTTTTTGAAGATTTCTCCGATAATTCCATCAGGACCAGCAGCCTTTTTATTCCTTAATGAACGAACCGCGGCATAAACTTCACTTTCCGAAATGTCACACTCAAGAGATCTGTGTTATGCTGGTTTGACCCATCACTAACCTGATCTGACTCGCCAGCAATACCTTCTGACTGGCTACAATTCACACCAGACTCAAATACTTGGAAAAAATGTTTAAACCATTCATCTTTGGTAATTTTGTTGTCAGTAAATTTATTGCACGAAAAAGATTTTACTTTGCTCCAAAACCAGTGGGGTTATTGATATTTTCATTCAAAGAATTTATTACCTTTGTGCGGTGGTCTTTCTTTTTCAGTCTCAAGAGCTCCTTGTACTCTCTGCGTTTTGATTATACAAATTTCTAATTGTTTCATTATCTTCTTTGTGTTTATAACACTGCCTCAAATGTAACTGAGTTCTTTTTTATGCTGGCTAACATTCTTGATCAAACCAAGGATCTATCGTTCTTTTCCGACTGTAATGGTTTTTCTCATGCATGAACTAGCTGTAAGCAATGCATCATTAAACACTTGAATGGCTTTATTTACAATCAACATTAACCAGACTAGAGGCCTGCCTCATATGACTTTGAACTCGTCACTTGATATATTTTTCCTTAAATTCATAGACTTTTCTTCATCCCAAACTATTTTGTCAATTTTGTAAATATTTTGAGCCATGTCATGCTGATCAGCTCTTTCTAATTTACAGTCAAACACAACTTCAACAGGCATGTGTTTTGATTCTGTTCTTGGTGTAACATTCAAAGAAACACAATATTTCAATAAACTTCTTGATACTATGGCATAGTCAACAATACTACAACCTGTTGGTGAAATATAAGTATAGTGACCATAATCTAAATCTTCTGAAATTGCACCATTCAAAATGAAACGATGAAAATAATTGCAAAGTCTAACAGGTACTGCCAAAGTCATTTTGAATCTTATCTTTTGATGTACGGTATACCTCACGTTCACACCACTCTGTCCTGAACATTTCCATGCTCAGATCATCATCACAGTCTTTTGCATTCTTGCCCCCCGTGCGAGCATTGAAATCCCCATAACAACAGCGGCAAATTTCCAAGAGATTCTATTAAATCCATGATACATTGCTCCAAATGGTATACCATTGGATACATCAATAGTTTGGTAATATGCAGAAGAGCTTGGAGGCAAGTACACACCAACTAGAATTACCGGTGATTCTGTTCCCAACAAATCCTTAGACAGTTTCAATACAATAATATTATCATACTCCACATTCCTTTTTTCAACATACTTTAGAGATCTTTTTTCACGGAAGTGCTAAACCCACCAGACAATCTTGCTGTAACCCCATCTGACAGACTAACACCTGGCACAATGAAAGCGTGATGGTTTGGAAATAAACGTTCCGGAAATTGGGTAGCGAACGTTTCCACCAGGGACCAATGTCCAAAATCACTAATGTAAGCACGCAGATCGTTATCATACACACGCGACAGCCCTTCAATGTTGTACGTCATAAATTTCACATTTGATATGACATGGGTCTGGCCGAGTCCCTATGCGGTATCCTGTTTTCCATGCTTACGTGCGTTTCGTGAATCGTGTCTGGCGTTTGGCAGGGATGCTTGCGCACGAAGCACTCCGTAGTCTACCTGTAGGCCCGTCACGTGCGGTTTTGTTCTCTTGTTGCGTGACCGGTGTGTCGTGTCCTCGTTGCTCCTCCGCTCAGTGTCTGTCTGCGGTGTGTGAGGTTCAGTCACATGCTGTCTGCTGTGGGTGTTTCAGTCACAGTATTTGTCTGCGGTGTGTGTTGTTCAGTCACAGTGTCTGCTGGTGGTGTTGTTGTTCAGTCCGTTCG
>CM031600.1:36556343-36573843 GCA_018398815.1 Conus ventricosus
TATTCAGTCTGCCTTGAGGATCTCAGTCTTTGTGCATTATCTCATAAATGTCAATCATTATTTATGCATATGGTGTTGTGGTAAAATATGCGCTTAGCCTTGTTGTTGTTGTTGTTGTTGTTGTTGTTGTTGTTGTTGTCGTCCCCTGGCTAAAAGACTCCAGGGATCATCCAAACAGCGAAGTATTTAAACACTATGGTAAAAATGCATCAGCTGGGGATGAGAACATTACGTGTGGGGACCGTTTTTGATTACCCCACCATGGCAGCCACACTCCGACCTTCGGGGGATTTTAGAGACTGATAATGTTATGCTAGGAGCTTTCCCAAAAACTGAAGACAACCCCCGCATAACTATGCAGAGCATAACAACATTTTGATGTACCCTGGTGTTTTAGCCTATGTCAATTAGCCTGACCCCAGCCTTAAGCCAAGGCAAGCTTACGCCTTCATTTTTGGGAAACTTCCCAAAGAACGTATTGCAATGCAGCCCATCTCTCCCTCTCTCTCTCAAACACACACACACACACACACACACACACACACACACACACACACACACCACACACACACACACATCCCACGAACGCACATACGTTCTTTTTCCTATATATATTTTCAAACACACCAAACATACGCACGCCACGCACGCACGCACGCACGCAGCCGACGCACGCACGCCACCCACACACACACACCCCACCACACCACACACACACACACACACACACACACAACGCACGCACACGCACGCACGCACGCATACACACACACACCAACACACCACACACACCACACACACACACACACACACACACACACACACCACACGCACGCACACACACACACCCACAATCACGGGAAAATGTTCAATACACAAGCGCAAAATGATGAACATTTGGAGAAGCTGAAAACTCTGGATGCATTGAGTGAAGAGGTCTCAGAGTTATTTAGGCAGAACATTATTGAAAAAAAAAAACAAAGCAGAACAAAAAACAAAACAAAACAAAAAATAAATAAATAAATAAAGGTGCAATTGATATCCTGTTAAGAACATCGGCAAACTGAGATCACCAGTTTAGGAAAAGATGAATATGAAACAGGAAAATAGGATGACGCCGCTTGTTACGCCTGAAGTGCCTGATGGTGGTGGGGGTGGTGGTTGGCAAGGGTGGGGGGATTTCATGCGGAACTCTTGCTCATGCTCCCTGTAGTTTGTTTCTCATCTGACGATGACCACTTATCTCCTCTGGAAAAGGCTGGGTGGTCGTCTTCAAAGTGGAGACAGCTTACAGCTGTCCTTCACTGAATGATTTTACAGTTCCTGGATGTAGCCTTTGGGCGTATCTCGACGAACCTTGTCTTTGCTCTGAATTGCTTGATCTTCTAGTTCTAGGGTTAGTTGTGTCAGATTCACCTAATGACTCCAGTTTCGCCGTATGAAAAATGTTGCAACATGCTCTGGGAACTGTTTTGATTCACGCGAAGGGGAAGTAACCTTTCCCGAAGTTCTTTTGTAGCGGGAACAATTAGTGGTTGGTTTATCCAATTTTCATCTTGATTTTTGGGTAAAATTTTTCCACTCGCTCGGTCGAAATATTCAAACTTCACAGCATTTTGGAAACAAAGAAGTGGGATTCTGGCACAGCGTTTGCTCATATCAGTTTCACAGTCTGTTCAACACAGTTCCAGTCTCAGAAAGGGCCCATGGTCTTCATTAGTAATAACTCAAATCTCCGTCAAACCCCAGTGAAACAGTATTTTTAAGGGCGATGAGTTGTTCTCTCCTTTATAAAACCAAGCCCAGTCAAGACAACGATCTGATTGCAGATGGTAGCAAAGGCAATGGTCTTGGCGAAGAAGTCGTGATTTCGTCAAGTTCAAGTAAGAAACAAACTATATAACCCCAGCGATCAGGGTTTAAACCCGCTGATAGTTTTAAAGCCAGTCTTCACTTAGAGCTTTTTCCCTTTTTATCTTCATCTCATTGATATTTTAGTGGCAGTTCGGACTCTTCAGATGTTGCCTCCTCTCTGCTCCCAACCGTCCCATGCCCACCTCCACCCCTTTTAAACCCCCTCCGTTCACTGCGCTCTCCCCTTCTCTCACCCCTTTACGGAACTACCTTGTCTGCTCTTGTTCACACAACAGGCTTCGTCTTGTTCCTGCTCTGTGTTTGGCATGTAAAATATAAATGATTGTAAAAGTATCCTTTTCGACAATAAACAAGAAAGAAAAAAAGCAAAAAAGAAAAGAAAGAAGAAAGAAAGAAAAGAAAAACGACACCAAAAAAAGAAACCCCACACACACACCACCACACACACACACACACACCCCCACACACACACAACACACACACACACACACACACACACCCACACACACACACACACACACCACAACACCCCACACCCCACACACACACACACACCCCACCACACACACACAACACCACACAACACACACACACCACACACACACCCCACACACACCACACCACACACACCACACACAACACACACACACACACACACACACCACACACAACACACCACAACACAACCCACAACACCCCCACACAAACACACACACTTAAATCTAAAAACGTACACAACAACAAAATAAGACATGTGGGACCCTAAATTGAGGGTGTTTTCCCTGATGTCAGCGCGACACGTTGCCCGATTCTTGCAGGATAGGGATGCTCGTTTTAATTAACGGCTTGTGTTTCGCCCCCATGGTCCTAAGTTTCCCCGTGGACCGTCTCCCGCACTTCTGGCATTGGAGATCATGCAGGCAGGCATGGCATGGCAAAGGCATGGCATGGCAGGGAGGGCAGGACAGGGTAGGGCAGGGCAGGGCAGGTTAGGGCAAGGCAAGGCAAGGCAAGACAGGCAAGCGTACCCCCACGTGTCGCTCACCAGACAGCCGACAGCTATTGGAGGACGTGAGTTACGAGCACGAGCACGAGGGGTTCTTTGGGCACATGTTCGTTCAGGAGCCGTTGTTTTGGTGAGGTTCACTGACTGAGAATAAAACAATGAACAAAAAGAAAACAGGGGGAGGGGGGAAGGGGGGCGGGGGGTGCGATGGGGTGGGGGTTGGGGATGGGGGAGGGGGGGCCCAGCGTCTCTCCCTATCTATGTGCGAGCAAGGCTATGCTTAGAATCTCAGTTGTTGCTGGAATACAGATTTGTTAGTTCTGGTCTCTCTCTCTCTCTCTTCTCTCTCTCTTTTCTCTCTCTCTCTCTCTCTCTCTCTCTTCTCGGTCACTGGTCCCCATCACCCTCCCTCCCTGCGAGCACCGCGGTGTGTGTTGGAGGGGGGGGGGGGGGGGGGGGAGGGGGAGAGAATAGTGCAACGGAGGGTGGGGGGGGGGGGAGGTAAGAGGATTGAATGATGATTAGGAGAGACGCAGTGTGTTCCTTCGGGTGAGGGAAAAAAAAATCACTTTAAAAATCCATCTTTTATCATCAAGGCTAAAATACAAATATGCACCCCCCCCACCCCCCCCCCCCACACACACCCCACACAAACAACAGCAACAAAAAAGTGCAAAGCTACACAAAAAACAAAAAAAAAAAGAAAAGAAAAAGGAAAAAAAAAAACAAAAAAAAAAAAAAAAAATGGGCAAGGTAAAGTTTTCGATAAGCTTTTTCCCTCAAATGTTTCAAAAACACATGAAAATAAACGTCACAAAACAATAGCCCCCCCCCCGGGCACAGTGGGCAGGGAAAGGACACTGCTCTCTGTTTCAGTAACCACTGTTTTCATTATTTCTGCCAGTTTCTTTCATTTTCTGCTTAACTAACTACAACCCTTCATGAAGATAAGTTTGCAGCGTTCATTTATGATATAAGTTAATGTGTTGGTGTGTGTGTGTGTGTGTGTGTGTGTGTGTGTGTGTGTTTTGTGTGTTTTGTGCGTTCGTGCGTGCGTGGGGGTGCGTGCGGCGTGTGTGTGTGTGTGTGTGTGTGTGTGTGTGTGTGGTGTGTGTGGTGTGTGTGTGTGGTGTGGGGTGTGTGTGTGTGTGTGTGCGTGCGCGCACGCGCGCGCGCATCTGTGTGTGTTACTATAAAACGTATCTTGTGCTTCACTTTTGGGGGAAAGGAGAAGGTGAGGATGTAACAATTATTGGTGTCCTGTTTCAATTGCATTCTTGAGTGTGTGGGGAAACAGAATATACCTTCCATAATCAGAACAGGTATGTCTATATTTTGTGTTTCTGAAACAAGTTTTAGAAATTTATTATGACGTTAGTGTATTGGCTAGGTCAACACAGTTTAAAAACGAATTGCTGTTCATGATAAACATAATGAAAATCTTACGACATTAGCATGCGGGTCAACACAATCAAAAGCAGTTTACCATGAAGCATCGAAATGCTTGAAATACTTCAGGAACAGAATTTACGAACAACATTGTAATTTCAACGACGGTCTGGTAAATTTCAGACTAAATGCATGAAAACCCCGACGAGTTTTCATAACACGCACCCTGGCGGAGCCAAAGAAATATCAAGTTTGAAGTGTCTGGCTTGTTTGCAGTAAGATTTCTTTCTGTGAGCTGCTTTTCGGCCGTGTTTGTTGTCATGTTACTCCATCGTGTAGCATCCCTGATAACAGCGGTCATTTTCTATGTTTACTATGAAGAAAGAGTGTGGTAATGATGACAGGATCGAGACGCGATCAAAGCGAAAGGTAAGACTGAACATCAAATATCTGGAGCGTCGTCCTTTGGGGTAGATTGAACAAAGCGTGTTCGGAGAATTGTCATTTTAAGTAGATTGAAGGATAAATGCTAAGAATATGGGGGATATCAGAAAGACTCAAAACAAAACAAAACAAAAGAAAGAAAAGAGATTGTTTGGCGCAGTCATTTAGTAGACTGAACAAGGAACGTTTTGAACAGGTAATTTTGAAAGAAAAGGGGCTAGTTACTGCCGTGGACACAAACAAACAGATTACAGGACAAAACACAATGCATTTAAAGGTCTACTTTAGAGATTTTCGATAATTGTTAAAAGCAGGTCTACATGTCATATAACTACAGTACGGTATTCATTTTTCAAAAAAAGTCGCCGGAAGAATTTAACAGATAAAAAACGAGTTTTGCACACCTGTTCAAACGCCGCGCGGTAGACCGAAAACCGTGACATTACTTGATGGACTGGCCGTCAGCCGCGACAAGCCAACGCCAAGTGAAATCAACACGAGTTGCGATCCCTACAGCCTAAAAAGTCACGAGGGAGGGGGCAGATATTGTGCTGTAGGCGTGTGCAGCAGCTCAGCAGGAGACGGATATTCTTTGCAACATTTCCATCTGATCCAGATACTCGAAAAGAGTGGATTCGGTTGGTGCAACCATGCGGGCCCCCTAAGTTATTTTTACCACGTCAGTTCCAGCTGGACCACGGAAACGAGCTGTTCCGACAATTGCCGAGCCCGTTCGAGTGGATCAAAACTTCGTCTGCATTGTGCGCGTATACTTTGAGGCGGAGTGGTAAGCTCGTACAGATGAGTACGATAGTCGCACGTTTATTCTGTTCTTATCTATGGACAGATCACACTTGTTAAATTGAATGAACACGTTAAGGCTTGAGGAAGGAGAATCTCCGTCGCCGTCCACGCGTGATCGCTCAAAAAGTCAGTCGGTAGCCTCCTCGAGACTTCGGTAAAGTCCGTACGCCTTCGGAATGATGTGTTCGGGGGTCCAGCTGGAACTGAATAGCTCGTTTCCGTGGTCCAGCTGGAACTGACGTGGTAAAAAGAACTTAGCGTTCAAACTGATAAGGTAAAGGCCTTGCAGAAACATCCCCAGAGTTACATTGGCTGTCGCAATCATAGTCACTGTTTTTACATGATAAATTAAATACTGATCGAGATGTGCAAGAACCATCAGAATCGCTTTCTGTCGCCGTTGGCTTATTGTGTAGGTCGCGGCTGACGGCCAGTCCATCATGTGACGTCATATCCAAGAGTAGTTAAGCCATGCCAAGATTTAGTTGATTACTCCCGTTTTCTTGATTACAGGTGAAAATGCCCACTTTCGCGGATCGATTTCGTGTGATCGGGAGCGAATCGGATGTTTATTTTACCAATTTATCAAACATTTCATATTTCTGCATAAGCTGACCAATTATCGAAAACCTCTAAAGTAGACCTTTTAAGCCTCTTGGGTCTTCTTCAGGCAAAAACAAACAACATTTGGGACAGTGAAAACGAACACTTGCCTTCTCATGTTCGGCGCAAAATGCCCTGAAGCAGACCCAAGAGGCTGAAACGCCTTGTGTTTTGTCCTGTAATCTAATCTGTGTGTCTGTGTCCTCGGCGGTCACTAACCCCTTTTCTTTCTAGACCTGTAATCTGTGTGTCTGTGTCCTCGGCGGTCACTAACCCCTTTTCTTTCTAGACCTGTAATCTGTGTGTCTGTGTCCTCGGCGGTCACTAACCCCTTTTCTTTCTAGACCTGTAATCTGTTTGTCTGTGTCCTCGGCGGTCACTAACCCCTTTTCTTTCTAGACCTGTAATCTGTGTGTCTGTGTCCTTGGCGGTCTGTCCAGGACGGGGAAATCGTGATGGTATTGCTTAAGTGCACTAAGTTGATGTATTATTAGTCAGGCTTAACACACCAAGGTTATCTTTGCACTCATACACGCATATGCACACTCATGCGCCCATCAAACATTCGCCTCTCTCTGGGAATGGGATGTCACGCATTCGTCTCTCTCCTAACACGACTGAGAACAAGAAATGCAATTTCTATGCTACTTATAATTAATCATGAACAATCAAATCACACACAATGAAATATCAGAACATAAAAGATCAATACTTCTAATCCCGGGTTATAATAAAAATGACTTCTTACCTGGCCAGGTTTTCACACACACAACCACGCTTTCACACCACACCACAGTTCTTGAAAAAAGTCTCTTCACGTCTTCTTCAGCACTGCTTGATGGTGATGCCCTTGGTTGACTGGCTCCAGGCTTCAGGACTGGGTCTTCGTGGTCGTCTCTGGGATCTCGACGTCGAACTCTTCTTCTTCGTCTTCTTCACCCACCTCTGGGTTCAAATTCAGTTTGTCTGTCTTCACCCACCTCTGGGCTTCAAACTTAGTTTCCTTCTCTTCCAGCTTGTCTTCAACCCTAAGACTTAGCTGTCTCTTCTATCTCCCAGACCACGTTTCTCTCGACCCTTTCTCTGTCCTGCTCACTCCTCTCCTCTCTCTCTCTCTCTCTCTCTCTCTCTCTCTCCTCAGCCTTCTCTCTCTCTCTCTCTCCTGGTGTTGTTCTCCCTCAGTTTATATAGGAGGGAAACAAAGGATCCCCCTTCGGGCCATGCCTTTGTCCACGCTGCTTCTCAAACCCCTAGTTCACAAGTACCCTGAATTCTCCATTCGCTACATTCTCCACACATCAGCATTTACACACACACCTCCCTAATTGATTAGCAAACACACACTTGCCCCAGTGGACATCGAAAATTCCCGCCGACTTCGGTGGTTACTTAACACAGTAATTATCTTAAGGAGGGCTACTAAAACCCTCCACACGCATTCAGCCAGCCTGACAATAGAACCAACACAGTGACCCACGGCAATACCATCCGAACGAATCCAAGACTCCTGCTCTTCACTGACTGTGTACACAAGAACCTCACCCTGACTGAGCATTTAGAGCTCACTTGGAGCGCCGAGGTCGTAGTGGTTACATCCCTTTCCCTTTCGCCACCGGGCAGGTCCGAAACTCTCTCCTGGGTGTTGTTTGTCATCTGACACTTCGGCCGTGTGCGGTGGGTAAGGTACCCTGGTTAATTGGTCAATTACCTATTTGTATACCACATACAATGTCCCTTTGTCTCCAAGCGTCTAATGCCTTTTGAGAGGTTTCACGCTCCTTGACACGGTCACTAACCCCTTTTCTTTCTAGACCTGTAATCTGTGTGTCTGTGTCCTTGGCGGTCACTAACCTTTTCTTTCTAGACCTGTAATCTGTGTGTCTGTGTCCTCGGCGTCACTAACCCCTTTTCTTTCTAGACCTGTAATCTGTGTGTCTGTGTCCTCGGCGGTCACTAACCCATTTTCTTTCTAGACTGTTTAAACTGTGTGTCTGTGTCCTCGGCGGTCACTAACCCTTTTCTTTCTAGACCTGTAATCTGTGTGTCTGTGTCCTCGGCGGTCACTAACCCCTTTTCTTTCTAGACCTGTGATCTGTGTGTCTGTGTCCTCGGCGGTCACTAACCCCTTTTCATTCTAGACCTGTAATCTGTGTGTCTGTGTCCTCGGCGGTCACTAACCCCTTTTCTTTCTAGACCTGTAATCTGTGTGTCTGTGTCCTCGGCGGTCACTACCCCTTTTCTTTCAGACCTGTAATCTGTGTGTCTGTGTCCTCGGCGGTCACTAACCCCTTTTCTTTCAGACCTGTAATCTGTGTGTCTGTGTCCTCGGCGGTCACTAACCCTTTTCTTTCTAGACCTGTAATCTGTGTGTCTGTGCCTCGGCGGTCACTAACCTTTTCTTTCTAGACCTTTTCTTTGATGTCTGGTCTGTGTCCTCGGCGGTCACTAACCCATTTTCTTTCTAGACCTGTAATCTTGTGTGTCTGTGTCCTCGGCGGTCACTAACCCTTTTCTTTCTAGACTGTAATCTGTGTGTCTGTGTCCTCGGCGGTCACTAACCCCTTTTCTTTCTGACCTGTAATCTGTGTGTCTGTGTCCTCGCGGTCACTAACCCCTTTCTTTCTAGACCTGTAATCTGTGTGTCTATGTCCTCGGCGGTCACTAACCCCTTTTCTTTCTAGACCTGTATTCGTGTGTCTGTGTCCTCGGCGGTCACTAACCCCTTTCTTTCTAGACCTGTAATCTTGTGGTCTGTGTCCTCGGCGGTCACTAACCCTTTTCTTCTAGACCTGTAATCTGTGTGTCTATGTCCTCGGCGGTCACTAACCCCTTTTCTTTCTAGACCTGTAATCTTGTGGTCTGTGTCCTCGGCGGTCCTAACCCCTTTCTTTCTAGACCTGTAATCTGTGTGTCTGTGTCCTCGGCGGTCACTAACCCCTTTTCTTTCTAGACCTGTAATCTGTGTGTCTGTGTCCTCGGCTGTCACTAACGCCTTTTCTTCTAGACCTGTAATCTGTGTGTCTGTGTCCTACGGCGGTCACTAACCCTTTTCTTTCTAGACCTGTAATCTGTGTGTCTGTATCCTCGGCGGTCATTAACCCTTTTCTTTCTAAAGTTTGCTACATTTTCCGCCCTCAATCACTGCGTTTTGAAACCAAGGTCATTTTGGATGCACTGAACAATGACCGTTTGGAGCAACGTCATTCTGGACAAAAGTGGATAATAACCGTCAGGAGCATGGAGGCCTGCGTCTTAGATGAACGCGTTTGAGTGTGGTTATTTGGAAACATTGAAAAATCAAAATTGTAGAAAATACGTTTGGACGGAATAAACCATAAACGTACGAACATGTTCCTTTATTATGAGAGTGGAAAATTAAATATTTTGGAAAGACCTGAAAATCAATGCTTGGGTACTGTTTTACTGGATAGATTTTACAATCAAGTTCGGTGACGTTCATGTCGGAAGATCGTTCATAATTTTGGAGAATGTCTTTTAGGGAGGGGGGGGGGGCGGGGAGTGTGAAAGCTCGGATCACGGTCATTTTGGAAAGACTGAGCCAGGAAAATGTTTAAAGAATCGTTTTTTGGTAAGATTGATGAGTAATCGATTTGTGTATCTCCTTGTGGAAGGATTTGACATTAAACTTGGAAAATGGTCCACATGGCAGATTGATCCCAAACACGTTGCGCGTAAAACCTTACCGAGCATAAACAGAATCACGCAAAAACAAAATTTGAATGAGCAAAACTTCATACTATTCTCCTTTATCGCGATTCAAAGTTACGTTTTCTATTTTTATTTTACCATAAATTCTCGGGATCAGTACCAATTGACTGCATCGCGTGTTTGTTTGTAGGCCGGTGTGTCATAACATGACAAACGCTGCCGATTCATTTCCGTCACAGAATTATGATGGATTTCTTCTTTTGTTTTATCGAGCGCATATGGGACCTTGGGCATTTTGTGAATGTTTGTGATTTTTTTACCCTCCTTTATTTCTATTTTTCTTTTCCCCCACCCCCCACACCCCCCCTCACCAATGGATGTCAAAGAAGTCGCAGCTGACCCTTGCAGGCTTCTATGCAGTCCATGTTGTTTTTAGTACTGCGGGGGCGTGGGGGGGGGGGGGGCGGGGGGGGGACATAGGGTGTACGTTATTGTCAAAGCTAATTTCAATACGCTACTTAAAAAAAAAAATAATAATAAATAAAGAAGAGAAATATTTCCAAGCATACTAAAGCCTTACAGCTAGATCTATATCATTGAGAAAATACCATACCTAAGTCACATGGAAAACATCCTTTCAGAAACCGAAGATAAAAAAATGGGGGGGCGGGGGGAGGGGATCTCACCTGTTGGAATATCACCTCAAAAAAAAAAAAAAAGGGTGTGTGTGTGTTGTGTGTGTGTGTGGGGGGGGGGGGGGGTCTCATGGAGTTGCTTAAAGTGTTTTTGTGGTGTCGTCTGGTAAAATCCCAGCCTAAGTGCTGATGCATTGTAACTCCGCGAAGTACTGAGCATGGGTTCCATAATGCCATGAACCATTCATGTTTGTCACAGCTTGTTGGAAGTAACTTTCGCTTTTTAAAAAAGAAATTATTGTTGTGTGGGTGTGTGTGTGTGTGGGTTTTATAGACTTATGGAGGTAGGCCTTGACAATTGAGTTGTTTTTGGAACAGAAAAAAAAAAAAACAGAAAGTAGAAAGAAACAAAGAATCTTCAACTTTGCGGTTGCCCTAATCTGTGAGGTGATTTACTTACCCACAGAAAAACAATAATCACAAAAAGCATAAAAAAAAAAACCCGAAAAAAAACAAAAAAGCGTGGTGGATGTTGAACCTTACTCAGCTCCCTCTCCTTTTTTTTTTTTTTTTTATTTTTTTTATCCAAACTCGCAGAATACTGTAGGTAGCATGGTGTGACGTGATAATCAAAGGTCCGCACCCGAGAAGCGGGACGCACGTGCACTAAAGCACCCGCCCCCACTGCGCCGTGGCGGCCACGCGCCCTGCCTTTCTCACCTCTCGTTACCGTGGCGACGGTTTCGGGGACGGGAGTCACACGCACCTGGGAAACCACTTTTTGTTCGCTTCTGTAGGTGAGGGTTATCCTCGCTGGCTTCTCGGGGACAAAGAGCCCCCACCTCTCCCCTCACTCTCTCCGCCCTCCCCCCCCCCCCCCCCCTCTCTCTCTCTCTCTCTCTCTCGTTCGATTTGCGAAACAAGGTTACCGAGGTGGGGTGGAAGTTAGCGTAGGGTGGTGAGGGTGGGGGGGGGAGGGGGGGGGGGGGGGAGGGGGGAGGGGGTCGGGGGGACTGGAAGGGGTTTGAGGGGGAGGGGGGAAGGAGAGCAGGGGGGGGGCGGTAGGGGGGTGACGATCAAAAAACAGTGACGGGAGATAGGAAAACAGGCTTGTAAAACAGTTCTCCACCTCATCCTCCTTCCCCCACCTCTCCTCCTACCCCGCCCCCATCACCACCCCTCCGTCCTTCCCTCTCCCTCCACCCACCACCCCCCCCACCCACCCACCCCACCCCCGCCCACAAGCGAGATGTCAAACTTCATTGAGGATGGCGGGTAGGGAAGTGGCGAAAGGGGGGTTAAGGGGGGGAGGGGGAAAGGGGTTGGGATGGAAGGAAAATGGGGTGGAGGGGGGTTAAAAGGGGACGATGATGGGGTGAGGAGGGGGAGGGGGGGTAGGGGTGTAGGAAGAGTGGGGAGGGAGGGGGAAGGGTTGGGGGAGAGGGTGGGGTGGGATAGGGATTGATAGTTAGGATTCGTAATGCCCAAACAACCTGATCGAAGGGGTTGACATTGAAAGTGACGCACAAAGACGATTGAGTCTCGCGTTTCGGTGGAAATCTGATAGGAAAATAAATGCTAACAATAATTATGTTGTTTTCGTGTTAGAGAGGAGGAGAGAGAGAGAGGATGAGTGAGGAGAGAGAGACGCACACACTGAGTTACACACACACCACACACACACACACACACAGGAGAGAGAGGGAGCGAGGGTACACAACACACACACACACACACACACACACACACCATCAAACACACAACACAACAGAAGCGTGGCGCCACAGAGAGAGAGAGAGAGAGAGAGAGCGAGTGGCGAGAACACGGGGGAGGGCATACAGTATCAAAGTAAACTGGCAAGGTAGTCCCAAATGGTTGGGGGGAGAGAGAGAGAGAGTGAGAGAGTCGAGAGTGAGTGAGTGAGAGAAGTGGATGAGAGAGAGACTAGGAGAGAGAGGAGTGAGGAGATGGATGAGATGAGAGAGAGAGAGGAGAGAGGCAGAGAGGATAAACTGGACAGTAGAAGCACTCGTGTAAATTTCTTGATTTAAAGATTATTTTTTTTAATTTAAAAAAAGCAAAAAAGAAAAGAAAAAAAAAAAAAACGGAAATCCAAAGCTGTATCTGGACAAGTTGTAAAACCTCACAAAGCAGATTGCTCCGCGGTGGGAACTTTTTTTCTTTCGGCTAGCTGTAAAATATCAACCTGCAAACCTCATATTTTATCACCTTCTAGGTAACAACACAGCAAAGCAACCTGTAATTTTTTTTTTTTTTTTTTCGAGTTTTTCACGTTGTTATATTCAAACAATTTTGAGATTACATATGCGCCATTATTAAAGAGGACAGTGCGCCAAATCATATGTACATTAGCATCAGTTCTGCAAGTTCTATAAATTAAACAGTGAAAGGATTATGTCCTAAAGTTTTTTCAAAGAAGGAACAAAAACAAACAAACAAGATATTCATAGAACGTGGCTTAATTCAGACGACAGAAAAAAAAAAATGAAAAAAAAAAACAGTGGGAAAGGAAAAAAAAAAGAGATGACGCCTTCTTTTGCGAGAATTGAACAACTTATTGCTTCTCCTCTCCTTCTCACTCTTCCATTCAGGAGGTGTGGAAAGTACGGTGACTGGCAAGTGGAAATGTGTATTTGATTCAAGGTCTTAAAGAAAGTGTTGTTTCTTAAAGAGTCCATTGAAACTATAGTTGTTCATGCAGCATGAATGGTTTGGATGTTGTGAACTTTAGCATTTAAACAAATTCGATTTGATATCTATTGCTCAATTGGTTTTGAAAAATTGATGCTTCTGGTCTACGTGTTTCAATTTTGCACTTATATATAGGAAACTGTAAAAATTTGACACAAAGTCCCCTCGACAGTTTCTTTGAAGTTTCTTGCAGACGAAATTCATACATAATAGTGGGATATACTGGATGACTTGAAGGGTGCCAAACGGTTATTGTGGAGTAAAGCTGTCAGTTTCTTCGTGGATTCTTTTTCAGCGAGCTGAAAGATATATGTGTCAATTTGGTTGTTTTATACTTTTTTAAGTTTTTTTTATCCTTTTGGTGTGTGTGTGGGTGTGTTGTGTGTGTGTGTGTGTGTGTGTGTGTGTGTGGGTTGTGTGCACTGTTGTAGTGTTGTTTGTTGGTTGTCATCGTTTTTGCTCGTCTGTCGTTTGCTCTCTCTCTCTCTCTATCTCTCTTCTCTCTCCTCTCTCTCTCTCTCTATCTATCTCTCGCTCTCTCTCTATCTCTCTCTCAGTGTTGTGTGTGTGTTGTGTGTTGTGTGTGTGTGGTGTGTGTGTAATAATTCGGCTTTTTTCCCTCTAAAGGTCTAGTGGTCAAATACAAATTTGTCTCTGTTGGAATTCAGACCGAGATACCGAGATCAGCAACATCAGCATAATGCTGGCCTAAAAACGTCACCTTGTCTCTGATCTTGTGTGGGAAGCTAGCGTTAGCGCGGTGCGTTCCTTTGTCTTTCTTCTTGTCTTGTCTCAGTCTTCTCTTTGTCCTTGAATTAACTTAGCCAGGCTGAAATAGGGCATGGGTAACACTTGCCATCTTTTTCTTTATTACGGAAGGTAAAGCGTAGGCGCCGGGTGTTCTTTTTCTGCTCTTCCCAGTGCGCCTGGATACACGCCACATTAGGATTTTGTACCCCCCCCACCCCCCCCCCCCCCCCCCCAAATAAAAAAAAATATACTTTATCCCACGTAGTACTTTTTTGTGGCTCGTAGCAGGATTTTGAGCCGGAAAACTTAATTTGACCATGATGACTGATCAAATGAACACCCTTAAAACGATCATTTCATCGCTTTTTGGGGGGGGGACTTCTTCCGATGTTATTTCACGAAACAAGAATTACATGTTGTACTCCTTATCTGAACGTCACATTTCAGGCCTTAGTACTCACGTTTGACATGTTCTTTGCGGCAGGTGGGTCTTCCCAAGGAATAGTCCCCCTTCTTTTTCATTTGAATGTATTGCTTTGTAACGAACCACAATGCTGGTACCTTGTGGGGCACGTGAAAGAAAGGAGAATCAACTTTCAGGACACAATAAAAATTCTTAAAACGATCTACTGTACGGTCTTTAAATGCTGGACTGCTTTAAGCAAGACCTTGGCGCATTTTTTAATTTGGTGTGTGGCATCTCGGCTTTTCAGGGATATTTAGTGTCTGTTGCAGATTCCTCTGAGCTGACCTTCGGGCTGAAAGTCTTGGGTTGGCGCATTGGCAAAGTGCGACTTTCCGCGTCATCCTGTCCATGTCCCTTTCACTGTCTTTTCTCGTCCTGTCTCGGCTTTTTCTGTTGGATGACTTAATAGGATGAAACCGCTTGCTGTATTACATTACCTAATGTCAGATACACATGTTCTTTTTTTGTACGGCAGTTTTTATAGATAAGGAGTACTTTTACAATGGGAATCGAAGAAATGCTCTGTGTGTGTGTGTGTGTGTGTGTATGTGATTGTGTGTGTGTGGTGTGTGTGTGTGTGCTGTGTGTGTGTTGTGTCTGTCCATCCGTGGTCATTAATGTGTTCAATTCGCTTCCAGACAAAAATTACTGGGACGATCTTTCTGGAAAATTTGTCGCTATGTTTCATTAGGGCTACGGATGATGCTCAATGTTTTATTTTTCAGTTGTACCGTACTAACGGTTACAACGGCCATAAACGGTTTTCTCCTAACCCACCTTGTATTCCTGATTTGTACCTTTTTTTTTTTTGTCAAAATTATTGTTGTTTTATTTTTCTACACCCGCATTTTGTTGAAGTCCCTTCCTGGCAAGTTTCCACTTTCCAACAAAATTCTGTTTACTACCCGTCTCAGTAGTTTTTTGCGTTATCTTATCACAGTAGAACAAAAAAACAATCAAACAAAATTTATGTATAACTGAATATTTAAACAATTAAGAAACACGGTTTGATGAAAAAACACATAACCTTGACGCGGTGGGGGCAACTCACCCATGCTCCTCTGCTCATTACACATTCAGACAACGGGATAACTCAACTACGGGCAATGATACTCGACTAAACAACAACAACAAAAAAAAACAATTCCACACTAAACCAAAAAAAATAGGCAGACGTATCCTCAAATGTAATATACCCATCGTCACGAGCCTCCTTACAGTCCACATACGAATGTATCGTCTCTTTACATACAGAACAAGCAGAAACCGGACACCAGTAAGCACTCGTATAGTACTGAATCCATAGACACTAGAGCGTTTTAAAAAAGAAATCCAGTCACTACTTAAACTGTCCAAAAAAAATAATCGTAAACATGTTTCGTTGTGTAAACTGAACTAAACAACAAAAACATAAGGGATTATAAAAAATAACAAGGAAAGGGAAAAAGACATTTGAAATGTTGTTGATTAATGCACACAAAATACAACGTAGGCAACGAATCACAAAGAAAAAACCACGAGGCGTTTTCGACCTTCTTAGGTCTTCTTTCCGGCTAGATTCCAAACACTCAGGACACGAAAATGAACGAGCAATCACTTATCTTCATCAATTCGGCGGCAATCCATGGCGTTGATTCAACGAATAATGAAAGGGGATGAGGGTAAAGGGTGGGGGGGGCGGGGGGGGTGGGTGGCCGGGTGACCATGAAGAGAGGCCAGATGCAACTTCAGAAAGAAGAACAGGAAACAAAACGAAGAAGATGCGCATGTCCTGCAAGCAACGTTGGGAAAAATTCGATGCAAGATTTACTACCCACCCCCTTTTCCCGATCTATTCTTCATTTGCTTTCGATCCATGTCACCCTCTAGGTCCTCCACGTGCTTGCCGTTTATGATCTCATTTGCTGTTAAAGTTGCCTGCCAAAAGATGAAACCGAGCTTTAACGCTCACCCGGCTTATTCATGGAAGAAAGAGGTGCAAGGATGGATGGGGGTGTCGTGCTGTGCGTGCGTGCGTGGCGTGAGTGCGCGCATCGTGCGTGATTTTCACACCACCCCTGAGTTGTTGGTGTCGTGTGTGTGTGTGTTGTTGTGTGTTTGTGTGTGTTGTGGCGTCGGTTGTGTGTAGTGTGTTGTGTGTTCGTGTGTGTTGCGAGCCTATGTGGGTGTATGTGTTGTGTGTGTGTGTGTGTGTGTGTTCGTGGTTATTGTTGTGTGATGTGTCGTGTGTGTGTGTGTGCGTTCTTGGTTGCTTACGTGCCGTGTTGCGTGCATTTGCGGCGTAAAGCCTGGCTAGGAGCCTGTGTTATGTGTGATGTTCTGTGTGATGTGTGGTGTGTGTTGTTGTTTTTGTTGCTGTTTTGTTGATGGTTTTGTTGTTGCTGGCGGCTGTTGTTGTTGTCGTCATCGTCGTTTTTGTAAAGTTCGCATGTTTATGTATGTCTGTGGTGTATGTGTAGTGTTTTTGAGAGGAGAGATGAGAGAGAGGAGAAGAGGGAAGAGTGAGTGAGTGAGAGGATGAGAGAGAGACAGACAGAGTGAGACAGAGAGAAGACAGAGAGAGAAGTGAGAGAAAGAGAGATAGAGAGAGAGACAGAGAGACAGAGACAGACACAGAGACGACAAGAGGGACACAGAATGATAGGACAGACAGAAAGAAAGGGTATATGAAAAAGATAATGAGACACAACTAACAGACAGAAAGACTGAGATCAGTCAGACAGACCACTGCAGACAACCAGACGGACAGGGCAGGCAACAGAGAGAGAGAGAAGAGAGAGGAGAGGGAGAGAGGAGAGATGAGAGAGAGTGAGGAGTGGTGGGGAAGAGGATGAGTGAGTTGAATGGAGAGGGAGAGAAGAGAGTGAGAGAGAGAGAGAGGAGTGGGAGGGGTTTTGTTTTTTAGGGGGTATATTTTGTTTGATATGTTTGTTAAAATTCCATGGCCAGCAAGGAACATGGAAAAATTCGGATACAGATATATAATCATTTCATAAGCGATACTACCTTTGCATTGATGTCATTTTTCTAACTAGCCTATTCACCGTTCTTGAGGGGCGCCGTAATGTCTCGTGCCTGTCTTCTCCGTTCCTGTTTCTATGAAAACGAAACTATGATTCTTCATTCCTTCGAACTTTAAGGGTGTCG
>CM031600.1:36578843-36581343 GCA_018398815.1 Conus ventricosus
CCCTCCTTTTTTTTTTGGTATTTGGGGTTGGGGGTTTTTTGTTTTTTAATTTTGCTGGGGTTTAAAAAATTTTGGGTGGCGCGGGGGACACCGCCCTTTATGGGGGGTGTTTTGGGGTTTTTTGTGTGTGTTTTTGGGGGGTGTGTGTGTGTTTTTTGTGTGTGGTGTGCATGGGGGTTTGCGCCCCCCCCGTCCCTTCCCTTTTTTGTGTGTGTGTGGGGTGTGTGTGTGTGTGTGTTGTTTGTGTGTGGGTGTGTGAAGTGGGGGGGGGGGGGGAGGGGCGGGGGGGGGGGGTTGTTTGGGTTTTTGGTTGGCTTCTCTTTTGGGCTTTCGCGGCGTTAAATTGTTTTTTTTTTTTGGTGTTGGGTGTTTTATCTGCTCCCTCTTCTTCTCTTTTCCGCTTATTCTTTTTTTTGTGTGTGTGTGTGTGTGTGAGTGTGTGTGGTTGTGTGTGTGTTGTGGTTTGTTTTGGGTTGTCTTTGTGTGTTTGGGGGGGGGTGGCGCCCCGGGGTGTGTGTTGTGTGTGTGGGGTGTGTGTGTGTTTTGTGTTGTGGGTGTTTTGTGTGTGTGTGTTTTTGTGTGTGTGTGTGGTGTTTGTGGTGGTTGTCCCGTTTTTGCGGGGGGCTTTCCCTGTGTGTGTGTGGGGTGTCGTGGCCCGTGTGTGTGTGTGGGGTGTGGGTGTGTGCGTGTGTGGGTGTTTTGGGGCGGGGTTGCGTGTGGGGGTTTTTGCGGTGGTGGGGGGTGTGTGTGTGTGTGTTTTTGTGTGTGTGGTGTGGTGTGTGGGTGGTGGTGGTGGGGGTTTTTGGTGGTTTTTAGGGGGTGTTTGTGTGTGTTCTCCCTTGGACTTTGTTGTTTTTTTTGTTTTTTTTTTTTTTTTGTTTTTGGTGTTGGCTGTTTGGTTGCTTTGGGTGTTTTTGTGTGTGTGTTTTTTTCCTTATTGTTTTTTGGGGCCCGTGCCCCCCAAGTTTGGGTTGTGTGTGGGGTGTGTGTGTGTGTGTGTGTGTTGTGGGGAGTTTGTGTGTGTGTGTGTGTGTGATGTGTGTGTGGGGTGTGTGTGTGTGTGTGTGTGGTGTGTGTGTGTGGTGGTGGGGGTGGGGGTTTTTGGGGTTGTGTTTTTTTTGGTGGGTGCTTTGGGCGGTTGGTGTTGTGTTGTTTTTGTGGTGTGTGTGTGTTTGTGGGTTTTTTTGGTGTGTGTGTTTTTGTGTGTGTGTTGTTTTGTGTGTGTTTTTGGGTGTTTGGGGTTTTAAATTGGGTCGGGGGTGTTGTTGTGTGTGGGTTTGTGTGGGTTTGTGTGTTGTGTGTGGGGTGGGGTTGGTGGTGTGCTGTGGTGTGTGTGTTGGGTGGTGGTGGTGGTGTGGTGGGCGGCGGCGTGTGTGTGTTTTGTGTGTGTGTGTGGTGTGGGGTGCGTGCGTGCGTGGGGCTGCTTTGCGTGGGGTGCGGGGCTTTGTATGTGTGTGTTTTGTGTGTTTTGTGGTGGTGGTGGGGGTGGGGGTGGGGGTTTGGGGGTGTTGTGTGGTGTTTTGTGTGTTTTGTGGTGTGGTGTGTGTGTCTTTGTGTGGGGTGTGTGTTGTGTTTTTGTGTGTGGGTTTTGTGTGGGTGGTCCCTTTTTGTGTGTGTGGGGTTTTGTGTGTGTGTGTGTTGTTTTGGGGTTTTGTGTGTGCTGGTGGGTGTGCGTGCGGCGGGGGCCGCGGGTGTGTTTGTGTGGTGGTTTTGTGGTGTTTTTGTGTGTGTGTGGTGTGTGGTGGTGTGTGGGCCCTTTGTGTGTCTTTGTGTGTGGGTGGTGTGGGGTTTTTTGGGGGTTTTGGGGGTTGTGTGTGTGTGTGTGTTCTTTTGTTTTTGTGGGTGTGTGTTGTGTGTGTGTGTTGGGGTGTGTTGTTTTTGTGTGTTTTGGTGAGGGTTGTGGGTTGTGTGTGTGGGGTGTGTGTGGGTGTGTTTTTTGTTTTGTGTGTGTGTTTTGTGGTTTTGTGTGGGTGTGCGTGGGTGTGTGTGTTGTGTGTGTGTGGGGGTGTGTGTGTGTGTGGGGTGTGTGGGGGTGTGTGGTGTGTGTGTTGGTGCGCGGGGTCATACAGGCACATTTTTTGGGTATGTTTTTTTTCTCTGTTTCTTCCCCCCCCCCCCCCCTTTTTTTTTTTTAAAAATACGCTTTAACTTGCGTAAAAACCTTGGACGTGACATTCTTCGAACTGACTCCAAAAAGGGAAAATGTACCTTTGCCCAGTAAAAATCAAAGAACTTTTTTTTTTCCATTACTCTGTTGTTTAAAAGCCGCTCCAACCCCTCAAAAACCAGCAAGTTGTGGGGGGTGTGTGTGTGGGGGTGTGGTGTGTGTGTGTGTGTGGTGTGTGTGTGTTTGGTGTGTTTGGGGTGTAAATGTGTGTGTGTTTTGTGGGGTGTGTGTGGTGTGGGGTGTGTGTGTGTGTGGGGGTGTGGGGTGGGGTGTGTTGTGTGTGGTGTGTGTTTTGTGTTGTGGGGGGGTGTAATTTTTGGGTGTTTGGGGTTG
>CM031600.1:36587072-36589572 GCA_018398815.1 Conus ventricosus
TGGGGGGGGGGGGGGGGGGGGGGGGGGGGGAAAGGGGCAGGTGGAGAGGGGCCCGGGAGCGGACAGGAGGGAGAGATGGGAAAAGAGGAAGGGGAAGGGCTGCGTCAGTTCCAGTCAACACAACAAAAAAGAAAAACAAAGGAAAGCAACTTAGAGACCACGTGTCGGATTGAAAAACAGCGAACAACGACGACAAACTCGTTACAGAACACCCCCCTCCCCCCCCCCCCCCCCCCCCCCCCCCCCCCCCCCCCCCCCATCCCCGCCCTTTCCTTCGTCTCCTTTCCTACCACCCTTTCCCACGCCTCTCTCTCTGTCTCCTCTCTTCTCTCTGTCCTCTCTCTCTCCTCTCCCCTACTCCTCTCCTCTCTCTCTCTCTCTCTCTCTCTGTCGTCCACTCCTCCTCCCCTCCGCCCACGCATACGCACAGGTGCACTCACACATACATACGCCTACACGCATGCTGCGCCAGAACACAAATACATGCACTCTTGTATAAACATAGAAACGCTTACAAACGCGCGAGCGCACGCATGCACACACACGCCCGCGCGCGCGCGCGCGCGCACACACACACACACACACACACACACACACACACACACACACACACACACACACACAAAACACACACACACATACACACACACACACACACACACACACACACACACACACACACACACACACACACACACACACAAGCGCGCGCGCACGCACGCACGCACGCACGTACACACAGGCGCGTGCTCCCACAGACCTCTCTTTCTTTCTGTCTCAGTTTATTAATACACTTACCCTGTTATGCTTTGGATTTCTGAATACTAACCTTCTGTAATGTCTATAATAAACATGCTCCAATCATAACAAAACACGTGCAACCAAGCCGAAATCACCATGACTGTGAGCTCTCTCTCTCACACAACACACACACACACACACACATATATATATATATATATATATAGAGAGAGAGAGAGAGAGAGAGAGAGAGAGAGAGAGATCATATATTTAAAATGCCTAAAACAATTCTATAAGTGCTCAACCCCTTGGGAGCAACATTAGTAAAAACAAATATTAAAAGGAGTGCTAAAATTATCTACAAATTTGTTTCAAGAGGCTTGGCTATCGTCAGATGAAGTTTGGGTTGCCCACCGCTGATGTTACATAGCGTGTGAGGCCCAGTTGCAGCTGTTTTTGCGTGCGTGTTGGTTGCACGTGTTTTTGGGGGTTTTCAGGTTGTTGTACGGGGTGTTTCGCTAACAACGATTTCCATTTATGCCTGCAGTATTTACTATTTCTGTTTTAGTATTAAGAGTTGCTAAGTGTGGTTTACATAGTATTAGCCATTTTTCGGTTAGGCATAAGTTGCATCTTTTGAAATATTGCTGTATGGTGATGCCCTTTTTATGATTTTCCAGGATATGTTATAGTTTATTTTGCGTTTTTAAGTTTCCAAATGTATTTGCTCAATTCAGTTTGGTTTTTGTATTTTTCTTTGTTGAATGACTATTTGTGGTTTGCATAATAATCTGGTTCGAAGTGGTTTTCAGTGATCCCTATGTATGTTTCTTTTTCATTTTCTGATGTCACAGTAGCCTGGTATACAATGTTGTTATGAAGACATTTATTGTTTAGTGGCGCTGCTCTTTGTTGGTGCAATATATATATATATATATATATATACCAGTTTAAAATAGGATTTTAAAATGAAGAGGTTAAAACCTACAAGCTTGTTTCAAGCTAAAGCGCTCTCCTCAGGTATACAATAATATATACTATATATATATATATAAGTATGTATGTTTAATGAATAGCAACACAAAGTGAGCAATTTACTTAAAGATATGACGACCGAATTCAAAATGACAAACAAAATCTTATGCATCTAAAACGTGCACCTTAAAAAAAGTACGTTAGGGATAATATACTGGGAACTACAAGTACACATGGAACGCTATTAACACTTTGACAAATGAATATTATGGGTAACACTAGACAGGGACAAATGTTATTTCTCCAAACATGTTGAACATGCACTTTGCAGTGAAAACAGACAACTTAGTAGGTAATGAAATACGGACAAGCAATGATTTATAGTTTTAATGGATATTGTAGATCTAAAGATATCCATTTTACGTTGTTATCCCTCTTTTTTTCAACGGTACCAGATGGATGTCCGTACTGCTCTTTTGCACTTAAAACAATTTGTAAGTAAGGATAGTAGTGAATTTAGATAGAAACATCATCAAAACTGTGGCGCCTGTCACAGCAGACACTATTACTTACTTTTATAATCTGTATATCAATATAGTTCCTTCTTGATATGGCTGGAAAATGTAACAATTACGCAGTTTATGTATCCTGTGACTCAAATGACTTCCTGTACCAGCTCTGGCCAATGTCCATATTATTTGTCCTACCAAAACCATTAGAAAAGCATATACAGACGCACCTGCTGCAACTCTTAAATGCGTATGACTTAATACATCCAAAAGCA
>CM031600.1:36594572-36597072 GCA_018398815.1 Conus ventricosus
TGTACATGGTAGCGCGCACGCACATGTGCTTGTGTGTGTGTGTGTGTGTGTTGTTGTGTGTGTGTGTGTGTGTGTGTGTGTGTGTGTGTGTGTGTGTGTGTGTGTGTGTGTGTGTGTGTGAACGTACGTGCAAGGGCGTGTCTACAGGCTTTTCTACGAAGCTTTTAGTTCAGTTCCAGATTGTGCATTTGTCGATTCCCAGAGACCCATTAAAGAGAAGGAATGGAGGCGGACATCGATTTCAAGAGCGTGGGCACTGTTTGTGTGGGTTTTTATATCTTTTGGCGCCCGTGGGCTCCCCTATACACGCAATACCTCTTAGTCTCTGAATCTCCGTCACTCTTTCAATATTTGTCTGTCTGTCTGTCTGTCTGTCTCTCTCTCTCTCTGTCTCTGTCTCTGTCTCTGTCTCTCTCTCCTCTCTCTCTCTCTCTCTCTCTCTCTCTCTCTCTCTCTTCTCTCTCTCTCTCACTCTCTCCTCTCTCTCTCTCTCTCTCTCTCTTTTCCTGCCTGTCTCTGCTTTTTTCCTTGCTGTCTGTCTACGTCTCTGTTTGTCTGTCAGTCTGCTGCTGACTGTCTGTCTGTTAGTCTGCTACTAACTGTCTGTCTGTTTGTCTGCCTCTCTGTCTGTCGGTCGTTGTCTGTCTGTCTGTCTGTCCTTCTGTCTGTCCTTCTGTCTGTCTCTGTCTGTCTCTGTCTGTCTGCTTCTGTCTGTCTGTCTGTCGTCTCTCTCTCTCTCTCTCCTCTCTCTCTCTCTCTCTCTCTCTTCTCTCTCTCTCTCTCTCTTCTCTCTCTCTCTCTCTCTCTCTCTCTCTCCCCTCTTACTGTGAGACTCGAATATAAAAACACGCATGAAAACATAAAAGAATGACTCTGTCACTGATTATTAAGTGAGCTCTGAAGCTCTGCGGCTTATCAGTAGACTTTGTGTAATAATGTGCATAGACTGCCAAACCAAAAATGAAAAATGATTTTAAAAAAATATTTAAAAAAGGGAGAAGAAGAAAGGGGGGAAAAATCCCTCACCCCAGGATGAAATTTCAGTAGAAGAATGTTTTCAATATTTCAGAACGTATTAAGAAAGAGTGATGAAGGGATGTTTATTGAAGAAGAAGAAGAAGAAGAAGAAGAAGAAGAAGAGATGAGATGATGATGATGATGATGATGATGATGATGATGATGATGATGATGATGATGGTAATGATGACGATGATGATGATGGCGGTGAATATATTTTTTGATAGATCAGTATGAAAGAAGATGCGGCAAGCAATAAAGATACAGTAAAAAAAAATGTTTCGTGAAGCTGTTTACTTATTTCTTTGAGTCTAGTATTTGTCTAGAACATTTGACGGAATCTATAATTTTACCATTATTTGAGAAAGGTTAAATAAATAGTATGAATGATTGTATGGATTTGGGGGGGGGGGGGGGGGGGGGGGGGGGGGACAGAAACAATAAACTGCATAGTTTTGTGACTTTTGAAAATCTACGGGATGTATAAACATGATCTACATAACTGCTGATAACCCGGATTGACTTTAGAAAGGCTATTCTACAACTGATCATAGATTTGCTCTCCTAGGCGCTCTTAAAATGCAGTTTGTAAATAATTGACAGTGATCGGACGCATTTGTCAACTCGAAAAAGCGTTTAAACTCCATTTCCAGAAAATTGCTATGGCCAGTTTTTTTTTTTAATGGAATCACAGGCAGGCTGTGTTGATGTTTTAAAAGCATGTATGGTAACGTGAAAGCAAGAACAAGAGTGGGGCTTAATTTCTTTTTTCAACTCTACCCCTGGCGTTACCCAAGGGGATGTTTGTAGTCCTGTTTCGTTTTCTCGGTCATGAACGAGCTTGCTTTTGGGATTTAAAAAGGTCGGCGTGGCGCAGCCTTCGTCTTGACTGAACTGCTTATATCACTTCTTGTTGACGATATTCTTTTATTGTCTGAAACGGTACTTTGCAGAGACAATAATTGTATTCTTTTATTGTCTGAAACAGCACTTTGCAGAGACAATAATTGTATTCTTTTATTGTCTGAAACAGTACTTTGCAGAGACAATAATTGTATTCTTATATTGTCAGAAACAGTACTTTGCAGAGACAATAATTGTATTCTTTTATTGTCTGAAACAGTACTTTGCAGAGACAATAAATTGTATTCTTTTATTGTCTGAAACAGTACTTTGCAGAGACAATTGAATACATTGCATTTGATTGGAGAGAGGGATGACATGCACTGAGAGGTGGACTATGCTAATGAAACTGTGATTGTGGTTAATGCATATAGGTTCCTTTGAAGTTTCTTTTCAATTTCATGCAACTCAGATCAGTTTCATATGTTAAGATATACTTTAAACACAAAACAGCAGGTATGGTTATTCTCGATATGCATTATTTATGATAGTTCCTTTAGTTTGTTAGCAACATTGTTTGACTCACAAATACAATCATCACCGCAGCATGAATCTGAAATTTAGGCATTTGCCAAAGATA
>CM031600.1:36602072-36604572 GCA_018398815.1 Conus ventricosus
CAATTCAATTCAATTCAATTCAAATTTAATCCTTTGACCCCTGCTGGGGCATGGAGGATACAAATGTAACAAAGAGAAATACGAAACTCACTCAGAACAATGTGTGAACATAGTTGCGAAATGCTGAATTCTGGTTGAACTGTAACGATCTCATTAAACAATCTTCCCATTTTTTAGAAACTTACTAATATTCAAACAAATGCGTCTTCCTTTTTGAAATAAATTACAAAAGTTGAAAACAGACTTTGGTTTTAGATATTTTTTAGGGATGAATTTTTCACGAAGTTCATTATATTTTGGACATTCCATGATGCAATGGAATTCATCTCCAATTTCACCCATTTCACAGTTACGACAAATACGCAATTCTCTTGGAACATTATGGTGTCTTCCAATTTCAATTTGCAATTTATGGTTACTACATCTAAATTTGAATAAAGGTATAACATAAATATCTGGTAAGGTAGAAATATAATGTTCTTTTCCAAAGACAGTCTTTATACTTTTATAGAATACACACTTGTTGCAGTTTTCAAGAGAACTGCGCCAATCACGAGCATAATTATTTTGCAACTCCTTTTTAACACACTTACATAAGTTATTTCTGTTTGTGAATGAATGAGATTCCCAAACACAATCAAAACCAGTTTCAAAAAAATGCTTTTAACATAACTAAGCCATGGTGAAACGAAAATTCCTTTTGTATATAGTTCATGTAAGATATTATATACTTTGTTTGAATACTTCTTAGAATCAGGAACAACTAAGTTAGCCCAGAACCTTATCATTCTTACTTTAATCAGTACAGATAAAGGATAGATTCCGGTTTCACCATAAATCATTGAAGTCATTGTAGTTTTATTTAATCTAAATAAATACTTAAAAAACGTAACTGTAACTTTTCTAATATATCAACATTTTCATAACC
Organism: Conus ventricosus; assembly: GCA_018398815.1. Classification (NCBI taxonomy): domain Eukaryota; kingdom Metazoa; phylum Mollusca; class Gastropoda; order Neogastropoda; family Conidae; genus Conus; species Conus ventricosus. The sequence goes on from CM031600.1 coordinate 36,603,001, forward strand.
CCAAATTTCACAACCATACAACAACACAGGTACAACTATGGAATAAAATAATTGTATGCAAACATCAATTGGCAATTTCTGCTTCCTTGCAATTTGTAATAATGAAACATTGCCTTGACAGCCTGATTATAAGCACATTTTTTTGCTTTGTAAAACGAACCTGTTCTGCTGAACTCGATGCCTAAGTATTTAATTGAATTAAGAACCTCTATTTTTTCATTCCCAAAGAAAAAAATTTCACGCATACTATTTCGACCATGAAAGACAACTATTTTTGTTTTCTTTGGATTTACTTCTAATTGCCATTGCATGCAATATATATGTAAGGCATTAAGTTCTTTTGCAAAGCTGATTTAGAATTTGCCAGTAAAATTGTATCATCAGCATATAATAATACAAGCAATTTAATAAACTGTTCAAGTTTTAACTCTTGCGTTAAATCATATTCTAGAGTAGAACAGTTATTGTCAATAAGGAACTGTTGTAGATCATTTAAAAATAATGAAAACAATAAGGGTGAAAGGTTTTCTCCTTGACGAACTCCCCTAAAACTGCCAAAGAACTCTGATTTTTGACCATTTAGAAAAATGCACGATTTTATTTGATCATACATATTGATTACAACGTGCAGAATTTTCCCAGATATGCCTTGACTCAACAGTTTGTGCCATAAAGCATGTCTCCAAATAGAATCAAATGCCTTTCTGTAATCAATAAAAGCACAGTATAATTTTCCATTGTTGATTGCAAACATGTCAATCAATGATTTAAGAACAAAAGCATGGTCAAGCGTTGAATGCATGCGTCTAAAACCTGCTTGGTTTTCTGAAATAACACACACACACACACACACATACACGCACACACACAACACACACACACACACACACACACACACACACAACACACACACACAACACCACACAACACACACAACACAACACACACACACACACACACACACACACACACACACACACACACACCACACACACACACAGCACACACAACACACACACACACACACACACACACACACACACACACACCACAACACACACACACACACACACACACACACACACACACACACACACACACACACACACACACACACACACACACACAACACAACACAACACAACACACACCCACACACACACACACACACACACACACACACACACACACACACACACACCCACACACACACACACACAAAACACACACACACACGCACGCACGCACGCCCCACTCTGTTGAAGTAGTATTTTGTGCGTGACCCCCTGATTAATTTGAAGCTCTCTGGAGAGATGTGGGTCGTGGGCTGGCCATCTGTCAGCTGTATTAATAAACATGGCTTTGTGGACTAGGCTTCGCAAACCGATGGAGAAGGACTTTCCTTTATCGATAGAGGAAAGGAGGCGACAACTATACTTCCGTCACAATACACACAAAAAAATGAATAAGTATATAAATAAATGAAATAAATAAATACAAAAAAAGAAGAAAAAGAATTAATGAAGTTTTTTTTTTTTTTTTACAAGGTTTTATGCAGTTAGGGTTAGGTTC
>CM031600.1:36617072-36632072 GCA_018398815.1 Conus ventricosus
AGGTAGGCAGTCCCTTGTGTAAACAAGACGTGCCGAGGGATAGGCGCTTGTAAGTATTGTTAATAATGACAGTGAAAAGAACTGTCCCCCATAGACATCTAGACCAGACTCCGAAGCATGTGTTGAAGAGATGCTCCCTCCATCAACCAGCTAGACGAGATGTGTGGCTCAGGGACACTGTGCTGACGACCAAGCTCTCCGACTACTTCAGGGAGCTGAAGAAAAAGCATTATTCCTCACCTCAACTGGATTGCCTGAGAACGCAGAGAAGATGGGGGAGAAAGCGATCACTTTCCTTTTGTCTGTGATACACGGTTCTCGTCTCACAACCATACAACAAGAGAGTCAACACAAAAGCTGTGTAGACTGATCGTCTGTGTGTGGACGCGTAAGCTTGCGGAGACAGAGACAGAGACAAAGACAGATACAGAGAGAGAGAGAGGAGAGAGAGAGGAGAGAGAGAGAGAGAGAGAGAAGACGGAGAAAGAGAAAGAAAGGAAGAAAGAAAGAGAGACAGACAGACAGACCGAGGGGGGAGGGAGGGAAATGGAGAGAGACCGAGACAAAGAGAGAGAGAAAGACAGAGAGGGAGGAGGGACAAACAGAGAGACAGACAGAGAAACAGACCGACAGAGAAGAAGAAGAAGAAGAAGAAGAAGAAGAAGACGAAGAAGAACAAGAAGCAGAACAAGAAGAAGAAGAAGTGAGAAGAAGAAGAAGAAGAAGAAGAAAGAAGAAGAAAGAAGAAGAAGAAGAAGTGAGAAGAAGAAGAAGAAGAAGAAGAAGAAGAAGAAGAAGAACATGAAGAAGAAGAAGAAGGACCAATACAGCACATAAAGCAGACAGGATGGATGAAGACAGTAAAGCCATTAATCGTGCTATCTTTCTCCAGCCTTTGTGGCCGTCCTCTGAGGGGAAGAATGGGGTGAGCGGCGCGCCTATACATGCAGAGGAAAAGAGCGAGCTGCTGGACCTGCAGCCAGGATGTAAGAGGAGAGAGGAGGGAAGGGGGCTCGGGAAGGATAGAGGGGGGTGGAGGAGGTTGGGAGAAAGAGGGGGGTTTCTGATTTAAGAGAGAGGAGAGAGAGAGAGAGAGAGAGAGAGAGAGAGAGAGAGAGAGAGAGAGAGAGAGAGAGAGAGAGAGAGAGAGAGAGAGAATAACGAAGACCGAGCAATGGGGAAAGATCAAAAGACATGCTAAACAGTGACGGAAGAAGAGAATGGTAAAAGACAGGCAGACAAACAGATGGATAGACCTCCAAAATACAAATAAATGCATAGAGCAACAGTGCAAAGAAACGTTTAATTAATATGCATTCGAAAACAGACAAGCGAACTTTCGGCAAAAATGTCTTTTTCAGACAACAGATATCAAAACTGTACAAATATTTCTCAAATCGCAGCCCGCATGAATAGACAGACAGACAGACAGACAGACAATCCTCGAAGATTGGTCAAACAGAGCGACCAACAGGAAGAGCCAGCGATCCCCATTCACACAATCATTGATCCCGTCTCTCCTCCCACCACCCACCGAGTGTAAAAGAACACTCAATGCTTCACCCCCTTCTCACTGTCTTGTTGCGTGCGTGCCCTGGTCCTCAGAGTAAAGGGGAACAATCCATAGCAAGAACTTCCCTGGAACACGCTGCCATGGCACAGTAGCTGGCGTCGTGGATTCGAGGCTGGGAAGTCCTGGGTTCGATTCCTATCAGAGGAATTGACATTTGTGGGATTTTTTTTTTTTAGCCCATGGCCAGGTCCTATCCAGAGCTGAGTTTGTTTTGTGCTGAACTGGGAAGACAGAAACACGCAGCCGAGTTTTATCCACTTAATGAATGTGTCTCTGAGAGCATTGTTCAAATTTTCTGACGAATGTGCCAGGATTTGTTATGAAAGTGAGCGTTCAGAGCAGAGCAGTCCTGTCGTGCAGTCTCAGACTGGAATGGAACTCCAAAGCATCATCTTCATCATCCTCATCCCCATCAATCAGCATTAAGAACCTCTGTTTTTGTAGCTCGTCATTCCTTTCTTTCATGGTCACTTCAGTTTTGATCTCCTCTCCGCGTCTATTCCTTTAGTGATTTTGTGTCTGCAAGTTCATGGAGACCCTTGTTGGATGAACGTGGTGGCGCCCTCAAGGACGGGGAACACTCCCTTTACCTGGCTCCACGACAGAGCAGTTACTGTCGCCCATAGGGCGAGGCTTAGTAGATGGTGTCCCCCCTGCCTTTGTTGGATCAGATCAGGCACCATGGAACACAACTGAAGTGACTCGGCAGCAAGCGTAGTGTCTTCTCTAGTGCGTTGCATCTTGACGACTTTACGCTGATCGTCCCAGTGGATTGCCGGAGCCTGGGGATGCAGTGGGACAAGACAGGACACGGCTGTGGACGGGGAGCTGGAATGAGTGATGGGGAGGGGGGAGGGGGGTAAATGCCACTGGAATGGCATAGAAGACAAAAGATGACTGGCCAAGAGTCTGCCTTGACAAGGAATGGCATAGAAGACAAGATGAGTGGCCAAGAGTCTGCCTTGACAAGGAATGGCATAGAAGACAAGATGAGTGGCCAAGAGTCTGTCTTGACAAGTCCTAACTACTTTCCCTCTGGCTTTCAGGAAAAAGTGTGAAGTCTTGACCAGCAAAAAGAAGACTAACATAAATGTATCAGTCTTAAGTTTTCAGTCTACACTTTAGCTCTTCATTCGAGTTTTGAGTGGATTTTAATAAGAGGTATGAGACAGTGAAAAACTTCAAAAACTTGAATGGAAATATTTTTTCAGTGTAGTAAAGATGCTAGATGAAATAATTCAGCACTGAAATACACTCAGTCCAAGTACACATGTTAACTAGAGTCACCTACTACAAATTATGAAGACAATTACCAATATTTATAAATCGTTTTAGCAGATTTTACCAAGTATTGAAATAAAGTTATCCTGTTAGAATATAGTATTAATTAATCGTTGTAACAGATTTTGCCAAGTACTGGCAAAAAGTCGTACTTTCGATACATAGTATTCATTGATCATCTTAACAGATTTTCCCCCATGTATTGGCATACAGTTATGCTGTAGGATTACAAGGCATAAACACAAGCAATACATAATCTTAAGACTTAAAAACTTAGCTTCAACTTACATTACTTCAGGGACGATCAGCGAGTGAAACCTGATGACACAGGATCTCAGAATAGGAGAGATGAACATTACTCCCTGTGGCATACAACGGTGTCGACTGTTACACACTGGAATTTGATCGTGATTAGTCTTACGGCCTACGTTGGATCAGTGAGGTGGGGAGGCTTGATCTCCCCTATTTGAGAATCAAGCTACCCATCATGTCTCATGTGCCTGTCTGATTGACAGATTGTCAGAGGAACAGAACAGCCAAGAAAGGAAAGAGAAATTGAGGCGGAGCTGTTGGTAATCTGAAAGAAGGGGGGAAGGATAGGTAATATAAAAGGAGACAGTCATTTCCAAGCAAAGGCAGTTTGACATAACGTGGGATCAGAGATGACAGTCTCTAAGATCCTGGTGGTCTTCAGTCTTTGTGCTAATGAATTGTTATTTTATTCTTATCATTACGTTCTCGCAGCCACAACAGCAACAGTGAGCTGATGAAGACAGGACGACCCTGTCGAAATATTCCCCAAGTAAGGTTTTGATTCTGAGTCTTTGACTACTTTTCTAATGTCGAATCCAGAATCCAGAAACCTATATTCTTATGAATAAAGTTCTGGTGTCCGCCATCTACAAGACATGTGCAGACACTCACAGCAACGAAACATCCCGCTAGTTCTTGGGATTCACATACTAAACTGGATAGACAGGGTGATAACACTGCGGCAAACGAACCCATGAAGCAGAACTGAGAGGGGAGGGGAAGGGAGCCAGGGTCGTGATGGCTTCCTTTGTAGTGGTGTGGGTGGCCCAGGAAGCACTCAAAGCTATTTCACAAGATGGCCACCACTAGATGAGAAGGCGAAGGAAAGGAGTGGTGGCGACAGCCACGTCAACATTTTCTGCAACATTGTCGTCATCCGCCCTGTCTCGTCTTATCATAGCATCAGCTGGGAAGAAAGAAAGCCAGACAGCTGGAGGAAAGGGAATGAGAGGTGAAGGGGATTGAGGTGGTGAAGCTTGGTGTTGTAACATGACGTAAACTGATGACCCCAAAGGTTCTGTGTGTGTGTGTGTGTGTGTGTGTGTGTGTGTGTGTGTGTGTGTGTGTGTGTGTGTGTGTGTATGTGTGTGTGTGTGTGTGTGTGTGTGTGTGTGTGTGTGTGTGTGTGTGTGTGTGTGTGTGTGTGTGTGTGTGCATGTGTATGTGTGTGTGTGTGTGTGTGTGTGTGTGTGTGTGTGTGTGTGTGTGTGTGTATCTACGTGTGCGTATGTGTGTATCTACGTGTGTGTGTGTGTGCGTGTGTGTTGTCGTCGGTTTAATGTCCTTCCACTACAGTGATTCAGACAATTTTATGTGTGGGTGAATGAAGTATGTAAGTGATTGAGTGTATTAATATGTTAATGATAGAATATCACATCCTCCCCCCCCCCCCTCCCCCCCACCCCTCCCCTCTATCCCTCTTCCATTTGATCAAAACAAATTTATGTAACTGAGTAGAGATAAGATCTAAAGATAAAGGCCAATTGAACTACTTAACAAACATTTGCAAATTGACTCAAGAACATAAGAACTGTTTAAAATACTTGGTAAAGGCAAGGAAGTCGATCCATCAGTGTAACCATCAATACCCGAATTTGTAAAGAGTTCTCTTGCTCTTGGGCATTGAATTAGTAAATGACTGATACTTAAGGTTTCCCCACACATACATTTAACGTTATGACAATATTTTGTTTTCAATGCGTTCAAACGAAATCTATGGATTAAGCTTTCAATCTCCCTAGACGAGAAAGAGACTTGTTTGTACGTTCCCCCTTGTACCCATCACTAAACTTTACACAGTTGTGATAATATTGGACGTCTGAGTTCATCAGTAATGTTTTTACCTTTTTCTCTTGACGTTGAATTTATAATTGAAAAACATTCTTTCAAATCTAAAGGAATGTCAAGTGGTATTGCGTAATTGACATTTTGAGCTGCTTTTCTTGCTAGTTGATCTACGCGCTCGTTGGGTACAATACCACAATGAGAGGGGATCCAACAAAAAGTAACAGTAATGCCTTTCAAGGATAAAAGATGAATGAGATGATGAATTTCTAATACAATATCAAGACGAATTGAAGGACATGCAGACTTAATCGAGTGGATTGCTGCTTTCGAATCAACACCTATCATAATTTGGGAATTATTTATTGGAAAATTTAGGATGAAATCTAACGACTTAAGTATAGCAATTAATTCGACACTAAATATCGATAACTGTCTACCAAGATAGAAGAGCTTTTCTATTTTGAAACTAGGGATTATGAAGGCTGCTCCCGTGTTATCATTTTCTAGCACTGAGCCATCTGAAAACATTTTCAAATGGTGATTGTAGTTACTTTCTAAATGAGCGTAAACAGATGTTCTTAAGGTATGTGGACAATCTTTTTTTGATACATCTGTATAATCTATATCAAAGGAGGCTTTGCTTTGTTCCCATTTTGGAATAGGTGAATATGTGGGCAATGTTGTTTTTATCTATTTTAGTATCCTTTAGAAGATCGGAGGAAAACGAGTAAATAGACCTAGTTGATAGTATATTTTGGGCACGTTTTCCGAAATCCTCCTCTGATTTTAAACATACTTCTTCTGAGCTAAATTTGTTTTGTGAAAAGCTCTTTAAGATAAATTTTGAAGTAGAAGCTTTCCGAAGTTCTGCAAGAGGTAAGATTCCTACCTCATTATACGTCCCTAAGTTAGATGTATGTGTGGGAACTCCAAGGGCAATTTTATAAGCTTTTGATAAATCTGAAGCATTTGCTGACTTATTTGCATACAACAGTAGCATTAACAGCTTATCCTTGGACAAGAAAAAACACCGCGAACGTGAAGAAAAGAAACACATCTATGATAGTCCAAAACCAACAGAAAATCACTATCTAAATTCTGCTATAACATTGCAGGAAGTCAATGAGTGTATTATTAATCTAAATAAAAAGACATCAGTGGGATTAGATGGCATTTCAAATGAAATATTAAGTCATTTCCCGCAAAATGTCATAAAATTTCTACATTTGTTTTTCCAAAAATGTTGGGACAGTGGCAAAATGCCCCTAATTTGGAAACACTCAATTAGAATTCCTATTCATAAAAAAGGAAAACCACTCAGTGATATAAACAGCTATCGGCCAATATCATTAACGTCTAACACGTGTAAACTGATGGAAAAGATAGTGTTAAAAAGACTAATTCATCATTGCAATAAAAACTGCATCATTCCTATCAACCAAGCTGCATTCCAAGCAGGCAGATCTACAATTGAGCACTTAGTAAAACTTACAACACACGTAAAACATCAATTTGCACGTCGTAAGAACGTCCTCGCTACTTTTTTTGACATTCGTAAAGCTTATGAACAAGTGTGGCACAAACGACTAATGTACAAAATAAAGAATATCGGAATCAGTGGGAACATATACAATTTTATTCAAGATTTTCTACAAGGTAGGCACATTCAAGCAAAAATAGGAAATACGTATTCCAACCCAAGACCCTTACAAATGGGTTTACCCCAAGGTTCAGTAATTTCCCCAATATTATTTAATATTTTAATCTCTGACCTCCCTAAAGGTCTTTCTAAAGATACTGAAGTGGCTCAATTTGCTGATGATATATGCCTATGGACAAAAGTGACAATGAAAAGAAACACACCATCAAGATCATTAAATTACATCAAAATAAAGTATCAACTTGAATTAAATAAGATCAGTGATTTTTTAAATGTAAATGGTCTTTCTCTTTCCCCAGAAAAAACTAATATGATTCTTTTTAATGCTGGTTACGATCCAGGACAACTTCCTACTTTCACGTTGGATGGCATTGTTTTAAACTATGCAAAAAGTGTCAAATTTGTTGGTGTTATCTTAAGTAGTAAGTTATCTTGGAACGCTCATATTGAATATATTTTAAACAAAGCAAGAAAGAGCTTGAATTTCCTAAAAATAATTAGCAAACAATCTTGGGGACAGGATTCGAAATCATCATCCATCTTAGCAACTGCCCTTATACGCTCAAGACTAACTTATGCTCAGGAAGTATTCTTTAATGCTCCTCAATACCTGTTAAATAAACTTCAGAGTACTGATTGCAAAGTGTGTGTGTGTGTGTATGTGTGTGTGTGTGTGTGTGTGTGTGTGTGTGTGTGTGTGTGTGTGTGTCTGTCTCCGTGTGTGTGTGTGTGTGTGTGTGTGTGTGTGTGTGTGTGTGTGTGGTGTGTGTGTGTGTGTGTGTGTGTGTGTGTGTGTGTGTGTGTGTGTGTGTGTGTGACAGACAGAGAGAGAGAAGAGGATGGTGATGGCTGTCAATTGTCACAATCGTCGCATCACAAGTGAATGGATGTGAACAGGCTACTTAGACAAGGATCAGGAAGGAGGTGGGGAAAAGTGAAGAGAAAGGACGCATGAGGAGGAAGGACAGTTGGGAACCTTTTGCAGTCAGTGACAGCTCACTGAATACTGCTGCTGTGTGTATGTATGCGTGTTTGTCTTTGTGTCCACTGAACAAACACTTTGATCCTAAAACTTTTGTTGTTGTTGTAAAATCGATGCTGTCATTGTATTACTTTTTGAGTGGAGTTTGATATGTTCTGCCAAAATCAGCACGGTATATCAAGTCAAGAAGAACAGTATATGTCCATCTGCCATGTAGTTTATATTTACGTCTGATGAGCATGCCTCCAATCAGTTGCTTAAGTGAATTTGTCACCTCAATTCCCCAACAAGGCTTAAAGGAATGAATGTTTTCAACATATCTCTCTCTCTCTCTCTCTCTCTCTCTCTCTCTCTCTCTCTCTCTCTCTCTCTGTGTGTGTGTGTGTGTGTGTGTGTGTGTGTGGTGTGTGTGTGTGTGTGTGTGTGTGTGGTGTGTGTGTGTGTGTGTGTGTGTGTGTGTGTGTGTAAGTGTGTGTGTGTGTGCACTGTGCTTGTTTGGGTAGATTAAAAGAGAGACAAAGAGAGGAATCAAACGTATGTCCATCCATCCATCCATCCATCTATCTATATTTCTATCTGTCGACCGATCGATGGATCTCTCTCTCTCTCTCTCTCTCTCTCTCTCTCTCTCTCTCTCTCTCTCTCTCTCTCTCTCTCTCTCTCTCTCTATATATATATATATATATATATATATATATATATATATACACAACAAACTAATAAATTCCAAGGATAAGTACCGCGCACCGTTCCAGCAACTTACAGAGCAGCTTATAGTCTTCAAGGGGGAGACATCCTCCAATAGGGAGGAAACTCACTAACATATAACTCCTGGTCATATACCGATATTTCGAAACCTTGTTGTTGAATCATCTACCACTGCAGATATGAATGCTTATTTCCCCCTATTTCGTCAATCTAAGACATAAGAGCAAGCTTTGTTTATAATTCAATATTTCTAGCAGTCAATACAACACCAAGCTGCTCTGTAAGTTGCTGGAACGGTGCGCGGCACTTATCCTTGGAATTTATTAGTTTGTTGTATTTTAGTCCCTTGCGGATTCATTCCAAGTACTGACCCTCAGCACTTGTGTCTTAAGAGGATATCTTTTTATATTTTTTACTTTTCACAAGAAAATGTAGCTTGTTTTGCTCTTTCATGATTTTCTTTTGCTTCTTAGGTGGCACCTTTGGTTGGTTTTTTGAAAACTCAACAAATATACTACGGTATTGCACACCAGCCTTTTCTGGGATTGCATTCTTCTTAAAACTGAAAAGGCAGAGGAGTCAAATTACCACTTTCCGCGGTCACTGTGGAGAAACAACAAGGTTTCGAAACATCGGTATATGACCAGGAGTTGTATGTTAGTGAGTTTCCCTCCCTATTGGAGGATGTCTCCCCCTTGAAGACTATAAGCTTGCTGAAGGCTCATTTTTAGAAGCATTTATTTTATTTTTCTCCATTCACCCACTCAAGCACATACTGTTAGTTAGGCAGAATCATCTATCACTGCAGATATGAATGCTTATTTCCCCCTATTTCGTCAATCTAAGACATAAGAGCAAGCTTTGTTTATAATTCAATATTTCTTGCAGTATATATATATATATATATATATATTCAATTATGAACAAAGCTTGCTCTTATGTCTGAAATTGAAGAAATAGGGGGAGATAAGTTATATAGAGAGGAGAGAAAGAGAGAGAGATCGTCTTCATGACCTCACAGCAAACAAATAAGATAAGAGAGACGTTACAGTCATTTTCTGATGATGTATGGGTCTGGTGATCAGTGCTCTCCCTCCCACTACCCCAACCCCCACCCCCAGCCCGAAAGCAGACACAGTGACTGTGAAGATGGAAGAAACTTGAAGCAGCGAGACACCCGCAAAAGATGTAGTGATGAGATGAGACAGGGCGAGGGAGGGAGGAAGAGAGACAGTCCATGGAAGAAGAAGAAGGCGGCAGTGAAGAGACAGTGTGTGGGGATGGGAGGAGGGGAAGGAGAACGAAGCCAATTTCCTTAGCAGTGAAAGCCATGACCCTGGACTACTAAGATCTGTCTGGCACCATCTAGGGAAATCAGTGATATGAGAGAGAGACAGACAGAGGGACGGAGAGAGAGAGGGAGGGAGGGAGGGAGAGAGAGAGAGGGAGGGAGGGAGAGAGAGGAGACAGATAGATAGATAGACAGACAGACAGAGAGGGAGGGAGGAAGAGAGAAGGGGGAGGGAGGGAGGGAGAGAGAGGGAGGGAGAGAGAGGGAGACAGGCAGGTAGAGAGACAGACAGAGGGACAGACAGACAGACAGACAAATAGTAACAAGCAGAAGAAAGAAAGAAAGAGAAGGAGGAGGAAAGATAAAGCACATAAAGAGGATAGGATGGAAGAAGGAAGTTGTTGTTGTTGTACCCTGGCTAAAAGACTCCAGGGATCATCCGAACAGCCGAAGTATTTGAACACTATGGCACAAATGCATCAGCTGGGGATGAGAACATTACGTGTGTGACCGTTTTTGATTACCCCGCCACATGGGCAGCCACACTCCGACTTCGGGGGATTTGGGAGACTGATAATGTTATGCTAGGAGCTTGTCACGACTGAAGACAATCCCCACATAACTATGCAGAGCATAACAACATTTTGATGTAGCCTTGGTGTTCTGGCCTATGTCAATTGGTCTGACACAGCCTTAAGCCAAGGCGAGGAAGAAGGAAGTGAAAGCTATTTCACCTCAGTGCTTGTGGCGTTCTCCTGAGTGGAAGAACGGGAGAACAGCCTAAAAAGACATGCCAATACAAACAAAGGAGATTAGCCTAAAAAGACATGCCAATACAAACAGAGGAAAGAAATAGAGGGGGCCTTTGGATCTGAATGTGGGATGTCAAGGGGTTCAGGGAGCAGGGAGGGGCTAGGAAGAACAGAATGTGATTTTGTGGAAACGAGGGGTACGTATGTGATTTAGAAAAGAGACAGGAGGGAGAGAGATAGAGACAGATCAACAGACAATGATAGTAAGACGATGAGAGACAGGCACACACCCATTAACAAAGAGAGAGAGAGATGGGGAGAGATCAATGGGCATGTTGACAGTGACATACGATGAGGGGTGTGGGGAGGGTAGATAGTCAATCACCATAGATAGATAGACCGACAAACAGACAGACAAACAGACAGACAAACAGACAGACAGACAGACACATCCCGAAGACGGTCAAACAGAACCATCGGCAGAAAGCTCCAGCAACACACAATCATTGATTACATCTCTCTCTCTCTCTCTCATTCTGTCTGTCTCTGTCTGTCTGTCTGTCTGTCTGTCTGTCTCTGTCTCTCTCTCTGTCTCTGTCTCTCTTCTCTCCTCTCTCTCTCTCTCTCTCCCTCTCTCTCTCTCTCTCTCTCTCTCTCTCTCTCTCTGTCTCTGTCTCTGTCCCCTCTCTCCCTCTCTCTCTCTCTCTCTCTCTCTCTCTCTCTGTCTCTCTCTCCCTCTCTCTCCTCTCTCTCTCTCCTCTCTCTCTCTCTCTCTCTCTCTCTCTCTCTCTCTCTTTTGACCGCCTTGTTGACTGCCTGTGGTCGTTCTCAGAGCGGTTCCTCTCCGTCCGCAGCAAGAACTGCCCTGGACACTAAAACCACTGAGGGGGAAAGCCGACAAGATTGAGAAGGGAGCATGCCAGTTGGTGACCCTCTTATCTCCCTCCCTCCCTCCCTCTCTCTCTCTCACACCATCCTTCTCTCCCCCCCCCCACCCCCTCACCTCGACCCCTCACCTTGCCACTCCACCCTGCACGGTCTTTCTTCCCCATCCTCCTCCCTCTCTCCTTCCTGCCTGGAAAATCTGGAGCCTCGACAGGAGAAATCCACTGGAGAACTTTTTCTCTTGGGGAAAAATATGGCGAGTAGAATCTGCGTAGGGAGGAAGTTTGTTTGTGTATAATTATGTTGAGGGGGGAGGAGAGGGGAGGGGAGGGTAAGATGGCAGGGGAGGGGGCGTAGGATGTGGAGATGGGGAGTCAGGATAGTCTCCTGTGACAATATCCCCCCACCCCCCAATAGATGGCGACAGCAGGAGGTGTGCGGGGATGTGTGTGTGAGTGAGAAAGTGATTTGAAAGCGATCAGTGTGAGTGGATCCTAATTTCAGGAGGTGATGGGTTGGGTGGGTCAAATTAGGAAAGGAGTGGGGGAATTAACAACGGCAATGACAGTAAATTATGACGTAGGCATTCAGCTCATTACAATGAGGAATCGGGGATTTAAAAAGGTGGGGGGGGGGGGGGGGGTAGGAATTGACAAACACACTGAGCTGAAAGTTGGTGACAAGGTAGCCGCATCAAAAAATACACACAAAGTCTGGATGATCCCGTTGCAGCACTACACAGTGAACAGATGACAAACTGCATGTCCTACATAACTTTCATGAAAATGAAAGAAAGAACAGAAAGAAAGAGGGGAGAGGAGAGACTTAAGGTAAGGGTTTGGAGGAGGCTGAAGATCTTCTCTCTCTCTCCTCTCTCTCTCTCTCTCTCTCTCTCTCTCTCTCTCTCTCTCTCTCTCTTCTCTCTCTCTCTCTCTCTCTCTCTCTCTCTCTATCTATCTATCTATCTATCTATCCATCCATCCGTGTATACATACATATTCATATCAATATACATCTAATGATGACAGGTATGTAAAGGTAGACAGAGATAGAGATAGACTGTCTTCAGAGCCAACAGTTAACCAATCAGTAAGGCAAGACTGTTATATTACTAAAGATGGAACTGTCATTGTCTGGTGATTATGCTTGGATTTAGGGATCAGTGCTCTCCCCTTCCCTCAGAGGCAGAGCACAGTGATGGTGGAGATGGGAGAAACTTGAAACACCAAGACACCAGTGGGGCGACATCCACCAAATTGTGGTGAGATGAGGCAGGGGAAGGGAGGAAGGAAGAGAAAGAAGAGAGAGAGAGATGGAAGGAATGGATGGGGACGAAGGGCCAGGAGGAGGGAGAAGGAGGTATAGGGAGGAAGGAAGAGAAAGAGAGAGAGAGAGAGAGAGAGAGAGAGAGAGAGAGAGAGAGAGAGAGAGAGAGAGAGAGAGCCCATGGAAGGAATGGATGGGACGAAGGGAGGGGAGAGTTAGGGAGGAAGAGGAAAGGGAAGTGGGACGAAGCCACTGTCCTCAGTGACCTTGGCTTCCAAAGATCTGTCTGGTACCATCTAAGAAAATCAGTGATAGGAGAGAGAGAGAGGAGAGAGAGAGAGAGAGAGAGAGAGAGAGGAGGAGAGTGAGAGAGAGAGAGAGAGCGAGAGATAGACAGACACACAGACACACAGACGCAGACGCACACACAGACAGGGACAGAGAGAGACACAGAGAGAGACAGGCAGACAGATAGACAGAGACAGGCAGAGAAAGAGAGAGAGAGAGACAGGGAGAGAGAGAGACAGACAGACACACAACACACACACACACACACACACACACACACACACACACAAAGAGAGAGAGAGAGAGACAAGGACACAGAGAGAGGGACAGAGAGAGACACAGAGAGAGGGGCAGACAGACAGATAGACAGAGACAAGCAGAGAGAGACAGAGACAGAGAGACAGACAGACAGACAGACAGACAGAAGAAGAAGAAGAAGAAGAAGAAGAAGAAGAAGAAGAAGAAAAGAAAAGCAGCAGCAGCAGCAGCAGCAGTAGTAGTAGCAAAACAAAGAAGAAAAAGGACAGAAAAAGGCAGATAAAGCAGACAAGATGGGGGAAAGACAGTGACAGCCATCTATCACGCCATCCTACTCCCAGCCTTTGTGGCCGTCCTCTGAGTGGAAGAATGGGGTGAAAGGCGCGCCAATACACAAGTAGCCCGCCTGCAGGAACAGAGCGAGCTGCTGGATCCCATGGCTGGATGTGAGAGGATGGGGAAGGCGACAGACTGGATGGACGGTACGTATGGTGTAAGGGGTTGGGGGAATGGAGGAGAGATATCTCTGAATTACGAGATAGCTAGATAGATAAACAAATAGATAGATTTTTTTTTAAGTTCAAATCTTTGCCAAGTCATTACTATAATGACGGAAGAATTGTTAGCCTGCACTTGTTTTCCCGTACTACTTAATTGTTCAACACAGATAGATAGATAGATAGAGAGAGAGAGAGAGAGAGAGAGAGAGAGAGAGAGAGAGAGAGAGAGAGAGAGAGAGAGAGAGAGAGAGAGAGAGAGAGAGAGGGAAATGAAGGATGGGGGCGGGAGGGTGACGGGAAAGGGTAGACACTCATGAGAACAGAAACCAGAGTGATGGGGAAGAGAGGAAGAGCAATGCTAACCGAGACACGGGAAGTGGAAGGGAAAAGACAGACAGACAGACGAACAGATGAACCGACACGCCAACAAAAAAAACAAAAAACAAAGACACGAAACAGAGCGCAAAGCATCGTTCATATCATATCCAGAACATGACAGATGGGTCAGTTTTTCTACTCTTTTCCACAGGTCACAAACGACAGACTTCAAAATGCATACCAACAAACGGCAATCAGCATGGATAGACAGACAAACAAACACGCAAACAGACAGACAGACAGACAGACAAATCCCTAAAGATGCTCAAAGACAACCGACCCACAAAAGAGCTCCAGCAAAGCACACAGTCATCGAGCCCATCTCATCCTGCTCTTCCTGATGCCTGGCTGCATGCAAGCGGTGGTCCTCTGGGCCATTCCCCCTCAATCCGCCACAAAGGCTGCTCTGGAAGAACACCACTGAGCCATAAAGCAGAGACAAGATTGAGAACTGCGCAGGTCTGTGATGACCGACCCTTTTCCCTCCGTCCCTCCCCCTCCCTCTCTTCCTCCCTCTCTTCCCGACCCTTCCTTCTCTCCCCTCCCCCCACTCATTCCAGCTCCTCCTCACCTTGCTGTTCCACTTCGCAGTCTTCTCTCTTATCCCCCGCTCTTCCTCTGATTGGAAAAGCTGGTGGTGGGATATAGGAGAAATCTTGTGGAGGACTCTCTCCCTCTAGGAATCAAGGTAAGGACGGGGAGTGTGTGTGTGTGTGTGTGTGTGTGTGTGTGTGTGTGTGTGTGTGTGTTGTGTGTGTGTGTGTGTGTGTGTGTGTGTGTGTGTGCAGGAGAGGGGAGGGAAAGAGAGATGTATTCCTTGGTCTCTCACACCTCAACCCAATAGACAGAAAATGCCAGACTTGGAGGGGGTGGGGTGTGATGTAAGGGATAGGGGAGTGGGAGAAGAGGGGTATTGTTTGACATCCCTCATTGGTATGGGCTGACCCTGATTTCAGGAAGCCATGCATGGGCAAGAACCAGTTAAAGAAGAGATGGGGGAGGGGGAGGGAAAGAGGGCGAGGAGAAGAGAAACATGAGGAGAGAGTATGAGAGGGAAAGGAAGGGGAAATCAGTCCGG
>CM031600.1:36637072-36657072 GCA_018398815.1 Conus ventricosus
TCATCATCATCTCATCATCATCATCATCACCACCACCACCACCACCACCACTTTCTCTGCCTAAGTCTGCAGTAGCAGTACACTAATGGAAACAGATGTGCCACGAAAGATAGAATCTGTATCTCTTTGGGACACCTAATACAAGTTAGAACATCATCGTTTCCACCACGCTCCGTCATTTACTATGGCTCGCAGTCTCACAGGGATCACAAGGGGCATTCAAAACACAAACTGGTTAGTAATTCTTCAAATAACTGTGACACCCAATTCATCCCCCACTGCCCTCTTTCCAGTTCCTGTCAAACCCTCACTGCTTCCACCACTCACAGATTTCTTCCCAACGCTTCTGCCTACCCGCCCCATCTTCCCCCCCCCCCCCTCCACGTCCTACCCAGCATCTCCCCCCCCCCCCCCCCCCACCCCCTTTTTGCCATTAGTGTTATTGACTTCTCTTCGTGACGATTTCATCAGCGCCTTTAATATGCTTAAAGCTTACGTTCCTGTGTCCCACGGCCAAGAGTTTGGAGGAGGGGGGGGGGGGGAGAAGGGGAAAGAAAGGGGCAGAGAGAAGGGAGGACAGATGAATGTGAGGTTGGATGAGAGAAACAAAAAAAACCTTCAGCGACACGTGAGACAGTGCCTCATCTAATAATCAACTTCACACCATATAGATCTAAACTGCCTACAATAGCAGATACTGATATTTTTTTTGGTACAGAATTTCATTTTCATTATCATTATTATTTGTTAGTATTAGTATTAAGCTCATATTTATTATTATTTCAATGTGTGTGTGTGTGTGTGTGTGTGTGTGTGTGTGTGTGTGTGTGTGTTGTGTGTGTGTGTGTCACGTGCGAGTACACCTGACAGGGGGGGGGTTCTTAAACAGGTAATGTGCAGTGGCAGAAACGGAGCGATCACTCAATCCCTCACACCACCAGACCACAAGAGAAAGAGGTTTCAACAATATTTTTACTTCACATTACAACCATTCACTCACACTAGCACTCCAGATGGGGTATGGGTCATAACAAAGGAGAGGAAAAACAGCCGAGAGAGGAAAAGAAAGAAAGAAAAAAAAACAATGGGGCATATTAGAGAAAAGCACTATTCAGAACTAACTGACCTAGGGGACCAAGTAAATTAAATAGACCACAAAAACCCGCCACTATCCTGGATCCCGCTACCGTCCCAACCTAACCCACTAAACCGCTACAAAGACATTAACATAACAGAAGAAAGACAGTACTAGAAACAATAATACATCAAACAGGACCTAGTCAGGTTAAGCAAAATAAGAAAAAAAAAACGAATCAGTGACCGGCTTCAGGCCCACACACACACACGCCAAACCCACACCCACACCACAACACGACTCATCTTATCCTGTGCCCGAGGAGGTTCACCGTGGGAGGTGGATCCTACGAAGGCGAAGCCCGCAGTGGGCTGGTCTTCCAGTCCGAGGCGAAGATGTCCCAGTGAAGGGTGAGGCACACCTTCAACAGTCCTCAGTGCAGCAGTGGGCTGGTCTTCCAGTCCGAGGTGAAGGTGTCCCAGTGAAGGGTGAGGCACACCTTCAACAGTCCTCAGTGCAGGCAGTGGGCTGGTCTTCCAGTCCGAGTGAAGGTGTCCCAGTGAAGGGTGAGGCACACCCTCAACAGTCCTCAGTGCAGCGACTGGTGCCTGGGTAACCGATGGCGTCTGCCAGGTCCCGGGATGCTGGTCCTTCAACCAGTCCAAGACCGGAGCTGCCGGAAACAAAATGGCAATTTTTTCCCGCCCTACGGCGGAGATCAGTCTCCAGATGAGAAGTCGTCTTTTTATCGTCTGTCATGTGTGGCAACAGTGGGTCCGGCAGTGTGTCGGTGTAAGGGTCACAGTGCCGTAAAAAGGTCAACAATGTCTTCATCACTTTAAAAGGGTAAAGAAACTATAGATAACTTCTTTCACTTTTTCCTTTGCTTTTATCCTGTACTCATGGCATTCTTGTACCAAGGATAACTTCCTTAGTCAAAATCTTAATGAATAAAACCAACTAAAATCCATCCATACGTCTGTCACACAAAACATATAGGACAAGGACACAACGAGAACGGAACCACATGCGGGGCGATACGGCCGGAATTCCACACTCCGTGGTCTAAGTGTCAAGCCGTTTCGTACGCTATGCATTCCACGATCCGTCTCGTGTCTAAGAAACAAGAAAAATGAATACTAACATTTACGATACCTCTCCGGTCCAAATCACATATAAGCAAGAAAGCACTGACTCAACCTGTGTAATCTGAAAACAACCAACACAGCTTCCATTGACCGGAATGAAGGGATATCATATAGTAAGCAATTTTCAACTCAGTTCAAAGTAACAGAATACCTAGCCGCAAGGACCGAAAACACAATTAAAGATAATGCGTTTCTACAATTCTACAACAAGACGCATATCTCGATACCATTTTCATACCTGTTCCCTGTTGTCTGTCTGTCTGGCTGTCTGTCTGTCTGTCTGTCTCTCTCTCTCCTCTCTCTCTCTACTCTCTCTCTCTCTCTCTCTCTCTCTCCACAACACAACACAGACAGCTGTGGGAGGCAGACAGACACAGTCAGGACATAACAAAATGGTACACTACCAAAAAGTAACAGAGACACGAGAGGAGAGAAATAGACACATGGAAAGAGAAAAGAGATGTTGCAATACAACACAGGGGGAAACAGAGATTAAAGGAAATCAGTCACAAGCTACATGAACAAATTGGGTAATACCGCGTGCATGCGTGCGTGTGCAAACACATACACACACACGCGCGCGCGCGCACGCACGCAACGCACACCAACACTTTACACACACACGCACGCACGACGCACGCCGCATCGCACGCACACATACCACACACACACACACACACACACACACAACACAGGCTGAAAAGGAAGTTCCAGACATAAGTTTCCTCTAAAGTGATTAGCTATGTGTCGTGGAAACCTCACGATTCTGTCAGGGATTCGTGACACGATGGTATTGTGATAAATAAACACTTTCAACGTTTTTGCCCTTGTCTGGATATCTATGTATATATTTCATTCAGTCTAATTTTGCGAGTTGCGTGGGTTCCTTTCAACTTAAGGTCTTGGGTGTGCGTATGTAGTGTGCATGTATCCACACAAGAGTATAGGCTTGGTGGTTGTGTGTGTGTGTGTGTGTGTGTGTGTGTGTGTGTGTGGTGTGTGTGTGTGTGTGTGTGTGTGTGTGTGTGTGTGGTGTGTGTGAGTGCGCGGGCGCGCTCGTTTGTGTGTATGTGTGTGTATGCACTTGTGTGCAGGATTGCGCACACACATGCCCTCATTGTGAATGTGCTGTGTTGTGTGATGTGTGTGTGTGCGGGGTGATTGTGTGTGTGGTGTGTGTGTGTGTGTGTGTGTCGTTTGTGTGTGTGGGTGTGATGTGTGTGTGTGTGTGTGTGTGCGTCGCGGCGCGCGCGCGCATACGTGTGTGTAAGTGTGTGCTTGCACATGTGTGCAGGAATGCGCACCACACATGCCCCCATGTGTGTGTGTGTGTGTGGGTGTGTGTGTGTAGTGTGTGTTGTTGTGTGTGTGTGCAGATTTGTGCTGGAATGCGCACACACATGCCCCCATGTGTGTGGTAGGGGGGGGGGAGGGGCGCGTGTGTGTGTGTGTGTGGTGTGTGTGTGTGTGTGTGCGTGGTGCGTGAGTGCGTGCTGCGTGCGTGCGTGCGTGCGGTGCGTGGCGTGCGTGCAGTGCGTGCGTGCGTGGTGCGTGCCGGGTGCGTGCGTGCGTGCGTGCGTGCGTGCGTGCGTGCGTGCGTGCGTGCGTGCGTGCGTGCGTGGCGTGCGTGCGTGCGTGCGTGTGTGTGTGTAGCCGCGCGCGCGCAGTGCGCGCTTACGCTTTTCGCATACACGCCATGCGCTAGCCGTTGCACAGTTCGTAAGGCTAAGCCTTATGAACCTCTTATTCCCTCCTTGCCCCATTTCGCTTACACCTTCACTCCCATTCGCAAACTCGATCCCTCTCTGCAGATTTAACAAACGTTTTCGACACTCTGTCCCCATGTGTGCCTTTGGGAGATCCCTCCTCTCCTGTCGCTGCCTTCATCAACTGGCCCATCGTCCAATGACGTTGGATCTCGGCAGCTTGGCCGTTGGGTAGTGTGAGGTAAATGTAGAGGAAAGTCAAATCGTTGTGGATTGCCAGTCGTGGCAAATATAATTAGAGACAGTAAAAAACAAAATCGATAGAAAGGCACACTTTAAAAACACGAACAAATGATTAAACGGGAGGCAGTTTGTGGCCGTGTATGTGAGTTTCATGCTCTGGTGATCGGTGTTTGGATGCTGTTCGCAGCCGAGCTTTGCTGGTGAGCTGCGTTGAGAGACTCTTGTTTGTTGTTGTTGTTGTTCTTTCTTCTTCTTCTTCTTCTTTCGGCTTCTTCTTCTTTTCCTTTTCTTCTTCTTTCTTGCTCCTCCTCTCCTCCTTCTTTTATCTTCTTCTTCGCCTCCTACCTCCCTCGTCGTTCTCCTCCCTCTTCTTTTCTCCCCCTCCTCTTCTTCTTCTCCTTCTCCTCCTCCTCCTTCTGCTTCTTCTTCTCCCCCTCCTCCTCTTTCGTCTTTTCTTCTCCTCCTTCTCCTCCTTTCTTCCTCCTCCTCCTTCTCCTCCTCTTTTCTTCTTCTTCTTTTCTTCTTCTTCTGCTTCTTCTCCTCCTCCTGCCTCCTCCGCCGCTTTCTTCTTCTTCTTTTCTCTTACCTGTCTTCCTTCCCACCCTTCATTCCTTCACTGTTCCTTCCACCACCTTTTCCTTTGTTCTTCTATCATCCTCGCTTCATTCGGGTCATAAGTTTTATCGACGTCATCGTCGTCTGTCGTCGTTGCCGTCATCATTGCATCACCTTCTAATTTCTTTGATTTCTTCTTCTTTGGAATAAACATCACACTATGATCATAATCTTCATCATCATCATCATCATCATCATCTCCACTCCTACCACTCCACCACCACTTTCATCTGCCTAATGTCGCAGTAGCAGTACACTAATGGAAACAGATGTGCACGAAAGATCCAATTGATCTCTTGGGGACACCTAATACAAGTTAGACCATCATCGTTTCCACCACGCTCCGTATTTACTTGGCTCGCTGTCTCACAGGGATCCACAAGGGGCATTCAAAAAACACAAACTGGTTAGTAATTCTTCAAATAACTGTGACACCCTATTCATCCACTGGCCCTCTTTCCCAGTTCCTGTCAAACCTCACTGTTCCACCACTCCAGATTTCTTCCCAAACAGCTTCTGGCCTACCGCCCCATCTCTTCCCCCCACCCCCCCCTCCACGTCCTACCCCAGCATCTCCCCCCCCCCCCCCCCCACCCCCTTTTTGCCATTAGTGTTATTGACTTCTCTTCGTGACGATTTCATCCCGCGCCTTTAATATGCTTAAAAGCTTACGCTTCTGTATGTCCCACGGCCAAGAGTTTGGTGGAGGGGGGGGGGGGGGGGGGTGAGAAGGGGAAAGAAAGGGGCAGAGGAAGGGAGGACAGATGGAATGTGAGGTTGGATGAGAGAAACAAAAAAACCTTCAGCGACACGTGAGACAGTGCAATTCATTAATAATCAACTTCACACCATATAGATTTAAAACTGCCTTACAAAAGCAGATACTCGATTTTTTTTGGTACAGAATTTCAATTTCATTATCTTATTATTTGTTAGTATTAGTATTAAGCATCATATTATTATTCATTTCAATGTGTGTGTGTGTGCTGTGTGTGTGTGTGTGTTGTGTGTGTGTGTGTGTGTGTGTGTGTGTTGTGTGTGTGGGTCACGTGCGAGTACACCTGACAGGGGGTGGGGGTTCATAAACAGGTAATGTGCAGTGGCAGAAACGGAGCGATCACTCAATCCCTCACACCACCAGACCACAAGAGAAAGAGGTTTCAACAATATTTTTACTTCTACATTACAACCATTCACTCACACAGCACTCAGGATGGGGTATGGGCATAAACAAAGGAGAGGAAAAAACAGCCGAGAGAGGAAAGAAAGAAAGAAAAAAAAAACATGGGGCATCATATTTAGAGAAAAAAAAGCACTATTCAGAACTAACTGACCTAGGGACCAAAGTAATTAAATCGCCCCCCCCCCCAATAAAACCCGCCACTATCTGGGTTCCCGCTACCGTCCAACCTAACCCACTAAAAAAAACGCTACAATAGACAATTAAATAACAGAAGAAGAAAGCAGTACTAGAAACAATTAACATTCAAACAGGAGCCTAGTCAGGGTTAAGCAAAATATGAAAAAAAAAACGAACTCAGTGACGGCTTCAGGCCCACACACACACTTTATGCCAAACACCTTCCCACACCACACCACGACTCTTCTCTATCCTTGTCCCGAGGTAGGTTCACCGTGGGAGGTGGATATACGAAGGGCGAAGCCCGATGTGGGCTGGTCTTCCCAGTCCGAGGCGAAGATTGTCCCAGTGAAGGGTGAGGCACTCCTTCAACAGGCTCAGGAGCAGGCAGTGGGCTGCTGGTCTTCCATCCGAGGTGCAGGTTTGTCCAGGTGAAGGGGTGAGGCACACCTTCAACAGTCCTCAGTGCGGCAGTGGCTGGTCTTCCAGTCGAGGTGAAGTGTCCAGTGAAGGGTGAGGGCACACCTCAACAGTCCTCAGTGCAGCGACTGTGCCTGTGGTACCGGATGGCCGTCTGCCAGGTCCCGGGATGCTGTCCTTCAACCAGTCAAGACCGGTGCTGCCGGAAACAAAATGGCAATTTTTCCCGCCCTACGGCGGAGATAGTCTCCAGATGAGAAGTCGTCTTTTTATCGTCTGTTCAGTGTGTGCTTCAGTGGGTCCGGCAGCCTGTGTCTAGTGTGAAGGGTCACAGTTTGCCGTAAAAAGGGCAACAATGTCTTCATCACTTTAAAAGGGGTAAAGAAATCTATAATAACTTCTTTCACTTTTTCCTTTGCTTTTATCTTGCTAAACTCATGGATTCTTGTACCAAGGATAATTTCCTTAGATCAAAATCTTAATGAATAAAACCAACTAAAATCCATCCAACGGTCTGTCACACAAACATTAGGACAAGGACACAACGAGAACGGAAACCACATGCGGGGGATTACCTACTCCCGCGGAATTCCACACTCCGTGGTCTAAGTGTCAAGCCTCGTTCGTACGCTATGCATTCCACGATCCGTCTCGTGTCTAGAAACAAGGAAAAAATAATACTAACATTTACGATACCTCTCCGGTCCAAATCACATATTAAGCAAGCAAAAGCACTGATCATCCTGTGTAATCTGAGAAAAACAACCAACACACGCTTCCATTGACCGGATTGAAGGGTATCATATAGTAACAATTTTCAACTCGTTCAAAGTATCAGAATACTAGCCGCTAAGGACCGAACCACAATTATAGATATTGCGTTTCGTCATTCTTCAACCAAGACGCATTATCTCGATACCATTTTCTACCTGTTCCCCTTTTTGAACAGTTACACACAGAAAAGGTCTGTGTCAGGAGCTAACTGCCCATTAAGGCAGAAGAAACCGCATCCACTGAGAGGTTAGAAAACCCAATAAACAAGACACTGTCTAAGACAGACCATATATTACCAAATTGGCGGGAGGGCGAGGTATGAAAACTGTCCGCTTCCCAATCGATGGAGGATGGCAGCCGAAAACCGTGACGGTCCCAATGAAGTGGACTCCAGGGCAGGGATAGGACCTAAGGGGCTTCTTCCAGCTGGCAGGGATAGGGATCCCAGAGGTTACAAGCGGAATTCATTCCTTCCCACCGAAGGGTGTAGACAGTTGCACGCTACCCACGTCGAAGTGGATTCAAGCAGGAAGGCTCCAGAATGGCAGAGATAGAGATCTCTCCGCACTCCAAGGTTCGTAAGCGATTGCCACACCAGTACAGATCAGCGCAGCTGTGTCACCCGAAGCTGATGAACCACGTGGGAAAACGATAAAGAACAGAAAAAGAAAGCTTTAAAAAAAATAAAAAGAAGAGAAAATATTGGAGGATGGAGCAAAATGCACGGTCGTAGCCTGCCGCCCAGGATGACAGAATAAACAATAACTGGTCAACACCCGGCATTGTAGTGTAGATGTCACTGGCAACACTCCCTTTACACTGGGTTTGAGAACATTAATTGATTTATCTCCAAAACCAAAAGTATTTACGTCCGTGACAATACCCCCCAACCCAAGAGGCTTTGTGGCCACTGAGGCACAGCCTATCACAGCCTCCAATATGTTCTGCACACATTACTCTTATACAATGTAAACTTTCTTCATTCCTGAACCTTGACTTGGTACGCATCCGGATGTGTATCAGCCATATATCATCTTCATTAGTCAACAATGTCATCATCCAGTGCTCTTAGGCACACCATTGATACCCCGGCTCTGTGAGATGGGTAGACAAGGTGGTGGCACTGGGGTGATGAGTAAGTATCGATGCGG
Source organism: Conus ventricosus (assembly GCA_018398815.1). Taxonomy (NCBI): domain Eukaryota; kingdom Metazoa; phylum Mollusca; class Gastropoda; order Neogastropoda; family Conidae; genus Conus; species Conus ventricosus. The sequence continues at coordinate 36,645,565 of CM031600.1, forward strand.
CTGTTGCTGTTCAAGGAAACTGCTGGAAAGCCTTTTACGGCGCTATGTCCTGACACTACGTGGCTGGCTTATCTGATCTTGAATTCCTCCAGGCCACCGCCTGGGTCGATGACGTTCAGGTCTGGAAGCCACAGTGCATAGAAATTCCAGGGCCTTGGCATGGAAGGAACCGCTCACTGTTGACAACGTGTCGGCGCCTTTCATCATTGTCGGTGATCTCGGCATGAAAGCTGTTGAAACCTGTGCTCAGGCGTGCTGACTGCGAAAGCTTCCACTCTGACCTCTGTAGGTCCGATTCAACCTGGCACAATGTGCTGTCGGTGAGTTCTGTGGCGTGTTCATCTTGATCTGTTCCAGCTTCCTTCAACAGTGGCTTTCTACTCACGGATGCAGAACCTGGTGATGTCAAACAACGCCACAGGCATCCTGGTGTGTTCAGGATCCTCGAAGTTGTTCGGTGCGCAAATCATGTAGCCTGCGACCATACCTTGTATGCTCTTCGCCACTCCTGGACCAAATGAAATCCTGATGGATTCTCTCAGTGGCGGACGTTGCCCCCCAAATGTCCTGCCATAGGGGTTATCGTGGGCACTCTAGGCGCCATGGACAGTGCTGCGGAGAGGCTTCGGGGTTTGTGACAAGTGGAGTGGCCCCGACCGAAGCAGTAGATGACGTTAGTCGTCCGTGCACCAGTCCCTTGCGTCTCCCGAACTCTACGCGCTGCTGCGGGATGTCCTTGCTGGTTCCCAAACCAAACTCCGGGATGTTGTTGAGGGATGGATCCTTTGTCGCACACTGCGTACTGTTGAGGGATCCTTGGTTCAAATTGCCATGTGAGTCAGGGCTTCTGGAGGGGTTTCAGTGCCTCTTTCTTCTCTGTGCGTGGGTAATGCGTGGTGGCAGCACTCAAATTACTTCCGCCGGCAACTCTGTCGTATCTACCGACCGTTGCAGTTCCAAGCACATGAATGCCAATCAGTAGGCGGAGTACGCAGAGGTCGCTGAAGGGCTACTGCACCACACCTTCCTTTTAAATATGGCGTAGGATTCTACCAGTACTGTAGATCGCTTTGACCTAAGGATGACTCGATTCCTGACACTTGCATTTTCCCTCGAAGTGCATCACAAGGGACTAATATGCTCGTCGGATGAAGAACGTCTGTAGCTCCTGTGTCCCTGATTGCTTTCTCTTTCTTGCCACACACCACCGATGGGAAGGTTGATTTGATGGGGTCGTGGACCTCGGCTTTCTCCATTTGCCACCCTAAGGTGCGGATATCGGATTTTGCCATGATCCTTCCTCTTGGACATCCCGAACGAAAATGTCCTTTTCCCCACAGAGGAAGCAAAGCTTGAGCTTGGGTCCGTCGTTCCTGGAATTGCTAGGGGACAGCGCTTTTTTGGAGGGTTGACGGACGGTTTGAAGTCATGGAGACTCGATCGACGGGTTTCCTACTGGTCCCTGGCGCAGGAGGCGATTAGTGACGACGCGCATCTGCGAAGGCTTCAGCCACCTCGTTTGCCTGGCGAATGTCTTTGGTTTCTTCCTCACCCAACTTGAACTGCAGTTTCCTGTGATACCGAACTCATGAGTTGCTCAAGAGGAAAACAATCCTTCAATTCCATTTCTGAGGCTTCAATTCCAGTATTCCATGGGTGCGCGGAGGCGTTCTCCGAACTGGTGGAAAAGTTTCCTCAGAAGGTTTCCTCATGTGCGACGAATGCTTTCTGTAGGACTCGGCAAGTCATGTGCAGTCTCCGGGAGAGCGCTTGTCAACTCGGTATAGGAAGCTCCGGGTGGAATTATCGACAAACGCCTCCTTAGCTTCAATGTCAGGCTACTGATGAGGTAAGGGCTTTACTCTGCGTCGTTTAGCTGGTACGCCGCGGCAACCGCCTCAAAGTGCTCGATCGTGGTTATCTATGTTATCGCTAGCACTGTACAACTGGATATGTAGCTTGGGCGGAGCCACGGAATAACATGCCCTGATGAAAACCCGCTATTTCCGATGGTGGATCCATGCATCGGAAGCAACCAACCAGACTGTGCTTCGGGTTCATCTACTGGTGAACCAGTTCGGCCCGGTGTTTTTCTTTTTCCTCCACCAAACGAGACCTCAAAGGTCCAACTCTTTCTGTTTCTTTTTTGGGCCTCCCTTTCTAACTGTTCTCTCTGTTATCTTTAGACTCTCGTCCAGTCCTCCTTTCCTCAATCTCCTTCTCTCATCGCCGGTCCTTCTCCTCTCTCTCCAATCTCCTCTTCTCTTTCCAACCTCCTCTCCTCCATCTCCCTTTTCTCCTTTCGCCTAATCTTCTTCCTGTTTCCAATCTCCACAGTCTCTCTTTTTGGTTCTCTCTCCTCCTTCTCCAGTTCCTCTCCTCTCTCTCTGTCCTTTCCCTCGCTTCTCTACTCTTCCTTTTCCAGTCTCCTCTCCTCCGCTCTCTTCTCTCTCTTGCATCTACTTTCTTCCCTTTCCTCTTCTCCTTTGGCCTCTCTTTCTTCTATCTCAATCCTCATCAACATAAGAGGATCCATGGCGCTGGTCCAGGAGGATGAGGCATAGGCGAAGGCCGAAAGCGGAAGTCTTCCCGAAGATCGGACTGGAGGGCGCGAAGTCCGGGACCGGAGTTGGCAGAGGTCGCTCGGAGAGTGTGACCCAGGAGGAGGTCGTCATCTGTACTGTGGACACGCGGTGACGGAGGACGATCCTCAACAGATGAATACACGACCTGGCGTTGTTGGGCCAGTCATCGCCTGAAGTCATGGGGCTCCCCATCCCTGGCAGAATTCCTTGCACCGCGAGTCTGAGTGCGAGTGATCGGCGTCCGTCGTTCTACGTGTTCCATACTTACAGAAACCTCACAAGACACGATCAAGTCACCGAATCACTAAGAGATACACAGATTTGCACATCCACGCAGACTTGACGAACGAATTCCCACGAAGCGTTCCGGACGTGTGTGTCACTTAGTTAGTATCTCGGTCGAACTATTCGAAGGTCACAAAGTATCTGAGTCCACCACAAGCCAATATTACAGGACGATACTTAAATGGATATAAAGCCTAGATTCTGTGAATAGTCACTGGGGTTGAAGAGTACTATCCCCAAAATTTCCAAAGGAAAAAAAAATACGCACTATCTTAATTCAGTGAGTCACACAGGGTAACACCTGCACGAGGGATAACCCACCCTCACGAGAATGACAACACTCGCTGAAAGTAATGTGAGATGACCGTTAAGGGTTTGATGTCAGTCAATCACGCATGGACAACCCTTAACAAAATCTCCACGAGGAAGTGCTTTTATCCAACGGAACCAAGAGTGGATTCCACCAACCCCTATTTCTTTCCTACACTATTTCCTCCAAAGTCCAAGTTCCTACAAAATGGATCCACTAAAGGTAATGTCCAAGAATGGGAACACGAATCTGTATACTCACAACGTATCAAGCAACCCAATCCGCTTAAAGTGCAGCTGTTTATTTCCCACGAGAAGGAAATTCGGAGTTGTTACGTTCCACAAATGTAATTATGAACTAAGGTTGTCGTTAACTGTTCCAATTTACCCAAAAACAGGAAGATTTGCTTAGTTCCTATGTGCGACTTTTTGACTAAGTGTAGTCAACAAACATCAAATCTCCAACCGTAGGTTCTGTCTAAGGTATGTTCTCACAAGACAGTGTTGTTTGAACAACTAAAGTCCAACAATGTATGACTTTCATGACTAAGTGTAGTCAATCCACCAAAACCGTTCAACTTTCTCGAGAGATAGAATGCTTCCTAGTACCTAATTCGCAGTCAAGAGTACTGCCCACACTAAGCTAGCCAAAACGTACTGAAATCGATAACCCTGGCTATGATCAATAGGTAAAGCCAAACTATCCTGTCTACCAAATGAACACAGAGTAATCCAAATTCCAATAAACTAGCCAAGAGCTGGGAAAGGTTTTAATTTTTTTTTTTCCACCTGGAATTCCAATGAAGGAAATACCCAGTTTGTTTTTAACACTTCAAAGCGTTGAGAACTACAATCTTCCAAAAGGAAAACCTCTGACCAGAAAAAACGTGGTCCAAGCTCAACAGTTTTTCCCTGTATGGAAAGCAAATATTCAAAACATGAATCAATTCCAAACACGATGTTGTGGAAATTTATCAATCAGACAAAGCACAAATCTCATCAATGTGTAACAACGAACTGCCCCTTGATGCACCGGCGTTGCCAAGAACCAAACAAGTTACCCCACCTGGGTAACAAACCTAGTCAGGATCAAATGTATCTCTCAAAATAAAACTTCCCCAGACAGTTTTCCAAGACAAAAGGCCAAAGAAATCACCAAATCCTATTACAACTGGAATGTTAACTCAAACGCGTTTACTCCAACAGCAACCAACTCTCCAAAGAGTGATAAGCACAACAAGACTCAACAATCACGCATAAGCAGGGAGCGGCAATTGAACTTACAGGACCCGTACCGCCAAGGCCAAACATATCTACCTAAATTTATACCGGCGACCGACGTAAACACGGAAGTACACGTGCGCAATACACGGTCACGTGGGGCACCTAGGACAGAACTGACTCGATCAAAACAGTGGCCCGTTGAGCGCGCGAAATTCCTTCATGCAACTCGATCTTGTCCACAGACGGGGAATCACGTGATAAACCCACTGCTCTGTCACCTGAAGGGGAGACGGATGAAAGAGGGATGGGGGCACCAGAAAAAGGCACAAGGGCTCTTTGGAATGACACTGTTTGTATCACAAAACGATACACTCTCATTACTCAACATACGACTTGACAATTTTATTATTCCAATCAACACAGTCAACAAATTAGTGTTTGAACAATTAAGAAAGCCCTAACATCAGCGCTAGACAGATAAAGCAAATTTCACTGTTGTATGTGCGTTAGACAGAAGAGGAAGCTATCAACTTAGGGAAAATCACCTTAGATAAACAACACAGATCCTACAACCTACGATGTAATAACAAAATAACACACACCATGTAACTGTCTTTCCTTGTTTTTTTTTGTTAACTATAGTAGGTTAACTTTACACAAGACCAAGTTTCGCGCAAACTCGGTATCGGTTCGATGTAGTGTCAAAGTTTGTCCTTGTTAACAAAGCACCAATGCTTGGCAAGCCTGCCTACACTTACCTTACTTACTCAGTCGGCGTCTTGGGGTACAGGCAAATGCAGACCAAAATCTAAATCCGTACAAGCACTGGACATTCGATGTACTCTGCACAAGCAAGACCTATTATATCTAGAATTCAAACCCCCTTCTCCACCCAGTACTATTATAGCGAAGGTAATGAGAAACGGAGAACGGTATTCTAGAAACAATAGCGGCGGTATAGATCAAAACAAAAACAAAAGCTGGAGAACGAACGCGGAACGGAAAGCGCCGAAGGTCTCCGACCACGGTTGCACGGAACTCACCTGCCGGACAGCACCCCAAAACCGGTCGCTCCAATGGGCTCCCTACCTACTCGTAACTCTAGAACCGCCCAACCAACCTCCCATCAATATACACGTAAGAGAGATAGAAGATACTCATGGGTCGGGCGGTAGTGAGTTTCAGAGTGTCGCTTTTTATAATCCACAATACACATTCCAGTACCCCGCATCTCCATCCATAATTGTCACGTGCGGTACACCTGACAGGGGGGGGTTCTTAAACAGGTAATTGTGCAGTGGCAGAAACGGAAGCGAGCACTCAATCCTCACACCACCAGACCAGCAAGAGAAAGTGGTTTCAACAAATTTTTACTTCACATACAACATTTCACTCACACTATCACTCCAGATGGGGTATGGGGTCATCATAACAAAGGAGAGGAAAATCAGCCGAGAGAGGAAAAGAAAGAAAGAAAAAAAAAACAATGGGGCATTTTAGAAGAAAAAGCAACTATTCAGAAACTAACTGACCTAGGGGGCCAAAGTAAATTTATTAGACTCACAAAAACCCGCACTATCCTGGGATCCCGCTACAGTCCCAACTAACCCACTAAACGCTACTCAAAGACATTAACATAACAGATGAATGACAGTACTAGAAAACAATAATACATCAAACAGGACCTAGTCAGGGTTAAGCAAAATAAGGTAAAAAAAATACGAATCAGTGACGGCGTCAGGCCCACCACACACACTGCCAAACCACACCCACCACCTCACACGACTCATCTTATCCTGTCGGCCCTAGGAGGTTCACTCGTGGGAGGTGGATCCTACGAAGGGCCGAAGCCCGCAGTGGGCTGGTCTTCCAGTCCGAGGTAGAAGATTGTCCCAGTGAAGGGTGTGAGGCACACACTTCAACAGTCCTCAGTGCAGGCAGAGGGTGGTCTTCAGTCCGAGGTGAGGTGTCCCAGTGAAGGAGTGAGGCCACACCTTCATCAGTCCTCAGTGCCAGGCAGTGGTGGTCTTCCAGTCCGAGGTTGAAGGTGGTCCAGTGAAGGGTGAGGCACACCCTCAACAGTCCTCAGTGCAGCGACTGGTGTGGGTACGGATGGCGTCTGCCAGGTCCCGGATGCTGGTCCTTCAACAGTCCAAAGACCGGAGCGGCCGGAAACAAAATGGCACTTTTTCCCGCCCTACGGCGCGTGGATCAGTCTCGATGAGAAGTCCGTCTTTTTTGTCTGTCAGTGTGTGTGTGGGCAACAGTGGGTCGGCGTGTGTCAGTGTGAAGGGGCACAGTGCCGTAAAAAGGTTCAATCAATGTCTTCATCACTGTTAAAAAGGGTAAAGAAACTATTAAATTTTATAACTGTTCCTTTTCACTTTTTTCCTTTGCATTGATCCTGTACTCATGGCATTCTTGTACCAAGGATAACTTCCTTAGTCAAATCTTAAAGAATAAAAACCAATAAAATCCATCCATACGTCTGTCACACAATCATATAGGACAAGGACACACGTGAACGGAACCCATGCGGGGCGATACGGCCGAAAATTCCACACTCCCGTGGTCTAAGTTGTCAAGCCGTTGTACGCTAATGCATTCCACGAGCCGTCTCGTGTCTAAGAAAACATGGAAAAAAATGAATACTAACATTTACGATACCTCTACGGTCCAAATCAATATTAAGCAAGAAATGCACTGAATCAACCTGTGTAATTCTGAAAACAACCAACACAGCTTCCTTTGTTGACGGAATGGAAGGGATTCATTATAGTAAGCAATTTTCAACTCAGTTCAAAGTAACAGAATACTAGCCGCTATGGACCCGAAAACACAATTAACGATAATGCGTTTCTACAATTCTACTACAAGACGCATATCTCGATACCATTTTCAGACCTGTTCCATTCTTTGGAACAGTTCACACAGAAAAGGTGTGTCAGAGCTAACGACACATTAAGGCAGAAGAAAAACCGCAACCACTGAGAGGTTAGAAGAAAACCCAAAATAAACTCAAGACACTGTCCAAGACAGACAATATAGTTACCTAAATGGCGGTGTGGGAGAGGTAAAGAAAACAGTTCGCTCCCCAATCGATGAAGGATGGCAGCCGAAACCGTGACGGTCCCCAATGAAGTGGACTCCAGGTCAGGGAGGACCTAAGGGGCTGTCTTCCAGCTGGCAGGTGATAGGGATCCCAGAGGTTACAAGCGGAATTCTTTCCTTCCACCGAAGGGTGAAAGACAGTTCCACGCAACCCACGTCGGATGGGATTCAAGCAGGAAGGCTCTGCTGGCAGATAGACGATCTCTCCGACTCCAGGTTCGTAAGCGAGTGCACACAGTAACAAAACAGCTTTGCTGTGTCACCCGGACAGTGAGGAACCACGTGGAAACGTTAAAAGATAGAAAAAAGATAGCTTTTAAAAAAATAAAAAGAAGAGAAATATTGGAGGATGGGAGCAAATTGCACGGACGCGTAGCGCGCCCAGGATGACACGAATAACAAACTGGTCAACACCCGGCCATAGTAGTGAAGGATGTCACTGGCAACACTCCACTTTACACTGGGTTTGAGAACAAGTGAATTATCTTCAAACCAAAAGTATTTTCGTCCGTGACAGTGTGGTAGTAGTAGAGTAGTACTTTAATTTTTACGTATTTCCACAAACTATGTGAGATTAGACAAGAAAAGGAGAGATAGACAGGCAAAATAGAGGGAGTTAGATTAGTGTTTGTTCATGTTGCATACATGTGTGTGTGTGTGTGTGTGTGGTGTGTGTGGGTGTGTGTGGTGCTGTGTGTGTGTGTGTGTGGTGTGTGTGTGTGAAGGGTGGGGGTGGAGATGGGAGTGTGTGAGCGGAGGGTGGTGTATACATTAAAATCAGAAAAACATTCGACACACAAAACGAAATAAACAAACAAACCTAACACCATACTAACTATATCAGATTAAGGCAAATACCTGACTGGACTACAAATCAAGCAGAAAGTAACTTTCAAGCAAAATCAATATCAGAAAAAATATCTGTCACAGACATGCCTGAGAAATATGGCAGAAATGCCTTGAGAGGCACACATTCGAACAAAACATGATCTCTTGTCAATTTTGTTTCCCCGCATATGCATTTTGTTGCAGAGCTATATTTAGGTCTAAAAGCATCCAGTTTCAATCGATGGAATATTGAAACCAAGTTTCTGTACTGATGCATATCATAAATGTGCAGATTTGGATGCTTTTAAAATGATCAATACTAAAAAGAGGATATATTTTGTGTCTGAACATGAATAACAGCGTTGTTCTGCCCATTTCTGAAATATTCCCAAGCTGTATGTTTTTTAAAATTTGTTGACTCTCTTTCAAAGTGAACGGTTATGGAAATAGTTTGTACCCTCGTTCCATTTTCAGCGCCTTTTTTCGCACATCTGTCAGCAAGTTCATTGCCCGAAATTCCACAGTGTGAAGGAACCCAGAAGAAAGTTATATCTGTTCCTTTACATATCAAGACGTGGATTAATGTTGAATTTCCTTCAAAATAAAGTTATCTGAATTTGAATTAAAAAACTCGATCGATTGTAACACTGACAGCGATCTACACAAAACAATACTTGAAAAATTGACTGCGGTAAATCAATTAGAAATGTCAACGCCATAAGTATCGCTATCATTTCAGCTACGAATATGGAGCGATATTTTCCAATGAAATATGCTTTTTGTACTTTATGCGATGGAATAACAAATGCTGATCCGGCCTCTTTTTTTACTCGTCAACGATCCATCTGTGTACACCTTAAGATGGTTGGAATATCTGTCTTGCATTTGCATCTTCGTTAAATATGACAAGATGTAAGGCTGATTTGCTTTCTTGTATCAGTGTAATCAAGATCAAACTTCGCCCTCTTTCTTTCCCACGTTGGAATGGGATCTATAAGGGACGTTTTTGACAAAGACTTAACATCTATATTACTTTTCTTAAACAAATCAGCATGTATGAACTGATAGTGCACAGAGAGGCAATATTCTTCGCTCTTTTTGGATAATCACTCTCTGGGTTTATAGATATTTCCGTTTCATTTACACCTTCCATGGTTGAACATTTCATGAAATATTTTGCAAGTGATAGATTCCTATATTCATTTAAAGGTAAAACGTCTATTTCTCTCTGTGTGTGTGTGTGTGTGTGTGTGTGTGTGTGTGTGTGTGTGTGTGTGTGGTGTGTGTGTGTGTGTGTGTGTGTGTGTGTGTGTGTGTTGTGGTGTGAGAGAGAGAGAGAGAGAGAGAGAGAGAGAGAGAGAGACTGCTACTAATGTGTGCGTGTACATGTGTGTGTGTGTGTGTGTGAGAGAGAGAGAGAGAGAGAGAGAGAGAGAGAGAGAGAGAGAGAGAGAGAAAGAAAGAGAGAGAGAGGGATCAACAGACAGACAGATAGACAGTCACACACAGACACACAGACACACAGACAAGGACAGAGAGACAGAGACAGAGAAAGACAGACAGAGTGGGGGAAGAGAGACAGACAGAGACAGACAGAAGCGGAAGAAAAAGAAGGAGGAGATGAGAAGAAGAAAGAAGAAGAAGAAGAAGAAGAAGAAGAAGAAGAAGAAGAAGAAGAAGGAGGAGGAGGAGGAGGAGGAGGAGGAGGTGGAGGTGGACGAGTAGGAGAGGAGGAGGAGGTGGAGGTGGACGAGTAGCAGTAGTATGAGATATAAGAGAGAGGAAGGGAGGAAGGCCACTGAGGAAGGGATGGATGGGTATGTGGAGAATGAGGGGTATATTTCTGATTTAAGAGAGAGAGAGAGAGAGAGAGAGAGAGAGAGAGAGAGAGAGAGAGAGAGAGAGAGAGAGAGGAGAGAGAGAAGAGAAACACATACGGTAACAGAGACAAGGAGATGATGGATAGTTCAACAGAAGCTAAAACAGCGACAGAGAGAAATAGGGGAAGGGGGCGAGTGGGACGGGGAAAACGCAGATTGACCGGCAAGCTGGCATACAAATAAACACAGAAGAGAGAGCGCATAAGTAACGCTGACTGAAGACACAGAATCAAACATAGAAATGAATTATCAACAAACTTGTCTTTTTCATCATAAGAACTTCGCTGGAAAAAAAAACGAGACAAGAATGAGAAGTGGGCATGTCTGTGATGGTGGGGGCCTGAATAGCTCCGTTGGTAGAGCGCCGGTCTCGTAATCTTGGGGTTGCGGGTTCGAACCTCCGCTGGGCCGTTTCGGTACAGGTGGATTTTCCCCTCGGAGTTAACATTGGTTCTGACCCCATCTCCCATACAGTCCTTCCAATGAGACTATAAACCGAGGTTCCGTGTGTGAACGTACGCATAACATCTTGCACACACGTAAAATCCCATCACCAACTTTCGGAAGAGAAGGCCAGTTTGGCCGTTGCTATGGATGACACGTTGCACATAGCATGCATTTTCCCCGAAGTTGGAGTAAGGCTGCCTTAATGGCAGGATGAAAAACAGTCATACACACAAAACTCCACTCCCTTTAAAGGGGGTGTCCGCAGGAGTATCAGCCTGCATACGCAGAAGAAGAAGAAGAAGGTCTTTTTCAAACATCACAACAAATAGGCATCCAACGTGCACAAAACAATACCCACACCCCCCCGAATCACCAGTCATAGTATAGACACACAGACAGACAGGGAGACAATTGCTGAGCGACCCACAGAAAGCTCCAGCAAACACATAGCCATCGATCCTGTTCTCCTCCCCCCCCCCCCCCCCCCCCCCCGCCACACACACACATACTGCCTTGTTGCCAGCATGCCATGGTCATCGGGGTGAGGGACCACTACATCATAAGAACTGCGCTGGAGAAAAAAAACCCGAGACAAGAATGAGAAGTGATGGTGATGTGATGGTGGCTCTCTTTCCTGACCCCCCTACCTCCTTTTCCCAACCCTTCTCCCCCCCCCCCCCCCCCCCATCACACGTCACTCTCATCTTCCCAGTCCAGCCCTACAGTCTTCCCTCTTCCTCCCCTTCCCTTCTCCTGACTAGGACAGCTGGAGGGCGACAGAATAAACGCAGTCATGAACTTTCTCTACGGAAAAGAACAAGATAACGTGAGTAAAATCG
>CM031600.1:36662072-36664572 GCA_018398815.1 Conus ventricosus
CTCTCTCTCTCTCTCTCTCTCTAATGAGGACATCCTAATATGATATGCACAGATTTGCGCACGTGCCCTTATGTGTGTGTGCGCGCGCGCGTGTGTGTGCGTGTGAGTGTGTGTGGTGTGTGTGTGTGTGTGTGTGTGTGTGTGTGTGTGTGTGTGTGTGTGTGTGTGTGTGTGTGTGTGTGGTGTGTGTGTGTGTGTGTGTGCTTGCGTGCGCGCGCGCGCGTGTTGGCGCACATGTGTACAAGGTACGTCAAAAGAACCTCCTGTCCCCCTCCTGCCCCTCTTTGTTCCTGACTTTCACTGTCATTTCCAGACTGCCTCTCAACAGACACAACACATGCTTACAAGCCTCGCTCTTCCTGGATTTGCCTTTGGGAGGGGGGGGGGGGGGGGGGGCTTTCCCCCTCCTGTCGTTCCACCGTTAATGACCTCCATCCAACCCCAGCGGCCGTGCCTTGAGTATGTAAGGTAAATTAGTCGAAGTGGAATCGATATGGCGTGCCAGTCGTGGCAAATAGGACCAGAGAGCGAAAATAAAAGTCAGAGAATGAATGCATGCTTAAAGAAGAATGTATGACACAAACGAATGAAGGATGTATTTGTTGGTCGCAGTGCCACCCTTTATGCTCTGCTCTCGTAACGGTTCTTCATTTCCATATTGATTCCTTAGCTGTAGGTCAGATTGGTGAACGTCTCCTTCTTCTTGTTCTTGTTCTTGTTCTTCTTGTTCTTCTTGTTTCTTCTTGTTCTTCTTCTTCTTCTTCTTCTTCTTCTTCTTCATCGTCTTCATCATCATCATCATCATCATCATCACACTCATCATCATCATCATCATCATCATCATCAGCATCATCATCTTTTTCCTCTGCTTCTGTGAGCATTCTCTAACAGTACACCAACCTATAATAATAATCAGAAACATATCCCTGACGAAGATGTCATATAAGTTCGAATAATATTACTTCCACGATGTTCCATTAGTTTGGTAGGTTTCTAAATTCGAATACCTTTGTTCCACGAAGTTCCATCATTCGGTATGTCTCACATTACTTCACTGGTTTGCGAATGACTTTCAAGATCCGAAACACGACTGATTAGTGACTGTCACTACTCCATCCCTTCCGCCCTCTTCCCCCAAGTCTCTACCAGTCCCCCCACCACCACCACCACCAACTACTCACACATTCCTTCCCCATGTTCCAGCCAATCCCATCCACCTCCCCTTTCCACACCCACTCCCCCAACCCCACCACCCCCTCATTCCCTTTGCCATTAGTGTTATTGACTTCTGTTCATGAAGACTTCATCAGGGTCCGTCGATCCCTGGCCAAAATTTAATGCCCTTTAAAAAATTTTACGTTTCCCTGGGGCCCAACGTTTGGGGAAGGGACGGCATGAAATAAAAAAGGGGGGAAAGAGGATGGGGGGGGGGTTGGGGGGGAGAGAGGAGGAAAAGGAGGGGGCGGGGGGGACAAAGGGGTTTCCCTATCCTTTGGGCCAAGCTTTGGGGACAGCGAAGCCTCCTCTTTCTACGTGCAGAGGGGGGTCTGAACTAATAAATTAACGTTACGTGTGGATTTAAAAACGCCTATACAAATAAAACGCTGAAAATTTTATTTTTTGGTAATTTTTTTGGCAGGGCCCTAAGCTTTTTTACAAACCAACTAAATTTTTAACTTTTTTAAAAAAAATTTCCCGGGGGTATTTTCTGTGTGGTGTTGTGTGAAGAGAGAGAGAGAGAGAAGAGAGAGAGAGAGGGAGAGAAAGAGAAAAAGGGAGAGAGAGAGAGAAAAGAGAGAGACAGGCAGGCACCCGACAAAACAAAAAACAACAGAAAAAAAACCCGATAGAGAGACAAAACAGACAGGTAGCCGAAAACTGACACACAAAAACCCAGAGATAACAGACAACAGCCCGACGACAAAATCGAGAGATGAAGAGAAAAGAAGGTGGGAGATATCTCTGAAAAAGAGAAGAGAAGAAGAGAGAGAGAGAGAGAGAGAGAGAAGAGGGGAAGAGAGAGAGAGAAAAGAGACAGACAGACAGAGAAAAGGGAAGAGAGAGATTTAAAAAAGGGGAAGAGATCAACAATGCAAAAACAAGTGACAGAGGAAAAGAAGGAGCAAAAACAACAACAACAAACAGTTTAAAATAAAACGCCAAAATACAAAATACCACAGCACGGGAACCAGGAACGTTTTTTTTCATACAAAAATGCAAACAAAAAGTCTTTTAATAAACAAGCCAATTTTTTTTCAGACACAAAAAACAACAGATACCAAAATGCACAAACAATAACACTTCACACACACACACACACACACACACACCCAAACACACACACCCCACCCCCCACACACACACACACAAACACCCCACCGCAGTCGGCATGTATAGACAAAAGACAGACCGAGAGATTTACCCGGGATGGTCAACCAGACAGCAACCCACAGAGAGCCTCCAGCTTTTCCCACAACAGAAAACGTTCCATCCCCTCTAC
>CM031600.1:36668747-36701831 GCA_018398815.1 Conus ventricosus
AGTATCAAATGTAACCTTTTCGCGAGCGCGTGCAGTTAGTGGACGGCAACTCTGTCGACCCGTTCACGACGAACCGTTGCCCTTGTCACGGCAGCACTGCTGTACTGCTCGGTGTGCCGTGCTTTCCGTGCGGCGCAACTATAAAAATTCCCATGTTCTCTCGTTCTAACCGTTCTAGGGGATGCAGTGCCATAATATTTAGAACAGGGTTCTTGCCACTGCGAAGGCTAAGTTTACATGCACTAGCGATGACCTTGGGTCCCCAAGTGTAGTCTGATCAAAGAGACCGTCTGGCACTGGAAAGCATGTGTGGATTTCCTGCTTCCAATATATCGGGCAGAAGAAAATGACAGTGGTTTTAGAGATGGCTTCAGCAAAGTAGTTCAGAAAATAAGGGGAGGGGGGGTAAGGTAAAGGTGTACAAGTTTATCGAGAAAATATAGAGCTCTGATTATTATTTGCTCTGATGTACTTATAATAGTTTTGTAAGTCTTATCATCTGAAGCCGAACAGTGCAATGTGTGTGTACAGTGTGCAATGATTTAATTTGCCTTAGAAAAAAGAAAAATGAAAAAAGAATTCACTTGGATTACACATATTGAATACCTCAGGCTTTCTCTGCATCTGTTCAATGTAAGAGCGGGAAGTGTTTTTATGCCCTTTTCTTATCATTTGCTGTTGTCATACTAACCAAACAACATAAACAAGATTGTGTTCTCTATTTTACTTGTTAGTTTGTGTAACAGTAGCGTTGCTATTTTACTCAAATGTATTTTAAATTCAATGCGCATTACAAAGTTCGCGCTTTACCCTTTCCGTTGATTATACATTTGCTTGTAGGTTTATATATGGAGGGACGTAAAATAAAATTAAATAAAAAAGTGCCGAGAAAGAAAAACCGCGCGGTCTGCAACGGTTTGTAAGCACGTGCTCAGCCATGCTGTCGTTGAAAGTATTAATATCACTATCACTGGTTGGTGTTTTCATCATTATGATTCTGCATGGCCCCCAACACAACCGTTCTATAAAACAGCTGACCGTTCCTGTAAAATACAAAATTACTTCAAATTCTTTTAATAATTCAAGTAGTGCCTCATCTCTTTTGTCATGTTGGATATATGATTGCGAAGAAATTTTTTTTTTTATTAAGGCTTGTTACAGTTGCATCTGATCTTACACACACAAAAAAAGTTTTCTTTTTTTCCGGTCTACAATTCAACAAATTCAAGTTTTCTTCAGTCTGCAATCAAACACACCACCATTAGGTCTTTGCTAAATGGCAGATAGTTTTCCCAATCATTCCCAGCTATTAAGATGTTAGGAAACTGAAAAGGGTTGAGACTGTGGATGCCAAGACACTTACTGGGTGGACTCTGGCAGTTGCAGTGGGTTGCCCCCTGTAGTGGTGGCGTTCTGATGGTGGCCCAGCAGCAGGTGGATCGGTGGCAGCTGGGGAGCAGCTGGGTTCTCCTCTTGCATTGGAAACATCAGGGATACCCTGCAACAACACGTTTTGGTTCACTTTCCACATCTGGTGATAAGATCTCTCCTTTGTGGTATTTACTGGTATGGTAAATGCCACACGACTTAACATTATACTTTATGCTTTTTGTTATATACATCATTTGATTGATGAAGGAAATAGGCCTTTTTTACAAAATTGATATGAAACTGCTGGTGGGGGATGGGAAAAACCAGTTTCATTCAAGCATTGACATGAATTTAAAAAAAACTGTACAGTACCAAAAAATAAAAATAATCAAAAAAGTTCTCAAAGAAACTTATTTTGCTATTGCCTTGCTTGTTTTCCATATGCACAGTAACACTCAGTTGACTTATATGATTTTATTTTCCCCATTTTTTTGTTTATGATGTGCACAAACTTAAAAATACTGGATAGCTATAGAAATTGTAGAAAATCTAATGTGCCTGTCATACTCAAAAGAAGGGTTCAGTAGTGTTCAAATGAAGGGTTTCAGTAGTTGATGTTCATCATTGACAAAAAAGAAGGCATTGTAAACGTTACATCATCATGTCCGATTTATACCCATCAACGACTTTGAACCTTTCTGTACTGCTCTTATTTCTACTCTCCTTTAGCTTACTAAGGAACAGACTATTTATGACTTATCATCAGAACCTTTACTGAATTCAAAGAAGTAGCAACAGGCCATCCCCTATTACATCAACTGCATTTCCCCCCTGTGCTTCATCGCTACAGGATGTCCGTCTAGATGCAGGCTACAGCCATCATTATTGTTCCAACTATGGCTCTGCTACTATCATTCACTCTCTATCCCTAAGTGTGAAGTATTTCTTATAAGCTGTATTCATCCTATGAAATCACAGAGAAGTTTTCCATTTCCAGATAAGATAGAATTGTTACTTCATTCATACAACTATCATTCTGCGCTACCTACTAGTTTCCTTGGTGCAGTAATATCCTGGAAGGTCTAAATCAATTTGCATTTAATTTGTGAGATATTCTGGCCCTGATGGCTCCTATCCACTGGTGAGTGTAGTGAAAGCTCAAACGAGAAAGCCTGGTCCATAACAGTTTATTTTAGTTCTGCTATTTTCTTTCAGCCCACTTCTTAATAATGGAAATGTCTCCGAAAAAATGTTGCTCCAAATTTCATGAACAAAACTGCATATGTCTAATGGCATTTCTCAGATTTGGCTGACCTCTGCCGATACATGAGAAGAGACTTTTTTTAAAAGTGAAGGATTTAGTGCGGTTTAATGAAGTTGACGCTTTTCTTGAAATCTTCTTCTTTTTTGATTCGGGCTTCAGTGCCTCCTTTGCAGGAAACATCGTTTGCTTTTCAACCGACTCCATCAAATTCTTTTCGATCCTTTGGAGCTCACACTCAGACCTGCCAACCCCCAAAGAAACATCGAGTAAGAATTGAAGCTCAGCGAGGCCAGTAATGTGTATTTCTGAGTACTAAGAGTAATCAAGCGCGACACTTCGTTTTTCAAACCACAATCACATGCGATGAACTTGTTCGCCACAATTTTTGTGAATTTACTTTTTCTTAGCAAAAACAAGTTTTCTATTAAGTGTCACAAGAAATCTTTACAAATTATGGAAAAAATGTTGAATGCTCTGGAAAACACAACACATATTCCCCAACTCATCATGGCATGGCACACCAGGCTCTTGTTGTGCGCAAGGAACAACCTCAAAATTGTTATCCCTGTTGCTGAATGTGCTTGTGGAGTTGGTCGGGCTCTCGCTCTGTGGCGATATGTGTCTTTTTTTAAGGTTATCGCACCACCCCAGGAAAGAATTTGTCCCCCCCCCCCCCCCCCCCCCCCCCTCCTGACTTCCTTCAGTCCCAATACACAAACGGTCCATTTGCAGTCGAGATGCAGCAGCTGTTTGGGCTTCCATGGCAAGGTCCTCACAATGTGGTGTTGTCTTTATTCGACCGCTCTTGAACAGGTTTGAGCGATCTCCAATTTCCAAATTGAGAACGCTTCTTTAAAAAAGCTTGTATTGCATGGTCGGCTGCGCTAAGAGCAACACTGTGCTCGACGAAAAAGTATCCGGCACAATGCTTCAGGCCCGAATTATCCTTTTCCTCAATTTCTCCTCTTTTGAGGCGTCTTCAGTCTACAAAAAAAAACGTTTGATGCTGGAGAATTCGGCGCGTTAGGATTCGAAGTGCTTGCGTGACTTCAAGGTTGTGACGCTTCACATCACCATGGGAATTTGTTAAGTCGATTCGCAAGTGTACACCGTGCACATTTTAACACCTTTTGCCGAAAGGTCGTATGCAGGGGAACTTTTCCCAGTACTCTTTTCGGGAACTTTTGACCAAGTTTTTTCTTTTTGCATTTTCCTTTTCTTGTCCAGAATTTCTACTCCACGTTTCGACTTTTTCGTAGCTAAAACTTCAAAAGGACGCCACTTTGATGAATGGTAAAAGATGGTGTGAAAAGAAACTGCGTATGACCGGAAACGGCTTCTTGAAGATTAGTGGTTATTACGCACGGCGCCTCGTCGTTGTCTGTACATAGGCCATTTTTTAGTCCTTTTTTTTTGTTAGTTGTAAACTTTCAATGCGTAATTTTTTGGCTAAATGCGAATGGGCGTAAGATTAATCACTTGGGCGTATTATATTACGCGTTATGAGTAATGGTTGGCAGGTCTCTGCACACTGTTCTGGTTGACGCATATAAACAAGGCTGTCAGCCATGTATCACAGTTTCCACTGAAAAAACCTTGTCAGAGATTTACAATCACAGAAATGTAATCTATACATTGATAAAGCGACATGCTTGATCACTAAATACCCATGCACTACCACTTTACAGAAAGGCTGTACTCCACAGTCGATGGGATTGTTGAAACTGGCCCTCAGAGGCCCGGAACCACTGATCTCGTTCAAAGCCCATCATCATGATCTTGTCACCATGTTTTCTTTACGGATGATCTGTCAACCAGGGTGTGCTCTCGGGCGACCTGAACAGCGGTGCCAGTAGCGCCGCCCTGGGGGGCTCTCAGTGGCAGGGCGGGCTGCAGGGGCTGCTGGAGCAGGGGCCACATGAACAAAGAAGAGCAATCGACATCAGTGTTGCAGGCAGACATGCTTTTTTTGTCTTTTTTTTATTCTTTAATGAGCATTTTTTTTTTTACATGCATATTTATAAGACATAAGCATACTGCAAAGGAAACATAAAATGTGTTGATATACCAGCGTTGATAAAAGTTTTATTACGAACAAATATATAGCACTGAAAAGATTATACAAACAGTCCAATACACAACAGGCGGTTCCACTTCCTTCACAGGAAAAAAATTCAGGGTTTTTTCAAAGGGTTTCTAAAGGGGATATTTTAATTTTTTAAGGGGCAAATTTAGTGTACGATTGAAAATAAGAGTGAATAATTACCTTACACAGTAATTCCAGCCATGATGATAAGAGTGATTACATTCTGTAGTCTTTTCCAAGCGCAATATCATATACAAAAAATAAAAATGAAGTCTTTCTAAAAAAAACTGAGAAATCAGAAAAATGAAAGAAAACTTTCTATCTGCCTTTCTGGACCAGTTTATGACTTGGGATGTCCAGCTGATTCTGTTTCATGTCCTTATTCAATGATCTATCAATAAGCATGACATTTTCATTAAATTCTCTTTCCGGCAGCTGCAGCGGTGGCCCCTCTCTGGCCACATTGCTGGAGGAGCTCTGCAACTTTAATTTTGAAATACAGCACTGTATGTGTTGTGTGGAAGTGGTGGTGAATGTGTTGGCGGGCCTGGACTGGCCTAATGTTGTTCTGGGGCAGGGGATCGGGAGCGGATAACCCTCTTGAAAAGTTGGACGTGGGTAGCTCCTGCAGCTCCCTCTGAACTGTTTTTTTTTTTGTTTTTTTTTTAAACTTTTTTTTAATTGCTTTAAACAAAATGACAATAACAAATACACAAAAGATATCATATTCAGTATAAGTGAATTTAATTAAAGCTAGAAAAAAGTATGAGAGAGAGGGAGAGAAAGAAGAGGGAGGGAGGGGTGGGGGAGTGCGAGAGAGAGATTAGGTTGGGTTTGTGGTGACTTCAAAGCTTTCAGGAACATGCTTTAAATCAAGTTTTGGAGTTGGACAAACAAGCTGTTAAAAACACCAGTGGAGAGTACATGGGCAACAAGACCTATTCTCCATATGTGTGTAACAACAAATAATACTTAATACTTGATTAATGCAGGGAGCAAAAGTGGCCTTTTGAACTGTTTTTTTTGTTGGTGTGGGTTTTTGGTTGGTGTGGGTGTGTGTGTGTGTGTGTATCTGTGTGTGTGTCTATCGTGTCTCTTTCGGGTTATTGTGTGTGTGTGTGTGTGTGTGCTGTGTGTGTGATGTGTGTCTTTCTGTGTGTGTGTGTGTGTGTGTGTGTGTGTGTGTGTCTCTCTCTTTGTGTGTGTGTGTGTGTGTGTGTGTGTGTGTGTGTGTGGTTGTGTGTGTGTGTGTGTGTGTGTGGTGTCTCTTGTGTGTGTGTGTGTGTGTGTGTGTGTGTAGGCTAGCTGGTAGGTAAGTTGGGGGGGGGGGTGGGGGGGTTATTAGGGCGGGAGAGGGTAATATGAATGCTGTCTTTTAAACAAGGAAAGTAGGATTTTTTTTTTTTTATTACTATTGTGCACACAAGAGTATCTTTGTGGTCTATGGAGTCGACGTTGTCGATTGATTGTGAAGATTCTGTATTTGATTTCACTCTTTTTTCAGTTCTAACAGAAAAAATATGGAGCAATGCCAAAAGGTGCAAAATATCTAATTTTGTGTCCCCACGCCGTTAGTTCGTCGCAATCGAGTAATATGTTAACATTGACCTGCAAAACAGTTTCGTGTCGTCTTCAGCAGATCGGAAACTGGTTGATGATTTGTTGATGGCATGATTAGTCCACAACACTTCAGCTTTGAACTTTTAACACATCTGTCACAATTGCTGTTATTGTGGTTTGGCTGACGATTCTTACTGAGGAAAGGGTCTGACCTGATGTTGTGAATTTGATGATTGCCCAAACGATGTCCGTATGACTAACTACCAGCCTACTCGCGTTTTCCCAATTTCCACATACTTTTCCTCTTTCCGTGACTTGCAACCGCGATTCGCCCACTGCTCCGAACATCAACGGTTCTTTTTGCACACTTTACGGAATTAAGCCATGTTTGTTGTCTCTGCTTTCAGTGATCCAGGCTTCGATGTCTGTCCTTCTG
Organism: Conus ventricosus; assembly: GCA_018398815.1. NCBI lineage: Eukaryota > Metazoa > Mollusca > Gastropoda > Neogastropoda > Conidae > Conus > Conus ventricosus. The sequence continues at coordinate 36,675,465 of CM031600.1, forward strand.
TAACCACAACGCGATCAAATGCGCCAATTTCCTTAGGCTTGATGACATACGTAACTGAAATACAGTGTTGCATTCACCGAAGATTAGGGTGCATGGCGCACTTTGTCGGGAAGTCGAACTGCTCATGCGCAAACAATAACCACTATTGAATTGCTTCCCTTTGCTTGGAAAAGCAGGACGACACACAGGAACGATTCGAGAGGCGAAAATCGATTTGTCCGGATGTTTGTTCACGTTTGTTCTCCGATTCGTCATTCAAATGTTGGGTCTGTTTTGGTCCGAAAACGAATTTTTAGGGGATTTTCAAGGTTTGGTAGGGATTTCTGCAGTATTCAAGGTGTTTTCAAAGGCCTTTTTGACCCAGTTGTATTTTAAAGGGTTTTCAAGGGTCTTCAAGGGGCGTTCGAACCCCTGCACAAATATACATGATGTGGACAAAAATGCATCATCTTGCTGTGGCTTCCTGTCAGACATTTAGCTTTACTCTTGAGCTTTTAACTGATAAGTTATTCATTTCTAGAATATGCATAATATTTAATACTTATATACTGCATCCAGAAAGGGCACAGGGTTAAAAATTCTTCATGTCCTCATCAAGTGCACATACAAATTGTGATTCACCGACCCATACCTGGTGGCAAAAATAGACCTTTTAACACAGATCGACAAACAGTACACACAATTAAAGGGGTGGGAGCAGAAAAAAAAATCATTGCTATAACTGAAAAGGCGGGGGGGGGGGGGGGGGGGGGGGGGGGGGGGGGGGTGCTTCAGGCCCCCAGGTGGAGCGCAGGGGCAATGCTTGCTGGAGGGTTTGGGGGGGCAATGCCCCAAATTGCTGAAGAAAATGTCTTGCCAGACACTTTTGTGGCCTCTCTCTTGAAAACAAAGTCCATTAACTAACGTGCTTAGAATAAAGACTCCAAATTGTCAAATTTTGTCTTTCAGCTTAAAATCAAATGGAATGTTATGCAAAGTTCTTTTTGAATTACATCCTTAAATTCAGTAAACCATCAAAACCCAAAATAGGTTGCCATGTATAAATATTACTCAACTAGTGGTGTAATAGAAGATAGTGGGCAAATTTCAGTCAATTAATTTTTAAGTTCAGGAATTGTGGATTCCTGTTTTTGTTTTTTAGTCTTACATGGCTTTAAATTCAGCCAATCTCCATGTGTCATAAGGTATATGTTGCGGTTTTCCTACAATGGAAAGCTGTTCCAGGTTTTGTGTATCTTCAGCAAGTTTTGTGACTGAAAGGTGATTAATTCAGGTGCCAGTGACAGATGCAAGCAGTGTTCCACTAAAAAATGACAAGCTATGAATCTTGGCATCCAGCAGGGGAATCATACTTTAGAACTGGAGCCATTACTGGTCGCTGCAGCAGGAAGGTTTGATCTAGTTTTCAGCCATTCCATTCTCCATCATATTTCGTCTCCTGGGAATGCACTTCGATTGACCTTTTTTCCATTATCTTGCAATACAGCTGCCGGATATGCACAGAATACACAAGCAGAGCCCAACTCATTTTGTTTTTCGCAGCCATTTCGGATCAATTCAATGTGTCCATCTATCCATCCATTCATTTCTTCACTGTTTTTCTTTCTGGTCATTGTCTGGTCTTCCGTGCTCTGCTTCGTCGTTAATAGCTCCATTTTTTTGACATAATATAAAGCACAATGATATGGTCTTCACGCTTTGAAAACAAGATGTCAGATTTCAAATACGAGTGGTGCGAAAAGCTGAATTGGAACATGGAATGCGCACACGGAAGAAAACACAAAGGAAAAATTTGCTGTACGGAATTCCGTATCAATACGGAAGGTCTCCCACCCCTGCAATTACATTTAAATGTGCCTTCATGTTTACACATACAGATCTGTCTCTGATCTTCAACTGCTGCAATGACCAATTTCAAAGCAACTCAGTACCAGACAAGTTGTATCCGCTACAAAATGTAAGTACAGCCTGAACATCTTTTTCTTTCCGTTTTTTTTAACATCTCAACACGCACACAATAGCACACAAAACCAAACCTAGCACACACAACTCCACACCTGACACTGGAAGGGTTACTATCTCCTTTTCCCTCCGTCTCTGGCTGGACAACAGGTGTGGGGGCAGCAGCAGCAGCTGGGGCGGCTGGAGTGGTGGCAGCAGGGGCAGGGGCTGGTGTTTCTGCAGGTTTGCCTTCAGCTGCAGGCGGAGCAGCCGACTTTGGCTGAAAAAAACAACAGACCAGATCAGCAAGTGCAAACCTCAATTAGCATAAGCAGTGAAAATCCTCTCATTCTGGGTAAATTTTTGTCTGTGATATAAGATGTAACTTTTGCCCTGCATTCTTTTCTGCAGGACTTCGGGAGGGGGAGGGGGGGGGGGGGGGGGGGGGGGAGGGAGAAGCAGAGTTCTCTTACAATCCAGTTTCATTATCAATACAGTTGGTGATTGAAAATGGACCAAATTTGATAAAAGTCAACAATATATGAAGTTCTATGCATGAAAACACAACAATGAACTTGTGACAAGAACTGTTAAGATTTAAACTGACATTTAGAGCGCTCACAGTACAATCCAATTCATACTGTTTATAACACAGCTGACCATAAGGGTCAGAAATAGACCCGTCACCTGACCAAAGCCAAATCAACACATAATAGTATTAAAAAAATAAAATAAAAATAAGACAACAAAAGCCAGATTTTTCAAAAGCTAAAAATCTTTCATCCTATAATCTTAGATCAAAGATATCTATCTCGTTCAGGTACTAAAACACATCTTGTGGAATATTTCAGAACAGGATTTTTATGGAGGCTGCCATAAAGTGCTTGTAGCTGATGTAAATTTAAGTCCAAACATTCTACAAGAACATGCTTTAGTGAAAGACACATCCCAGAAGTCAGCTCACCTTTGTTACCATCACCACCACAAAGTTTTTTTCCTCGATCTTGTACTCATCCACGGTTTTCTCATCATCCAGGATTTTTCCTAAAAACAAAAATACAACAATTGTAAAGTAATAAACAAAACCAAAGCAAGCTGGTAAAAACTGGAAAAGAGATGAAAATTCCACAAGGAATGGGAAAATGTCTGTAAAAACAGCACAAAACTGTGACATGATTCAAATTACACTTAATTAGGCACATTCCAGTAAAACATACAGATCAGTTCTACAACCCATGTGTGGACCTTTTCATGAAGTACATTTCACTTAACACATTTCAACTACATACTGAAGCTAGTTTTATGACAGACCTCTTCATAAATTACAATTTACTTAGTATAATTTCAACTTCACAAAGAAGTCAATTTTAAACTAGTGACTGAACTCTGCATAAACTACACTTTACTGACCACACTCCAAGTAAAAACTTACTTACGACAGACCTCACTTTGACTTACAATTTGCTGAATACATTACAATTTCTTTCTTTCTTTCTTTGTACGCAGGCTGATACTCCTGCGGACACTGCCTGTATAAACAGGCAGTGGAGTTTTGTGTGTATGACCGTTTTTTTTATCCCGCCATTAAGGCAGCCATACTCCATCTTCGGGGAAGGTGCATGCTATGTGTAACGTGTCATCCATGCCAACGGCCAAACTGGCCTTCTCTTCCGTAAGTTGGTGATGGGATTTTACATGTGTGCAAGATGTAGTGCGTACGTTCACACACGGAACCTCAGTTTATAGTCTCATTCGAAGGACTGTGTGGGGAATGAGTCAGAACTAAAGTTTACTCTGAGGGAAAAATCCCCCTGTACCAAAATTCGAACCAGCAACCCCAGGATCACGAGTGACGCTCTACCAACTGAGCTATTCCGGCCCCCCACATGGATCACGAGTGACGCTCTACCAACTGAGCTATTCCGGCCCCCCACATTACAACTGAACATTGGAGCAAATTTCATGACAGACTCTTTCAGAAGAAAACAACATTTTCCTGTATACACAGCAACAAAACACACAGGTCAATTTTCATGACAAACCTCTCTGTAAATTATACTTCACTGAGGACATTCCAACCAAACACTGATGATAAATTATATGTCAGACTTGTCCATAAATAATACCACAGTTCTAGTCAATTCTTATCATAAATGTCCCCTGATAAGATAAGATAATGTTGCTTATAGCCCAGCCGACCGCAAAGGGCCACAAAATGTCCCTGAAATCACACTTCACAACATACCTTCAAGCTAAACGCAGTTCAATTTACATCACAAATCTCATGTTCTCTTTAGTTTGAACATTTCTTTCAAGTAATCTCCTCTGAGCTTTTTCTACATTTAATGTCATTTCTGAAAGATAAGATAAGAAAATGTTGCTTATAGCCCAGCCGACCGCAAAGGGCCACATCAGGGCTGTCACCACATTAAAATCAACTCACCAGTCATAAAAAAAAAAAAATAATAAAATTAAAAAAAACCCTTTCACACTCATTTCTGAAAAGTAAATCATTATGATCATACACACAAAATGAATGAAACATATTATTTGAACAAAGTAACTATGTCCACACACACACATGCATGCTGTTTATCTCTCTCACACACACACACACACACACACACTCTCTCTCTCTCTCTCTCTCTCTCACACACACCATTTTAAGCTACTATTTTAGGAACCCATTATAGCTTGTATCATGTAAGGTCAATGACCTCTTTGATTAACTTACTGGTTTCATAATAAAGTCTACTTAAGATGTAACATGCATTCGTATTGAAAATATAACAAATGTGCAGACACAAATGTGCAGGCAAGCTGCTGACAAAAATTTTGCTGCTTTCTCTGAATCTTCCCTGACTGAGATTTTAAATAAATCCTTATTAACATATCGTCATATGACATCAGATTAGCATAACTCAAGAGTCTGATTATTTTTCTTACCTGTAATGAGGTGCAGATGCTGGATCTTTTTTGTATCAATGACTGTTCATTTCTTTAATAATGATTTTCCCCCCCTTGTCTAAGATCCCGTGACGTGAACAGAAATGAAAGTGATGGAAACATGCATATTCCGCACACTTATGATTCACATCACATGTTAACTCAAAAAGAAAAACTTTCAAGATTTCAAAAAGAATTGGAATAATGTCCAACTTGTAACAATCATTCTCTGATGGAGAAAAAAGAAGGGAGAACAATCTGACAATGACAGCTCCTTATGGAACTTTTTTCTTTTGGAGGGTGGGGGGCGGATGTCACTATGACTTGACAGGACAAACCTGCCAATGTGGCTGTACAGAAACTGGGGATAAATTATATGAAGGGATTCTATTTGGCCATCATGATTATACTTAAAGGTAATAGAAAACTGGCTTTAATTCATGAATGTAAGTTTGGCTATCATGATTATACTTAAAGGTAATAGAAAACTGGCTTTAATTCATGAACGTAAGAACTGTCATACATAGCCTTGATTACACATAGCTGATTCTACATGAAAGAGCATTCAGTATATTTACTTCAGTAACATCAACTTGTTACCTGCATAAATAAGTTTTTGTCCTCCAGCAGGGTAGTCTTTGCCTTTTTCAGCTTCAATCTTCTCCTTGAGCTGTTTAACCTGAATAACATAGAGATTTAACATTCGTATTTCCAGTGCACATAACACATAATTATATGCACAATTGATACCCTAAACAGCACATGCATTTATATTCTCACTTACAAATTTATACAGTGCTACCCGTTTCCTCCCAATCACACAGCCATTCCCATTTCCTCTGATCCCTCTTTAATTCACCCATTCATTTTTTATATTTCAATATCATTTTCTTTTTTTTTGCTGTCCCAACCTCTGCGCCACCTCAGAGGCAGTGCACCCACACCGCTCATTCCGACACCCCGTCCACAGCCATAGCCCAGCTGGCCCCGCCGCAGCCCCGGCACCAGCAATCCACAGGGAGCAGTCAATGTCAAGTCGTCAAGAGGCCAACCCACCGGAGGAGACACTGCACTGCCGCCGAGTCACTTCGGTGGTGTTCAGTGGCGCCTGTTCTGATCTAACATACGCAGGACACCACCTACTAAGCCCCCTACTGACGACAATAATTGCTTAGTCGCGGGAGTCGGCGTGAGTGAGCTCCCTCCGGAGGGCACCACCACGTCCGTCCAACGACAGCCCCCATGGACACGCCGATACCGGTGACCCCGACGGAAGCAAACCAAGGCCACAGACGTGGAGAGAACATCGAAATTGAGGTCACCATGAGAGCAGGGCATGAAGGGCCCAGAACTTGAGACATTTTTTTAATGCTGATCAATGGGAATGAGGATGATTAAGATGATGCTACGGATTTCCATTTCGGTCTGAGACTACATGACAGGGCTGTTCTCTACGCTTCCTTTCATAATATATCCTGGCGTCAACCAGGCCCGAGAGATACAGGCACCTGCAGTGCTGGTCAGGAAATTTGAGCAACACTCTCAGAACGCATCCATTAAGTGGATGAAACTCGACTGTGTGGTCCCAGTCTTACCAATTGAGTCCGCAGCAAACTCAACTCTGGGTAGGAGCCGGTCGGGGCAGAAATTCAATATCATTTTCAGTCAAGTACTTCATTCTGTCTCAGTCTCTGCATCTCTGTCACTGTCTCTCCTAGCCCCTGAGAGACTGATTCAAGATTGCAAAGCGCAGTGGCATACCGAAATAACACAGAGTGATCGTTTCCATTTCTACAGGACATTTACAAGTGATTTAATTTTGGCCCCAAAAGAAGGAAATGTCATGATCCTTTCACCAAAGTCATGCGACAATTTCAGGTGCTATATGTTTTTTCACAATCATTGTAACGTAAAAACCTTTCGGCCAGTGACAGGATAAAATCTGTCGTGACAGAAAATGTCCAAAATGATCCAAATTATTGCCCGATAAAACTAATACCACAACCTCTGGTCCAAGAGTCAGAAAGCAACCCAACAAAAGCCAATCAAGATGATATCCAAACAATATCTCACCAATATAAGATGAGTAGAACTAGAAGTAAAGCACTTTTTTTTTTTCCATTCTGACAAGTTCACTCCAGACAACTTTATATTCCTGCATCTTTTTCTCTCTGTCAGTCTGTGCACACATACTATGATACATCATGATCTGTGTGTGTGCATTGCATTGCAAATCTTGGGCACTGTCAAGTTAACGGTGGCGTGGAATATGGACAGCAACAATTTGCCTACAGCTCCACCAAATGACCAAATGGTGTGCATTAACGGAAGCTTTTCTCTACAGTAAACCATGCAGTCCCGTGGCTTTGATGTGGTGTAATGCATCTAGACAAGCCTACACACAGTAATGCCTCCTCACTGGAAATTACATCAAGTGGTAGAGCCCCAAACCACAGATCAACGTTCTTCACTTGCCATGACTCGGGGGGGGGGGGTTTCCTGGGTGGTCAGCTGACTGCTTCTGACAGGCCACTTACACCCTTTGTTTTTAAACTATCAATCTGCATATATTCACTATAATTTTGTATTAACTGCCTATATACAATATGCTTAGACCTACCTGTCTAAGTTGATTCTGTTTCATTTCCAGTTTCAATAAGTGTTATTTGGGAAGGGTTGAGCACGATGCTTTCTAAATCACTAGCTACTGCCATGTGCTTCAATCTGAGCAATTTTTTCCCCTTCCAGTTGTATTAAGTGTGACTGGCAGTAAAGCAGTAAAAACAAACAAAAAGCAGCAGGGATTTTGGGAAATTAATGTCACATGACTGTGAACAATTTAGCAGCCTTGGTACTGCTTCTGCAAAACTGATAGCTCAGGGACCATTTTATTTGCAGACACTTTGAGCAGTGATAATTATTCGCAAGAAATTAGGGAGTCTGACTCAGTGCAAAACCTACTTCCAAATTTTCGGAGGGTCACCAGAATATTAAAAGCAATCATCCAAAGCGTCAGTCTGGACATAGTCCGATTCACTTTCAAAATGTCTGATTGTGTTCACCTCCTGACAGATCATTTGTCGGACTGAAACTATATTGGTGGACAAGTGACCTATTGATTTCCATGTCTTGCAGACAAAGCATTATATAATATGCACAGATTCCCGTTAGTAACTGCAAGACAGCCACTGAAGTATTTGTGTAATGAAAAACAAAGTCATCATACATTCTTGCCTTGCCCTATGCCGTCAGGTTTCCCCCATCAATACACAAGGGAAAGAATTACCTTGTTTTTACATTTTTGTTTTGAACAGTGTTTAGACTATGGTTGGTCAGCGATGGAAATTCATGACACCTAAAGCAAAACAACAGCCTGACAAAAGCCAGCAAAATCTTGGGACCTTAAAATGAAGGGTGCAAGTCCAGCTGCGACCAAAGCTGATGATTCAGCTAAACCTTCCTGTTTCACATTGCATTAAACTAAAGCAAAACTGTTACAAAATAGACTGCAGTTACTTCAAAGAATCTGGGAAACAGTTTACCCGTGGATGGGCTATGAAAGTGGACTGATGTTTTGCATCAAAGAAAAACTGGAACAAACAACTCTTTCACAACAGAGCAGAGTGCAAAAAGTGAACCAGTAACCACAAAACCTTCCATGATATCATCATCACAATGCTTTGGTTGTACCAGGACTCTAAAAGAAGTAAAAGTAGATCGTTTTGTCGCCACAAAAAGGGACAAAGCTGCAGGACATGCTATCGTGTCAGGGCCATGCACTAGCGTATATGATAAATACTGGATATTTTGTGTGAACTTAAATTTGAACCTCTGCTTTCACTTTCATGGGAAAGAAGTTAGTGTTGCTTTGATAAAGACTTGACCTTATAACAAAGTATTACTGCAGGGCAGAGAAAAACAGACAGAAGATGTCAAGTATTATTGTGTGTGTGTGTGAGAGAGAGAGAGAGAGAGAGAGAGAGAGAGAGAGAGAGAGAGAGAGAGAGAGAGAGAGAGAGAGAGAGAGAGACAGACAGACAAGAGAGAGAGAGAGAGAGAGAGAAGAGAGAGAGAGAGAGAGAGAGGGGAGAGAGAGAGACAGACAGACAGACAGACAGACAGACAAGAGAGACAAAGACAGTGGGAGAGAGAACATTTAAAAGAGATATGTAGACTCAGGCTATATTTCTGAAATGAAAGAAATCTGCATACACGATACAGTAACCATCCAGAACACTGGACAGGTTTCGAGTTCTACAGTTGGTTTACTAAATCATTTCCAATAAAAGTCATCAGTTTATGGTTAAGACTAAAATTTCATAATGTCCTGGTCATTAATTTATTAATTGTGTTTGTAGTGATGTTACCTTCATTTGGATCACAGATGAATACAAAATTACAGTTTGTGATCAGATGCATGTTTTGACATTGTTTGGAACTGTTAAATATTCAAATGCACCCAATGCGCCCAGTGACATAAATTTTGACATTCTATGCACATGTATACACTGATACAGACCCATGTACGGGCAGAGAGCTCTGCAACAATGAACTATGGATTCTGTGCTGATGATGAAGTTCACCAAAATGCCACAGGACTCCGGTAATGTATAATACCTAACTAATTCAGACATGAAAGCTCAAGAAGTAAGTCCTTGGGTCTTCTTACTGTGGTTGGGGAGGGGGTAGAGGTCCAGAGGGGTTGCCCCCTGAATCTGTAGACTTTTTGCAATCTATAAGCTCTAAACTGGCATTTCCTGGCACTTACCACATATTTTTTTGACAATTATTGATTTAATAGAAATCCACAGCAGTAAAACTAAAAGGATACAAATCATAAATAAATGTTAGCGAACCGCCCAGAGAACGTGGACAAACGAGTCACAAGACAAAACACAACGCGTTTCAACCTCTTAGGTCTTCGTTGGGTGATGCATAAACGAATAAAACAACGAAAATTCACTTAGCTTTGATCGCTTCAGATCGCTTAGGGTTCAGCGCAAGGAAGAAGGCATAACACGCCTTAGTGTTAGGGTAAAAAACAAAAAGTCCAGAGATAATGTAGTACGTTCTTTTACACTCACTCGCTTAGCGCAGGGTTTCGCGCTAGGATTTTTGAAAACCGGTACCGCGAGTTGCCATTTCAGAGATATCTTGACCAACCCCCAAACATCGGTCCCCAGAAAATCTAAACCGGTACGACTGTGACAGAACGAAACTATTGAGGGGGGGGGGGGGGGGGGGGGGGGGGGGGGGGGGGGGGGGGGGGGGTTGTTGTTTGGCAACAAAACTAAATCTAAATTGAACAAAAGACCTATATGAGCGCTAAGCGTAGGAACAAGAAAGAAGAATAGCATGATTTACGTCACACGAATGACGGTCCTGCAGAACAACAAACTGACAGTGACACAGGCGCTAGAAAAAAAAACATACACACAAAATAAATAAATTCCTATTTCCTGCGTGGCTTCATGCCCAAGAAGCGAGTGGCAGCAGCACGGCAGTCAAAGTCTCTGAGAGATTTGCCATGGATGTTGAGTCTCATCAGTCTTGTTACTCGTTCCTCATTCAGTCGGCTCCTGCCCTCTGTCTTGACCATGTTCTGTACACTGAATCCTCTCTCAGCTGTCACACTGGACACAGGCACAGCTAGCGCAATTTTTGCCAGCATGGCAAAGTCTGGATACTGTATAGCCAGGTTTCGGATGGCGATTCTACAGGACATGGAGAAGCTATCATCACCACCGTAACCACCAAGGGCCCGCTTGAATTGGCTGAATCCAGCCTGTGCGCGGGGCCATTGATAACAGCAGTAAAGTGGCGAGTGAGCACCCTCATATCATCAGCTGCATAAACATCCAGTGGGCCGGGGTTGGGAGTGGAGGGAGGGTAGCGCTGACCAGGAGGACTAGGCCCCGATTAGTCATTGTGAAATGAAGCCACTGTAGTGCTGAGAAGAGCGCAACGCTCTATTCTTTGACAGTAAAGCTTGCTGTTCTGCACGCTAAGGAGGTTGGCGCCAAAGAGGTGTCGGGCGATTGCAAGAGTTCGTCGGAAGGGATGCGAAGGGGTGGGTGCGTGGGTACAGGCGCATGACTTTTAGTGCCTTTCCGAAATTGTCACGTCAGACTTCTTTTTTTTCAGACGGAAATCTAATCGGTCACTGGCAAACAGAATCGGTCCGTTGGTACCGGCAGCAGTTCGAAATTTTCGGTATTTCCTGTTTACAACCGGTAAAATACCGGCAATTACCGGTTATCGCGAACCCTGTTAGCGGCCTGTTTTTGTTTTAGCGTTTGTTTTTTTATTTTCCTCCTGTGTGTTCACCTCATTCTTATGTTCAAGTGCCCTGGATAAGATAAGATAATGTTGCTTATAGCCCAGCCGAAGTGCCCTGGATCTAGATGCAGACAAAAAAAGTGGCATACATTGTAAGTAGTCAATGTTAAGACTGATTCTAAGACCATTTCAGTGCAGGCAAATGGCAATATTAATCCAGTTTCAATTTGTGTTTTCATTTTCAGATTATCTCAGTGCAGGTGAGGGACCATAGTCATCCACAGTGTTTATACGTGTGCATCAAACAACATCCAATACCTTTTTTTTTTTTTTTTTTGAAACAAAACTTGGTGTGATTTGGACTTGCAGGGCTGTTCTTTTTTTCAGACAAACATCTAAGAAGTCAGATTTATTGCGTAAGTTTACAAAAATATTGCATTTTTACAATGGCATACACATTTTCACAAATGATCTGTGTCCAGAAATTGCATTTTTTTTTACAGTGACCTTGGCAGTTATTATTGCAAGTTATGTTTCAGAGTATACAAACATTCTCATCTTCTCAGCATAGATGCTGCAGCCATTTGGATGGTAGTTACTAAACTGAGAGATCAAACAGTACTTCAACTGGAAAGACACAGGGTTGCTAGTTCTGTCGTTACTTGTGCACATAACTGGTTTTGATTCTACTCCACTATTTGCCAGGCAATATATGTATGCACAGTGGAAAGGAACTTGATAGAAGACTCCTTCAGATTGAACAAAATCACAATGACACAGCAACAGACCCTTTGTTTTCATGCCTTGCTGATAAGACCTGTGGATAATCACATGCTTTTGTCAAAGAGGTTCCCAATTTTCTTTCTCTTTTGACCAAGTGTTGCTGAGTCACTGTCAGCAAAGTTTGCAGCAGTGAGACAGCGATGGCAAAGCATTTCTTAACACGATAATATGAACACGTTCTTATTTTTTCTTCCAAAATGTCAGCATTTTGGATGTAAACTTTCATGGAACAATTTTTGTTTTGTTTTGTTTCACTTTCAAAGTATGTTGACTGCAGGCGGAAACTGAAACAAACTTTTAAGAAATAATTAAAAAGAGACAAACAAATTACAACTTAGACAAAACTTGACATCTCAAATTCTTTGGTCTTCTTCTGACAAGACAACATTCAGGACAATGAAAAACAAGAACGATTAATCACTTCTCAAATTGGGTGCAAAATGGATGTAAATGAAAATGAGATTCAACATCAATTTCGCACCCAATTTGAGATCTGTGATTGCTCGTTCTTCGTTTTCATTGTTCTGTTTTATCTTTCCTGAAGAAGACCACAGAGGTTGAAACATGTCGCGTTTTGTCTTGTAATTTCAATTTGTTTGTCCCTCTTGTCCAGTGTAATATAATTTCTTTTTGAGTTTGTCATGTTTTTGTTTTTTTGTTACTGTTGTCCAACACATTTTTTCTGACAGCATGCTCAATGCAAAACTCCGTATAATAGAACATTGTGATCCCTGCATTAAAAAAAAAAAACTATCCCAATTTCATGTGTTGGTACCCAATCGCAAACTTACGAAAAGGCAAACTTAAAAAAAAGAGGTTCCAAGAATTCTTCAGGTTAGTTATCAACTTACGGTATGTTCAACGCAGGGCACACTCCTTTTGGGTGCTTGACACTACCTAATGTAACAGCTGTAGCCACCATTTAAAATTTCCAAGCTATTCAGTCACAGGATGGTGTCCAGTCTCTCTCAGTGTCAGTCAATGAGCAACTGACTTTTCAGGTTCAAGGAAAGAACTTCATGTTCATCACGTCTGGACGTCTTGAGCTCTACATAAAATAAAATAAAAGCGATTTCAATCTCCTTACCGTATTTTTTGGTTCCACTTCAACCTTGAAGGTCTGCTGCTGCAGAGTTTTCAGCGTTACTATCATTGTGCTGTGTGAAAAGACGACTACCTACAAAGAGCAGGACACTGACAATGCGATTTTCACTCTAGCCCGATGACAACCTGTTTAGAAAGACGCCATTAAAGTGACGTCACGCAGGAAAACGTTAACTCTGTCACGATAACATTGAAAAAGCTAAATTCCGTTTATTTGATGGGATCATTTTTAGTTTAGAAAATTTGAAACAGGAAACAGATAACAGGTGTATAAATATATCATATTTCAAAATTAAAAGTTACTGTCATGGTGTACCAAAGTTGTCTTTTTAGCAAAATATTTTCTAAATACCCTAAAAATACTCAAACATGTACACAGGAAAACAAATTATTGTTTGCAATCAATCCTTCGGTCTTCGGAGAAATTAAAGATTGTTCTAATTCAGATTAATTTGGAAAGAGAGGGGGTTAGTTACCGCCAAGAACACAGACAAGCAGAGTATAGGATTGGTGTCTAGTCCTGTGCTCCGTTTGTCTGTGTTCTTGGCGGTAACTAACTCCCTCTCTTTCCAAATTTTGCTTCATTTTCTGTCCTCAGTCACTCCGTTTTGAAACTCTATATCAGATTCTACAAACTGTTCTGGCGATGATGCAAACAGCAACACACACATAGACACACAGACACACACACACACACACACACACACACAGAGCTAGTTATGCGTGTTTGTATGAGCAGGTGTGGTGGAGGGGAGGGCCCGAACGAATTGCCACTTGTATTGAAGACGCTTTTTACACAAGGTACAATCCAGAGAGGGGTGAACGGATTGTTATTTGTTGATTTGATTGCCGATGTTTTCTTGCACAAGGTACAATCCAGGAAATCAATAGGAAGGACATTCAGGATAGGGAGACACAATACATCAAATAAATATAAAAAAATTCCTGTTCTAGGCATAGATATGTAGCGGCTTGAGAAACAGCTCTCCACCACTTTTCCCATACGCTCCTCCCTCTTCTCTCCCCCCCCCCCCCACTTCCTCCACACACGCCCCCTAACCCCAACCCCCACCCCCCCCCCCCCCACCCCCCCCCCCCCCCCCCCCCCCCCCCCCCCCCCCGCGTTGAGATTTCAATATTATTTTCATTATTATTATTATTGTTCTTGTTGTCATTATGGCTATCATTATTAAAAAAGGAACAATGTCCGTCGTTATCTTGCTGTTGGTTCTGACATTGTAGGATACTTGCCAAGCTAGTTGTATTCATCCGGATGACACATCCACAAGACATAGCATGAAAATCAATGCCAAGAAGACCAAACTGATGGACAGCTATAAAACTACCGTATCTCCTGATCAGTGTTCGTACAGCGACGGAAGTGAGAAACCATTCTTTTCAAAGAAACGTACTTACGTTTGACAGGAAGTCAGGCAATGAACTGAACAAGATGCATACCTTGTCCGCTACCCCGATGGGCGCCCTTGGCTCTAATCTCTGCTTACAAATAGTCGACTCTGGATGGGCGAAAAGAAATGTTTCTGTTCAAAATGCAGAACCCAATAGTCCTCCTAGCTGAAAGTCAAGGATGAAATGTTTAGATTTTAATGTCGTCCTTTTCATCCTACCCCTTCTATTGAAAATCCCTGTTAAGTCTGTCTCTGTCTCTGTCTCTGTCTCTCTCTCTCTCTCTCTCTCACACACACACACACAACACACACACACACACACACACACACATACACACACACACACACACACACACACACACACACACACATGCACGCACGCACGCACGCACGCACGCACGCACGCACGCACGCACGCACGCACCCACAGAGGAGAGAGAGAGAGAGAGAGGAGAGAGAGAGAGAGAGAGAGAGAGAGAGAGAGAGAGTGAGTGATGTATGCGCGCGTGCGCGTGTGTCTGTGCGTGTGTGTGTGTGTGTGTGTGTGTGTGTGCGTGTGTGTGTGTGTGTGTGTGTGTGTGTGCGTGTGTGTGTGTGTGTGTGTGTGTGTGTGTGTGTGTGTGTGCCAGCGCGTGCGTGCGTGCGTGCAAGTGTGTGTGTGTGTGTGTGTGTGTGTGTGTGTGTGTGCGCATTTCATTCTAGGTGATATATGCGCGCGTGTGCGCGTGTGTCTGTGCGTGTCTGTGTGTGCGCGCGCGCAGGCGTGCGTGCGTCTGTGTGTGTGTGTGTGTGTGTGTGTGTGTGTGTGTGTGTGTGTGTGTGCGTGTGTGCGTGCGTGCGTGCGTGCGTGCGTGTGTGCGTGCGTGCGTGCGTGCGTGCGTGCGCGTGCGTGCGTGCGTGCGTGTGTGTGTGCGAGCGCGTGCGCGCACGCGCGTACGCGTTTGCACATACTAAAGAGGTTGCACCACATGGATCATCATTTTTTTTGGTGGTTTATCTTTAGGTCTCTGTGTTCAGAATTTATGAAAATGTTTTTTTTAGAATGGAAGACAGAAAATCAAAAGGATAGGCCGGAGTAGGCTAAAACCAAAATGATTAAAGATCCCATAGCCTATTGACCGCAAGGACAGTGAACTGCCAAAGGCTTCCCGTGTCTGGGGCACAGAATAATGGAATGCGAATTCCAGCCCTGTCTTTCCGCCGCCTTTGACCTTCCCCGAACTGATTCATGTAGCCTACCTATTCACTATTTGCGATTCAAGCCCACAACCGCCAGCTCAGCTGGTTCTAGCCACTTAGCTACTGGCCTATCTCCAGATAAGGATGTGTTGGCACTTCTGGACTGTTTCGAACTCGTAAACGAACCTAATTCACAAGATTCTGATGGGGCAGATTTCTGAAAACTTTTCTTCTTTGGACATAGCCTCGACATACTTTTCTCTTTAAGCTCTGCTTTGTTGCACCAACACCAAGAGATTGTTTTAAATGTTTGCATAATGAAAGATGCATCTAAAACTTTGTTTCTAATACTGTTCAATGTTTTTCACTCATGGAACAGCTGGGCTCTGTCCTGAAAATGATTCAGATAATCAAAGATCATACCTTGGAGTGGGGAAGCTGATGGAGAGAGGAGAAGAGAGGAGAGAGAGAGAGGAGAGGAGGAGAGAGAGAGAGAGAGAGAGAGAGAGAGAGAGAGAGAGGAGAGAGAAGAGAGAGAGAGAGAGAGAGATTTCCAGACTGTTCAAAGCCACAGTATTATTTTTTGTCGGCGCAAAATTCAGTTTTCTTAAGTGTGGAATGGTGTCGATGTGGGGAAAATGCTCAGGGAATGATATAATTATGATTCGGTTGCGCTGAACTGAAGCGGAACGACACACACTGAATCCTTTACCAGCCCTTCCACTCCCCTCTCCCCCCCCTCTCTCTCTCTTTCAACATAATTTTCATGTGCTCTCTCTCTTTCCCTCTCTCCCCCCACCCACACGCGCGCACACAAACACACACGCGAGCACGCACACACACACACGCACGCACGCACGCACGCACGCGCACACACACACAACACACACACACACACACACACACACACACACACACCACACACACACACACACACACACACACACACACACACACACAACATGCGTGTTCCATCTGTTGGAATTACAGTCTTTTATTTTCGAAAGTGGCAACCAAAACTGTAATTCTAGAGACAAGAGTTACTGTACTTTACGTCACTGCATTCACGGACTGAAAATGGTGAACCCTTCCATGGTAATTCCAGTCACGGGAGTAACTTGTGTTGGTTCCTCGAAAGCGCCAGCTAAAATACACCAACTCAATTATATATACATCTTGACAGAATTGAACTTTTTGGCCACATTTCATGACGAGCGGATTTTGTAAGTTATCAAGACAAAACAGTACATTTGCTATAATTGCTGAATTATAGTATCAAACAGAAAATAAATCAATTGTCTGGAAACTTTGAAAAAATCGAGTTCATCTTTTGAGGACAGATGTGTTTTACAGTGCCAGCCTTCCTGGTAGAGCACGCTACTTTCATGACCTTCAGCGGCAGTGAAGTTGCATGACACTGTAACAGAAATCCTGCGACTCTGAGAACATTTTAATTGTGATGCATGATGATAATCTCCATTACTGTTTCGTGGACATGGCAGACGGTCCCGACAATACCTATTTAATGTCCACGCATATAACCACTCTTCATAGTTTGTCTCACAGAGATCGATGCATCAGCCACACGCCCCGTCTGCAAAGTGGAGAGGGAGGGGAGGTGGGGGGCGAGGGGGTGGGGGAGAGAGATTTGACGCATGCGTGCAGAGAGCATGGCATGCTTGCATCACTGCTTTAAAACACTACTCTATTCCCGCAGGTGAATATCGCTAGTGAGTCAAATCGGGGCTGAACTGAACAGGTGTGGCATACCTGTTGGATGTTTGCGGTAGTCATAATCATATTAGTGATAATTGATGTGCATCATCATATCACTGCCTAGCTCAGAGCTCTTACGAAAAGCTATATGAAAGACCACGAAAAAGTAAAACACAGAAAGAAAGATAGACAGAAAGAAAAGGAAAAAAATGAACATAAAGTAAGAAATAAATCAAATAAAGAGGTAAATCAACGTTCAAAAACACCTGCAACACATCAACTTATCCCGCTCACCTCACCATCCAATTCCCCTCACATCAACACATACACGCACGCACGCACGCACGAACGCACGCACGCACGCACGCACGCACGCACACACACACACACACACACACACACACACACCATCAGCACATCACAGATACTGTCGATATGTGGCAGGAGAAAAATATATCGTGTAGCACAAAGGTACTAGAACAATGTCAATGAAAAAAAAAAAAGCATTTTGAATATAAGTAAGTTTTTAGCCTGGATTTCAAAGTGGTACCAGAGGGAGCAAGTTGTACAAGAGCTAGCATTCTTCAGTGCTTTGTTTTTGTCCTCGAGGACCACCTCAGTCATCTTGAGGTTGAGGGGAGTGAGACGAGTTATGGATACGCAGATGGCTGATCAAGCCAGTGTGTGCATGGGGTATGCAGCGACAGCTTGGACAGGGAATGTGGGAGACCTCCTCTCGATTGTTGGCGCGGGCTTTCCTTGCCCGTCACTTTTGTTGCACTGCAGCTGTCCTTTCTTCACACTAACTGGCACCCTTGTGGATACAGTAGCGCCATCTAGCTCAGTCCATAACAGTTTGCTCCCATGTGTCAGCTCTTCCATTGATATGTTGAGAGTGTCGTTGAGAGTGTCAGGCACTCCCAATCATCCTTCGTCTGCTTCTATAAAAGGCGTTTTCCTAGTTATTCTGAGACATTGTCCCCCAATTTTTAGTTATAAAGACTGCTAACATAATTTATAGTAAAGAATCCAAAGTACACAAGATTTGATAATCAAATACTCTGTGTAGGCCTACTTTAGCGACTTTCGAAAGACTAATCAGCCCAACGGTGTACAAATTAGATATTCTATCCAAATTCTTAATATTTTCTTTTTAAATTTTCAAAGTTTTTAGACAGTCGCACCTCTTGTACTAATACACAGAACAGACAGCATCACTAGTGTCATTCTGCTTTATTAATCATAGTTAGTTAGTAACGGCTATAACGGTAAAACAAAACATCGGGCATGGTCCGTGACCCATAATGAACATACCTACAAATTTTCAGAAAGATCGGCCCAGTACTTTCGAAGATTTTCCATGAGGAAGAAAAAACGTTATAGGCCGTTATAGCCATTAGTTACGGCTATAACGGTAAAAGAAAACATTGGGCATGATCCGTGACCCATAATGAACATACCTACAAATTTTCAGAAAGATCGGCCATGTGCTTTCTAAGATATTCTATGAAAAAAGAAAAACCGTTATGGGCCGTTATAGCCGTCAGTAACAGATATAACGGTAAAAGAAAACATTGGGCATGATCCGTGCCCCATAATAAACAAACCTTCCAATTTTCAGAAAGATCGGCTAAGTACTTTCTAAGATATTCCATAAAGAAGAAAAACCGTTATGGGCCGTTATAGCCGTTGGTAACAAATTTTCAGAAAGATCGGCCAAGTACTTTCTGAGATATTCTATAAAGAAGAAAAACCGTTACAGGCCGTCATGGCCGTTAGTAACGACTATAACGGTAAAATAACACATCGCGCATCATCCGTGACCCATAATGAACATGCCTACAAATTTTCAAAAAGATCGGCACAGTAGTTTTGTCTGGAGCGAGTGGAACACATTTTGACCACGGACGAACGGACGGACACACACATACACATAGGCCTACACATTCCCATTGTAAAGTACTCCCTGTTCTATAAGTACTGGGAGTACAACAAAAAGGTGCTCTGAATCAGCGATTTAGCTGGATCCATCTATACTTTTACTTTTATAATAATGATGCATTGACAATACGCACCACATGTGCTGACATAAATAACTACTGTATTCATTTCCACGCTTCACTATGTAGTTGATCGGAGCAAAGGTATACTGGATCCATGGAATAAACACTCTGAACGCCGGGTTCTTTCTCTCTCTCTCTCTCTCTCTCCCTCTCTCCGACTCATCACTTCTATTTTTCTATCTTTGCATTGCTATTTTTTTTTTATTTTTTTTTTTACAATTCAGGCACCGTAACCTTAAAATTCATTACAAGTTATCTCATAATATATCCATCCACTCTCTCACGATCCATACTATTGTCTTTCTCTCCCCATCCCCTCTCTCTTTCCCTCTTCATTCATCCACTCCCTCGCTCATTCAACCATGGATTTCAGTCGTTAAATACCGACTGTGATTGTTCGTCTTCACAAGAACTTATATCTGCTTCCTCCCCGTACTTGCTGCCCGACGACCGTTTGGGCAGAATGAGCACAGTCTTCTCAGGCTCCACAGAGCCCCCACGCTGAAAAAGGATCCTGAGCAGAGCCTTCACACCGTCTGAAAAGGGCGACGGACTTTTGGACTTGGATGACATCGCCGTCGTTGTTATCCTCGATGTCGTTGTCGTCTTTGTGGCTGTAGGAGTTCCAGAGGCCCAGGGCTGGAGCTCTGCCGTTGCCATGACGTCAAAGAGCACCACCACCACGAGGTCCAGCACGCCAGAGATGAGGAAGAGACTCTGCCAGTCTTGGAGAGTCTGAAAGACAATGCGGTATAGAGTTGCGGTATAGAATTCTTGAGAACTCTGTCAGCCCTGGAGGGTCTGAAATACAATGCTGCGTGGGGTTAAAATACTCAAGAGACGAGGAAGAGCCTCTCCTAGTCTTAGAGAGTTTGAAATACGATGTGGTGTGGATTTAGATTTCTTAGAGATGAGGAACAGACACCGTCACTCTTGGAGAGTCTGGAAGACAATGTGGTGTAGAATAAAACGATTAGAACACGCGTGCACGCGCGTGCGTTCACCACACACACACACACACACACACACACACACACACACACACACACACACACTCGCGCGCGCGCGCGCGCGCACGCGCGGCACGCACACAACACACACACACACACACACACACGCATACACACGCGCACGCGCGTGCGCACGCACACAGAATTGTGGCGTAGGTTGTGTGAGCCAGCCATTTCACACACACACGCACACACAGACACACACACACACACACACACACACACACACACACACACACACACACACCACACACACACACACACACGCATGCACGCGCACGCACGCACGCACGCACGCACGCACGCACGCACACACACACACACACACACACACACAGACACACACACACACACAAAATTGTGGCGCAGGTTGTGTGAGCCTGTCATTTCAACGTGCTGGATTAAATAGCCAGACATCTATTGAGTCTCATTAATCGAGCACCTCTTCCCATTTCTTAATTTGTTCACCTGTTTTTAGCTATAATCCCCGAACACAATCAGCACGCAATAAACAACCTGTTTGACGGAATTGAAACTGTGCTGGAGTATGCTGGGATTTTGTTTGTTTGTTTGTTTGTATGTATGTTTGTTTCTTTCTTTCTTTCTTTCCTTCTTTTCGGGCCTCCTCCTCCTGGAACGGCCCATAGTCAATGGGTTAGAGCGTTTGCCCGTGGAGCTGATGGTTGTGGGATTGAACCACTTGTGGGGTCGGATGTTTCAACTGGACAATCCTCTCTGACCACCTGTTAGTCAAAGGGTACCCGATCCCGTTCAAGGAATATTAAGGACTGCAGAATGCAATGGGTGGGCTGTGTCCTTTTTTTTTTCTTTCTTAAAGGACGGCAGATTGAGATGGATGGGCTCCGCCTTCCATCATGCCATGCCTCAGGCACGTTGAAAGTCTTGACAGTTTGCTGCCCCTCCGATCATTAGGGTATAGATTTTAACGTTCGATGTAAGACATCACCCTCTGACATGTTGCACGAAGCTTTGAGCGTAATGGGCAAACATTGATCAAGAGGGAATTCAGAGGATAAGTATTTTCGCTTTTCACAATTTAGAGTTCCATTGCACGTATTGAAGTCATTCACCACTTCCTGTTGACCGATTGACTCCTGTTCACGGGTTGGTTGTCTGTTCGCCGCACTTCACCGCACGTAGTGTCCAGTTGTCGAGTAAGATGCACGCGCATGGTTTTTCACAATAAGCTGGCATAGTGATCACCTGAGAAGGCAGCGGTAACTGGGGTGGCAAGAAGCGGTCAATGATATGAGGGAAGGACCGGGACTCCAGCAAAAGCGAATAGCGGACGAGCGAGGCAATATACCTATCCTCTCCTTCTTTGGTTTTTGAGGGCATATACATACACTGCACAGTTCTCTAATTTGCATCTGTGGAGTGGAACCCGTCATTACAGCCTACCTTGCTGTTGCCTAGCACGAAGGAGGCGACAATGGTGTTGGCAAAGGCTCCTAAGGAGCCCACGCTAGCCAAAGCACAGAGGACTCCGGCAAACTGGGGGCAATATCGGCAGGAATCGGCTGGTATCCTGAAACAATGATCGGCAGCTTTGTGCATGTCCTAGTATTGTGGCCGTCATCAAAAAAAAAAATAATAATAATAAAAAAAATAATAAAAATAAAATGCCATCGTCATCTTCGTCGTCGTCAAAAAAATCATCCTAATCTTTTCTGTTCTCGTCATCCTTGGTGTCAAACTGACCTTATCGCTATCATCATCACGTGCTGTCGTCGTCGTCGCCCACATCGACATTTTCCTTGCTTTGCCATCGTTGCTTCATCATCATCATCATCATCATCATCATCATCATCATCATCATCATCATCATCATCGTCGTCGTCGTGTCATTGTCGTCGTCATCATCATTACCACCATCACTGTCATTGACAACTGCTGCAGAGGTCGAGAACTGTACACACTTGCCAGCAGAAGGCCCCAGAGCCATCGGTGTTTTTGAACGGAGGTTTGCATAGACTGCCTCCGTGGTAGAAAGAAACTCGTGGAGAGCGTGGCAGCAGAGAGTCCTCAGAAGAGAAGCCCCTTCAAGCAAGTGTTTCGGCCCTTATCTCCTGACACTCTAGGGGGGTTGGGCCACACCCGGTTCATGACTCCGGATGTCCCTCTGCTGCCCCTTTTTTTCCCCATCTTGGGACGAGCCATGGCTGGGATTCGAACCCATGACCCTCTGGACATGCTCATTTTCCACTTAATGACTCGCACTTTAACCACTGAGCCACAGGGACACCTGATATGAAGTTCACTTTTGTTCCTCCTTGACCAGATCCAGCTTGAACACCTCTCTGCCGCTTCTGCCATTGCTTTCAGGGCTCTGGTTTTTTCCTTCCCTGCAACTGAGAGCTGTTTCACGAGGCTGTATGCAGACGTTCCTACAAACCCCCTAGCTCCCAATTTCTGCAGTGAGGACTTTGACCCGATAGCCTTCTCTCCTCAGGATGTTTGCCAGATCAGCATACTTTTCAGTCTTGTAGATTTGAGCTGCCTCCATTCTGTTCTCATATGGCACCGTGAGCTCGATCATGATCAGCTGCTTGGTTGACTTAGAGTGGACTACTATGTCTGGTATCATGCCACTCTTGCTGATGATCTCTGGGTGACGCTTCCATTCTGGGAGGTCTGCAGTGCACTCCCAGTCATCTGCCCGTCCAGCAGACTCTGCCTGCATGTTTCGAGTGGCACTGTTGTTCTTGGCCATGATTTGCTGCCTCCTGCCGTGAAGAATGTTGCGGGTGCTTTTGGAGTCCTGATTTTCCCATTTGTGGTGTTGGTACTAGCCCAGACTACTTGTACAATCTCTTTGAAAACTTGGTTGTGCCTCCATGTGTACCTTCCTTGAGCCAGGGCTACTTTACATGAGCTTAGGACATGCTCCACCGTTTGTTTTTCATGGCAGAGGGGGCATGCAGGATCGTCTGTTTTCCCCCACTTCACCAGGTTTGCATTTGAGGGCAGAAGGTCATATGCAGATCTGAGAATGAAGCTGATCCTGAGAGGGGCCATGTGCCAAATGTCATTCCAAGTGAGACTTCTTTTGGAGTGCATTCTCCCACGTTGTCCATTGCCCTTGCTGGCTCTGCTGGACTGCTTTTTGGAGTCTTTTTTGGTCTTCTTCTTTTCTCATCTCCTGAATCATCATGTCTCTTTTGACTTGTCCTTTGGCCTTTGACCACCATTCAGTTTTGGTCACCCCAGTCCTTTTCTGTTGGTCTGTGTGTGTCCTGTTATTTCTCTGATCTTGAGACTTTCTTTTGCAGAATCCATCGCCTCTTGAACTTTCCATTTTCTGCCTGTCTTCAGCTGGGGCTTGATTGCTTCTACCACTTTGTCTCCTGAGTCCTCCAGCATGCTTTGAAGTCTGATCTTCCCTGCTTTGTATTCCTCCAGGATGGATTTCAGTGGTAGTTTCAGCTTTGCTTGGCGACAGTACAGCGCTATGTCAGTCAGACAGGGTGGGACACCAAGCCATTTCCTTGTGAACTTGTTGATTTTGGCTTCCATTGCCTCCACTATGCTGGTGCAGATGTCGTATATCATCAGAAGCCACAGGAGCTTTGGTATCAGCATGAACTGCAGACACCAGACCTTGTATTTGCCAGGGAGCCACACTGGTCAATGGTCTCCAAGCTTTCTTCTGACATCTGCATGGTTTGTTTTGCTCTTTGTGTGTCTTTCAGCGTATCATCATACCATCTTCCAAGGCTCTTGACTGGTTCTTCTGTGACTGTTGGAATGGCCTGGTTGGCAACACTGAAGACCACAGATTCGGCCACTTTTCCTTTCCTCAGTGAGAGACTCGTGAGTTCTTTGGCTTGAACTTCATTCTGGATGAGGCAACTATGTCGTCCAGTCTCTCCAGCACATGACGTGTCTCGTCTTCTCTGGATGAAATCACTGTAGTGTCATCCACGAAGGCCTTGAGAGGAGGCATCTTGTATCCATCGCCAAGGTCTGTTTGTCTCACGTTGTTTGTTGCTGCTTTCAAGATGAGTTCCATTGCCAGCACGAACAGTATTGGGGAAACTGCACAGCCCATTGCAATGCCCACTTCCAAGTTGATCCAATCAGTTGTGTACTCCTTGGTAGAGAACCGCATTGAGAAGCCATTGAAGTACTTCTTGAGCATGTCGCAGATGTTCTTTGGCACATGGTACATCTCAAGAGCCAACTGTATCATCTTATGGGGCACAAATCCATGTGCGTTTGCCAGATCAAGCCACACTACGTCCAGGTCTCTCTTTTCTGTTTTTGCTTTTTGGATTGCGTCCCAGATCATTGTGGCGTGTTCTACACAGCCAGCCACGCCTGGGATGCCACCTTTCTGGACTGAAACATCCAAGTACTTGTTTTCCATCAGGTACTTGGTCAGCCTTGCTGCCATGACAGAGAAGATTTTCCCATCGACGTTCAGTAGTGATATTGGCCTGAACTGGCTGATGTCACTTGAGTTTTGCTCTTTGGGGATCTACACACCATCTGCCGTCATCCACTGGCCGCTGATCTTCTGGTTTCTCCAAGCCGATCGCAGCAGCCTGTGGAGCCACCCCAGCACCTTGGGACATTTCTTGTAAAGCTGGTAAGGTATTCCCGTTTGGCCCTGGTGATGATTTGGCTCTGGCTTTGTCGACCACCTTCTTGATTTCCGCCAACGTTGAAGGCTTGCCATTGAACTGTTCCCCAGGGTTGGTTGGCCACACCAGACCTTGCATGTTGAGTGGTGCTTTGCTCTGTGGGTCAGAGTATGTTTTCCTCAGATGCTGCTCAAGAATTCCTTTGTCCACACTTAGGGTTCCAGATTTTGGCTGCTCAAACAGTGTTCTGGCAAACTGGAAGGGGTCTCTGAAGAAGCGCTCTTGTGTCTTCTTCTTTTTGCTCTTCCTCTTCCTCGCAGATTCCGTTTTGCTGAGGGCGCTGTGTTTTTCTTTCAGGTCTTTCCACAGTTTTTCCAAGCCTTGTTTTTCAGCTGGCAGTGCGGTCTTCATTTGCATCTTGAGGTTTTTCTTTTGGACCCTGATCTTGTCCATCTTTTCTTGGCGTCTGGGTTTCTTTGGAGGTGTTTTCTCTTTGGGTAGTTTTGCTCCATAGGCGTCTCTACATGTGGCATACACAATGTCCCCATATGTGGCTAGTTTGTGTTCCAGGGTGCTTTTCCCTATCAGTGCATCGAGTCTTCGGACGATTGTTGCATCCAGTTTCTCCCAATCTTCAGTTTCGTTTGCTCGTGGCAGGTTGAGTTTCAGTCGCCTGGAATCGAGGGCCTGTGCAAATTCCTCATCCGAACCAACAGCGTGGATGTCCTTGGCACTGTGGTTTAAATCCTGGCCTTGGTCTTCCGACGTCTTATCTGCTGATGCAGTGCGCTGCTGCTCATTCAGATGAGTCTTCACACATCCCATCTTTGTTCTGTGGATCTTCATGCCACGGGTGGTAGCGAAACGCTTTCCACAGACACATGGATATTCCATTTGGTCCATGTTCATAGTCCGTTTGGGATTTGCAGTCGTGATTGGTTGAGCACCGATGGATTCATCATTCTCTCCCCCTTTCGGTGAATCCTGGGAGCATCTTTTCCTTTTATTCTTAGTAGCCACATGTTTAAGGCAAAGTGGGGAGCCAGCCCACAGAGCTCTTGGTTCTGGTCTTTCCCAGTGTCCTCCGGTCTTTCCCGGACGTCCTCCGGCCGTGGTATTCTGTCAGGGCAAGGGAGGGAAGGCAGACCGTGACAAACAGAGACAGGCAGAGAGTAGGGCTGTGGGTGCTGGAAGGGGAAGGGGAGGGGGGAAAAGAGAGACAATTCGATGAAATACGATAAGATGAATAAAATCTTTATTCTCAGGATGGTAAATAAGCAGAATACTTTTCCCATGCAGACAAAGAGCAGAGAGAAGAGAGAAAGAGGAG
>CM031600.1:36717507-36727507 GCA_018398815.1 Conus ventricosus
GGCAGAGGGGGAAAAGGGGAGTCCACATAACTTTGATAACCGTGACACGGGGTGGGGTAGGGTGGGGTGGGGTGGGGAGGGGTGAGTGAGGACAGCTGACTGATGTACGAGGCTCATCAGACTTCAGACTCGGAGTCGGGGAAGCTTAAAGGGATCGCTGTTAATGACTGGCACCATGCTGATTGGGGAGGGGAGGGGGGGGGGAGTGGTAGGAGGGAGGTGTGTGTGGGTGGGGGGGGGGGGGGGGGGGTGGCTGAAGGAGGTTGGAATGGGAGGGGGGAGGGGGGTAGAGGGTGTCTGTTGGGGAATGGAGGAGCACTATCGCCGATCAGTCTGGATGGGGTGGGGGGGGTGGGGGGTGGGGGGGGGGGGGGGGGGGGGGGGGGGGGGGGGGGGGGGGGGGGGGGGCATGTATTTCTTTTCACCTTGAGGGGTAATGATGGTATCCATCCAGTCTGAGATTGTTCAGAGCCTTCTGTTGTACCTTGGTAGATGTGGTCCAATGCGACAGTGTTTCTTGTCTGTCTGGCTGGCTGGCTGACTGTCTGTCTGGTTGTCTGTCTGTCTGACTGTCGGTCTGTATGTCTGTCTGTCCGTCTGTCTGCCTGTGTGTGTGTGTGTGTGGTGTGTGTGTGTGTGTGTGTGTGTGTGTGTGTGTGTTTGTGAGTCTGTCTGTCTGCCCGTGTGTTGTGTGTGTGTGTGTGTGTGTGTGTGTGTGTGTGTGTGTGTGTCTGTGTGTATCTGTTTGTGAGTCTGTCTGTCTGCCCGTGTGTGTGTGTGTGTGTGTGTGTGTGTGTGTGTGTGTGTGTGGTGTGTGTGTGGTGTGTGTCTGTTTGTGAGTCTGTCTGTCTGCCCGTATGTGTGTGGTGTGTGTGTGTGTGTGTGTGTGTGTGTGTGTGTGTGTGTGTGTGTGTGTGTGTGTGTTTGTGAGTCTGTCTGTCTGCCCGTGTGTGTATGTGTGTGTGTGTGTGTGTGTGTGTTGTGTGTGTGTGTACGTTCACTATAATACCACACGCGATACCCCTCTTTGCATAGCACGTCATCCAAGCATGCACACAGCAATATTCAAGTCTGTTCGAGAAAACACATGCTCATTTCCTTTAACGTAAAGCGTTGACAACCACTCTCCATCCATCCATCTCTTCACACAGGCAATAGATCATCATCCACAACTCTTTTATCTCCTTAACGGTATTGACAGTGAAGGCAGAGATGGGCGGGTGACCCACACACAGACGGCACAGGCAACAAATGTACATAGGGATGAAACGGCATAGCACGGAGAAAAACCAAATCAAAAGCCAGACCACACACATGACAGAGAAATCGATTGAAGACACTGCGCCACGCATGATTAGTTTCCTTCACTCAGGCGAGAGATGGGAAAGGATTAGGAGCCGGAGGGAGGTGGGGAGGTTGGGGGTGGGGACGTGGGGTGGGGGAGGGGGGTAGAAATGAGAAGAGGAGGGGGGAAGGAGAGGGGCACGTGGCCTTGGTTTATAGTCTTCCCTGGACATGTGTGAGCGATGCCCAATGATGGATGGGTGAACAGCAGCGATCAACGCCCAGACGGGGCGTCAGAAAGACAGTGGTGGGGGAGTGACGGAAAGATTTGCCGCTAGCTG
Source organism: Conus ventricosus (assembly GCA_018398815.1). Lineage (NCBI taxonomy): Eukaryota > Metazoa > Mollusca > Gastropoda > Neogastropoda > Conidae > Conus > Conus ventricosus. Next base: position 36,719,133 of record CM031600.1, read on the forward strand.
CTGCTGTCGCCGTGGGGAGGGACTGTGGGGGAGTGATAGAGTGATGGAGATGATGCCCCCCCCCCCCCCCCCCCCCCCCCCCCCCCCACCTGCCCCCCCCCCCCCCCCCGCGCTGGGGGAGGTGGGAAGCCTTTTTTTTTTTTTTGGGGGGGGGGGGGTGTGTGGGGGGTTGGGGGGGGTTTTTTTTTTCCCTTTTTTTTTTTTTTTTGGGGGTTTTTTGGGGGGGGGGGGGGTTTTTTTTGGGGGGGGTTTTTTTTTTGGGGGGGGGTTTTTTTTAATTTTTTGGGGGGAAAACCCCCCTTTTTTTTAAATTTCCCTTTTAAGGGTTTAAAAAAACCCCCCCCAAAAAAAAGGGGGAAAAACCCCCCAAAAAGGAAACCCGGAAACCCCCCCCCAAAAAAAAACCCCCACACAGGTTAAAAAACCCCAAAAATTTTTTCCCCAAAAATTTTTTGGGGGAAAAGGGGGGGGCCCCGGGGGGGGAAAAGGGGGGGGAGGGGGGGGGGGGGAAAAAAAAAAAGGGGGAAAAAGGGGAAAAATTTTTTAAAACCCCCCCTTGGGGGGCCCCTTGGGGGGGAAAAAGGGGGGGGGGGGGAGGGGGGGGGGGAAAGGGGGGAAAAAAAGGGGGGGAAAAAGGGGGGGGGGGGGGGGGGGGTTTTTTGGGGGGGTTTTTTAAACCCCCCCCCCCCCCCCGGGGGGGGGTTTTTCGGGGGGAAAAAAGGGGGGGGGGAAATTTTTTTCCCCCTTTTTTCCCGGGGGGGGGCGGGGGGGGGGGGGGGGCCCCCCCCCCCCCCCCCCCCCCCCCCCCCCCCCCCCCCCCCCCCCTTTTGGGGGGGGTTTTTCCGGGGGGTTAAAAGGGGGGGGAAAAGGGGACCCGGGGGGGAGGGGGAAAAGGGGAAAGGGGGGAAAAGGGGGGAAAGGGGGGGGAAAAAAAAGGGGGGGGGTTTTTTGGGGGTTTTGGGGGGGGTTTTTTTTTGGGGTTGGGGGGAAAAAAGGGGGGGGAAAAAAAAAGGGGGGGGGGGAACAAAAACCGGGGGGGGGGGGGGAAGGGGGGGGGGGGGTGGGGGGGAAAAAGGGGGGGGGGGGGGGGGGGGGGGGGGGTTTTTTTTTTGTTTTTTTGTGTGGGGGGGGGGGGGGGTGGGGGGGGGGGGAGGGGGGGGGGGGGCCCCCTTTTTGGGGGGTTTTTTTTTTTTGGGGTTGGGGGGGGGGGCCCGTGGTGGTTTTGGTGTTTTTTTTTTTTTTTCCCTTTTTTGGGGTTTTTTTTTTGTTTTTTTTTTTTTTTAACCCGGAAAAACCCGGGGGGGGGGGGGGAAAAATTTTTGGGGGGTTTTTTGGGGGGGGGTTCCCCCAAAAAATTGGGTTTTGGGGGAAAAAGGGGGCCTTTTTTTTTAAAATTTTTTTTTTTTCCCCCTTTTTCCCCCCTTTTTTTCCTTTTTTTTTTTGGGGGGGGTTTAAAAAATTTTTGGGGGGGAAAGGGGGGGGGGGGGGGGAAGGGGGGGGGGGGGGGGGGGGGGGGGGGGGGGGGGGGGGGGGGGGGGGGGGGGGGGGGGGGGGGGGGGGGGGGGGGGGGGGGGGGGGGGGGGGGGGGGGGGGGGGGGGGGGGGGGGGGGGGGGGGGGGGGGGGGGGGGGGGGGGGGGGGGGGGGTTTTTTTCCCAAAAAAACCCCCAAAAAGGGGAAACCCACCAGCCCAGTTGGACCTAAGCCCTAACTCAAAAATTTTAGGCGTCAGGAAGACGGGCCCATAGGTCGGGTCCGGCCAATTAAGCTTAGTGGAGAGGTTTCCCCGAGACGTTCCTGTCCCACCCAGACTGACTAAGCGGCTTTGACCGACGCCTCGATCCCTGCCCAGGCGGACCTCAGTACCTGGGCAGCCTTATCCGGCCACTTTGTGAACCGCGTCATTGTCGTTTAGACATCGTGACCCCCACCCAGACTCAGCGGGCCCCCACTTTAGAGTGACCAGTGTCCACACGGCACCATTTAAAATAGGAAAGGGGGGAAGGTAGTGTGTGGTGGGGGGTGAAATCTGGCTAATCAATTAAATGACCAATTGACCACCACAGAGAGAAAGGCGTGTAGGCATGACTGGCATGTTTTGAATGTCCAATGGAATTAGAGGGAGAAAAACTTGGGTTTTGTCAGGGGTTAAAAATACTGACCAATGGTAGGGCCCCTGGGAAAACGGGGGTTAGGCATAAAGGAATACGTGAGTGAGAGGAGGGGGGAGGAAAACAAAGGACAGAGAGAGAGAGGGAGAAGTCCGGGGAAGTAGGCTTCGCCTACGGAAGGCAGGGAGATGAAGAGGAGAAAAAAAACGAACGGACAGAGAGAGAGAGGGAGAAGTTCGGGGGAGAGTAGGCTCTCCTACAGGAAGGCAGGAGATGAGAACGAACAGAGACAGAGAGATGAGGAGGTTTGGGGTGTAGTCTCTGCACGAGGGAAAAGGGGGAGAGATGAAGAGAGGAGAGAACGAGGGGAAAAACGAACAGAGAGAGAGGGAGAGAGAGGTTCTGAGTGGAGCTCTGCAGGAGGAAGGGCAGAGAGAGAGAGAGAGAGAGGAGGGGAGGAAAAGAAGAGAACCAAGTTGAGAGATTAGCATGAGATTGTCTGCGAGGAAGGACTGAGGGAGATGTGGAGAGAGAGAGATAGTTGCTAATTCATGAAGAAAAAAAGAAGGAAAAGAAAAAAAAGAAAAGAAAAGAAACCATGTCCATTTGATAAGAGCAACTAAAGAGAGGAGAGAGAGAGAGTGCAATGCGTTAATGCAGGAAGAAAGAAAGGAGAACAGTTTGATGTTGTAGTCACTGTTTTACCCTAACCGGGGGTTCGACCTCATACCTGGCAGCGTCACTTCGCCAAGCAGAACCACAGACAACGCCAAAAGTCTCACCTGACCAAGGCGCCATCAGACCAACACCAGTGCCCGGGAGTTGTGTGTGTTGTTTAAGTGACAGGAAGAAAAAAAAAAGGGAAAAGAAAAAGACAGTGATTCGTGAATAGTTAAGATCACCTGGAAGGTAAAGTAGAAATCTATTTATACCCGGGTTAGTTTTAAAGATGTTTTTAGATAAATGATTTTGTGAAGTTCAGGAAAGAGAGAATGTTTTATTTTGTTTGATTCCATATGCATTGATGTTTCTTTCATGATCATGTATAGTAAAGTTATAGACTTTACTAGTGGTTTGATGTGACGAATGCATGATATATGAATGAGATTGTAAGCAAGCTGTGAGTGTGTTTGGGCTGTGCGCTAGTCCTTCCTCCACTGACATTACACGAGGTTTACAATTTATTGGCGAGCCTGCCAGGATATTTGGCCCATTTATTATAATTGTTTTAACTTCTCAGAGAGAAGCTGGGTGGGATTCAAATATTGTAATCCTAAGACAAGGGGTTGTTTTACTGTATGTTCCCAAGAAATTTTAAAATACTGGGCTTGGCATTGTTTTCCAAGATTTTAATACTAGGCGGGCTTTTCCACCCCCAAGTACTCATTTCGAAACAGATTTCCTTTTAATTCGTTTCCTCATATTTGGGGGTCAGGCGCGGGGCTTTCTTATAAAAACAAATTAAACGTTGTCCCAAGCTAATATTATCATTTGGGAATTGGGGCTATTACGCCCCCTCGTGTGGGTAACCCCCCTTTTGGGGTTGTCGTATTTTATAAAATCTTTTTTCAAAAAAAAAAAAAAAAAAAAAAAGATATAATGGCGGAAGAAAAAAAACACCCCTATTGAAAAATTTTGTAGCGTCGCTCGGATTGGGTTTACTCGGGGATATTTGCTTTGATTGGGTTAAAAACCCAACAAAAGAGGAAAAAGAGACAAACGAGCAGAAAAAACGCCGGGCGGGGCAAAGATGCAATAGCCAGAGCGGGAAAGTTTAAAAAAGTTTTAGCGACACCGGGAAAACAGAAAAAATGAAGCGGGAAACAGAAAAGTTTAAAGGGTTTCAGAAAAAGCAAAAACCGAAAGGAAACGGGAAAAAAAAAGGGGAAAAAGCGCGGGAAAACAAAAAAGACAAAGGGAAGCGGCGGGACAAAAAGAAGGAAGCAGGAAAACGGAAAAAATTAAAGGGTTCAATTAAATTAGAAAAAGAAAGGGGAGAAAAAAAGGGGGACCACCGGGAAAGGGAGCTCATTTCCAGTGACTCTGGGGCCCCACTATGCCCCCCGCCCCAAGTTTCCCCAAAATTCTGGGAAAGGGGAAACCAATTCGATTGATGCATATTTTTTCCCCCGTCTTTTTTCAAAAACGTTTGAAACCAAATAGGGTTGGGCCCCCCAGAAGATGGGCAGCATTTTGTCGGGTTACCTGACGGGAAAGGCCCGTTGAAGTTTTTCACTGCGTTACCAGCAAAAACACAGTCGGGTTTTCGGCGCTGGGGAAAGGGAATCTTTAAAAAAAGGGATTTGCCCTCACAGAGGAGGGGCCCGGGAAAAGAAATTTCGTTCAGCAAATTGCAACCCGGGAAAAAACGTACACTCTTTTTGGGGTGCACGTTTGGTTTTCACTATTTAAAAAGTGGTTAGATTTGAGTGGTACGAAAAAAGGGAGTTCCCGGGAAATTGAAAGAGCTAGTTATGAAAGAAAAGATTTTGTCGGGTTTGCGGCCCTGATTTAAACCTTCCTTTTTGAAAAGGGGACAGCCAGGGGACAGCAGATTTTTGAGTTCGCAGGGGGTGTACAGGAAAAGGGAAAGTTTGGGGGACTAAGGTGCAGGAGAAACAGGTGCTAGGCACAGGTTTAGAAAGTGCAAGGAGACTAGGGGAGTTTCTGCAAAGGTTTTGCCCAAACCCCGTGGTGGGGCAGGAAAGGGAAAGGGGAAAGGGGAAAATTTTGGGGTTTTATTTGTCACAAGAAGGGGAAAATGTTTGGGGAGGGGTGCGCATGGGGGTTCCCGGGGAAAAAGGGGCAGGGCCCTTGGGAAGGGTGGATAAGGGGCTAAGGGAAACGCCTGAAATGGAACCCAAAAAGGGTTCAGTTGAAGAGGGGGGGAGTTGGGGAGCCTATGGCTTTGCACTGGGGCGCAGTCAGTGGTTTAGGGATGGAAGGGGGATAGGTGAGTGGTTCGTTACCAGTGGAAGAAGGGTGGATTTGGGCCCGCAGAGGTTGAAAGTGTTACGAAAACAGGGTTTTTAAAGCGGGGGGAGTACGGGAAAAACGCCCGGGGCCCATAAGGGGATTTGACAGGGCAAATCCAGACCTGTACTCCCAAAAACGAGGCCGTGAGGGAGTTTCCCTTTTCTAAGATAGAAGTACGTACCCCCTTTCTTCTAGGGGAGTTGTCTGCGTTGGGTGATGGAGAAAAGAAAACCCTTCATATTTGATTTTTTGGGAAAAATTCCGGGTGCAAAGGGATCCAGGGGATCCTGAGTTGTTGACTGCAAAAGGGGCAGCCGTTCAAACACGGAGCAAGAAGGGGAAAAAGGTTTTTTAAAAAACCCTTGTTGTTCCAGGGGAAGTCAGGCATAGAGGGGTCCCCCGGGTGGTTTAGGGGTGCACAGGAACAAGGAAACCCTTTTGCCGTGGGAAATTTTTGGGAGTTTGGAAAGTTGGAGAAAAACGTGGTTTAGGGGGGTGAGACGAAAATTTTTTGTGAAAAAGGGGGGGCTGTTTTTACCGGGGTGTTTTTACCAAGGGAAGACAGGTAAGGGGGGACCACTCAGTTAGAGGTACCAGCGGTTTCGTGCCCCTGCATGTCAAATGGGTCACGGGTCGCTCATGGGGTCATCTCGGCCCATCAAACAGCTGACCGAATCTTTATGCCATTCATTGGCCATGGGCAATTGGCAGACAAAAGCGATTCTTCTGCAATGACATTTGATGTGTGTCAGAGGTCAGCCCAAGAGTGTTAAGAGGAAAGGCGCCTCTTAAACATCCCCCTTTAATTGACACACGTTTCAGGATAGAGGCTCGATCTGATTGGCCAAGTCTCGCCCTGCTCCAGAAGGTGCACGGTATGAGACACGAAGGTTATGCAAAGGAAAGTTGCAGAAGGCTATGGGTCTTACAGAAGAAGCAATTTGACAGAAGGTGAGGAAGCAATCCCTCAAGGTGGGAGATCAAGCCCTGGTACTGCTTCCCACGGGATCACAAGCAGCAGATGCATTGGAAAGGACCCATTCACCATCACTGAAAAAGGTCGGTCGGATTACGCGAATCAATGAGAATGGAAAACGAAACTTTTTCCCAGCGAATTCTCCGCAAATATATTCAGCGAATACGCATCACATAGGCGCAGCAGCAATCATTGATGATGTGAAAGAGACCCAGCAGAAGAAGGGGGAGAAGTGTTGCCTAAGTTTCCAGAAGAGTCATACAGGGATGTGTCACTGTAATAAAGGCTAGACATTAGGAGTTCCTAGGTTTTGTTGTCGAGCGTACACAAAGCAGCCGAAAGCGAGAAAAGGTGGAGAAGATGATGAATTCAGAGAGACCAAAGACCAAAACAAAGTTCAGGAGTCTGGCTAGGTTCTTTTTCGTTTCTATAGGGAGTTTAGTTCCAAATTTCGCACAATCAAGAGTCCTCTCAGTGATTTGGTCAAGGCAGGTTGAAACTCCGGCAGGTGGTCGAGTGGTCAGACGCTGCAAGCAAGCACTGCAGACGGTGTTGGAAGACTAGGTTCCCCGTCCCATCTTGAATCTACCAATATGTCAAAACCACATTTTCAGATGCGGACAGATGCATCCAGGTGGTGGATATGTGCAGTAATGATGCAGGAGCATGAAGAGGTCGAGTTCCTTGAATATGCAAGCAAGGAAGTTTGACAAAGTGTGAAGAAGGGTTACGGCAACGGTGGAGAAGGAGTGTTTAGCTGTTGTGTGGGCCGTGCAGAAATTCCACAAATACTTGTATGGGAAAGAGTTCGATGATCGAGACGGATCATCAAGCCACTCAAATTCCTGCAGGAGGCGCATTTTGAAAAAAACAGCAGAGTTCTGCGTTGGTCAATGGCACTGCAGGCCCAAACAGGTACCGAGTGCAGTACATTCCCGTCGACAGAATGTTCGGAGCTGGACTATTTAGCGTGTAGTCTAGCAAGCTCAACTCAGTAGGAAGACAGTCTTATCCGGGGTGCTATTGATAAATGTGTTGATTCCAGTTATGTTGATTGTATATGGGTTCATTCCCAGTTGGCTATGTTCATATTTTTTTTGTGTTTATACTTGTTCATATTTTTCTTTTGTGAGACTTGTTGCATGAGGATGTGTTATGCTTGAGCATACAGTCGCTATGTGTAGTGATGCATTATTTGCAATGAGTGAGTGATGGAGAATCCTCAATGAAGTGTCATGGATCGTGATCAAATTACAACATTTGTGCTTCCATAATAATTGTGAAGAGAAGAATGTGGCAAATCCGCAGGTAGGGAATTGCATAAGTTGCGGCACAGAGGTCGTTATAAAATGAGTTGAAAAAACGCAAGAGCGCACGTCAATGATAACTCCGTGGAGTGGGTATTCACAATGATATATTTTATAACTTATAACCGTTTGTTGTCAAGTATTTTTTTATAAACTTTGCGCGTGTAGCTGTGTTTCACGCAAATTCGTTGTTGTTTTTTTTTGTACCGTTGTTTTTTTGAGACAATTCGGAGCATAGTCTTTTGCAAGGGGAAATTGTTCACTGTCAAAATTCAAACGTCAACCAAATCGAGGTCAATCCCACCAGCCCAGTTGGACCTAAGCCCTAACTCAAACATTCTAGCGTCAGGAAGACGGGCCCATAGTCGGGTCCGGCAATTAAGCTTAGTGGAAGGTTCACCGAGACATCCACCCACCTAGACTGACGTAAGGCGTCATTGACCGACGCCTCGATGTCTGCCCAGACGGACCTCAGTACTCTGTGCCAGCCTTATCCCCGGCCCACACTGTGATCCATCCGTCATTGTCAGTTTAGACATCGTGGGACGCCCCACGCCAACTCACTGCCACTTTAAGATGACTCAGTGTCCACATGGCAACCAGCTAATTAGAAGGGGGTAAGGTAGAGTGTGGTGGGGGTGAAATCTAAGCTAATCAATTAGATGACCATTGACCACCACAGGGGGGGGGGAGAGTAAGGCGTGAACAGAATGACTGGCATGATTAAACATCCAATGGAATTAAGAGGAGCTAACTTCGGGGTGTCAGGGTAAAATACTGACCAATGTACTCCCTTGTTGGAGAATCGATAACACCAAAAAAGGATGGAGAGTGATAGAACGGGAGAACGAAGTGGAGAACGAACAGAGAGACAGAGAGAGAGAGGTCTGAGTGTAATCCTCTGAGGAGGAACAGCGATGAGATGAGGGGAGGAGAGAAGAGAACCAAGTTGAGAAGATAAGCATGAGAAGTCTGCAGAGGAAGGACCTGGAGGATAGAATGTGGAG
>CM031600.1:36735007-36750007 GCA_018398815.1 Conus ventricosus
TGCGTGCGTTCAAACCTCGGTTTATAGTCTCATTCGAAGGACTGTATGGGGAATGGGGTCAGAACCAATGTTAACTCCGAGGGAAAAATCCCCCCTTTACCGAAATTCAAACCCGCAACCCAGGATCACGAGTCCGGCGCTCTACCAACTGAGCTATCCGGCCCCGCCTAGCAGTCAAAACTTGGTTGCTCAAAGGACAAGTAGGTAAAGCATTTCCGCTTGTTTCCCAGAGGGTTCAGTTATCACGGACAATCGAACGGCTGGTTATTTCGAGCCCTGAAGACAACGAGCACATCCGGCTGCTGTGCTGAGCTCCAAATCAAGCTGCAAACGAGAACTTTCCTCAGCCATTGATATACGAAGGCTGTTCAATAGCTTCTGAGATGCAGCTTTTTGAGAACACCTACCAGCAAGCAGACTAGTCCACTTTTCTCCAAGCATCCTTCCTCAGCCCTGATGCACTTGGTCATCCTCTCAAACCGTCTTGTCAACGACACCCGACCACTTTGACTGGGCTATGGTGGCAGTCATGCTCTCCATAGAGATCCGGCATCTTCTTTTGGAACTTCTCGTTCCCCTCCCCCTCCACCCGCAATCGCTTCCTGACCAAAGGGAACATAAACTAGTCAGGCCAGATTTTGCGAGTGAGGCGGATTAGTGGCCAAGTTCGCGTGGCTTTTGACCAGGTAGTCAAGAGTTAGTATCACAGTGTGGGACTCTGGCATTGTGGGGGTGGAGCAGCAGGCTGATGAGGGTATCCATGGGTGGGTGGCGCTTGTACCATCTTTTGGAGACCTGGGGTAGACAGTTGATAAGCCAGTTGGAGGTCGTCATCTTCTGTTTAACAAGATGTAGCGTGGCATCAAAGCCATATCTGGGGGGGGGGGGGGGGGGGGGGGGGGGGAACTAACGACAACAAAACGCCACCATTTGTTTGCCAGCACTCTTTGATCATTCGAACCACAGGTTGGTCTTCGTCAAGAAAACCCCAACTGCGGACAGGTGCTCGGTTTTCCAGCTGCATTGAAAGGTCCATGTTTCGTCGCCAGTCAGAACTTCCCAGCCGCGACTGGAACGTCCTCCATGTAATTTCCCAGGCAATTGGACAAGCCATTCTATTCTTAAACCTCTTGAGCTCTTCCGTTCAGTTGTGGGGGACCCAACGGGCGCAACGTTTGCTAACGCCAAGCTGCTCGTGCAAAACTGTACTCATGCATGACAATGAAACGCCGGCTTCTTGCTCTATCTCCTGGTATGTAACTCTACGACTGTTCTATATCAATGATTTGTCCATTGTTATTTTCATTTTCTAGAACCGCTGTTACTGAATGGTTGTGTACGGTTGTCATCTTCAACTGACACTCTTCCAAGCTGAAATTCTTGTTACCACCTAAAAACTATGACCGTGAAAGGAACCTGTCTCCCAAACCACACAGACAAACTCCACAGACATTCTTCCGGAGGTACGCCTTTTCAAAAGCCGTTCATATTCGTCGCCCGTCTGCTCAATCCAGTGTTGGTCTGAGAAATGCAGTCGTCCTGGCCGTCCATTTTGCCATGCAGTTCTACATCCAACCTCAGGATGTTGTGCAAAACAGGCATGTATGCTGTAACGAAAGTGACTATGAACATGACATACTAATTTGTTTCGTTGTTTGATGAGTTACCTCATATCTCAAAAACTTATTAGAAGGTCCTCGTATTAACTGGCAGTATTTACACTGATCTATGATTTATACACTGTAACGTCACTGACTCTCACTAAAAAATCTCAAATGTAAAAGCTTAATGAGTAATGAATCCCTCTGTGTTTGACTGCTGCTGAGAGGTAGCATAGGGCGAAGTCTCGATCCAGAGAGTTACTCAACATTTTCGGGACAGATGTGAACGAAAGACTAGATATCGGTCGCCAGGGCATATCGAACTGGTCACTATGGCCCGTTGTGGGTCACTTGACCTAATTTGCACCAACGTTGGTGAACCACTACAGATCTCTCCGCCACTAACCTCTATCTGGGTGTTGATAACTGATTATGGCTTACCTGACCTTTAACCTTGATCTGCGTCAGCTGAATCATCCGGGGACTGCACAACGTTTAACTGTGTTGGGGGGGGGGGGGGGAGGAGAAGCATAGATCTAGGGGCACAACACAGACCTTTGGGAAGCGTAGGCCTGGACCTGGGAGAAACATAGACCCGGGGATACTCATAGATCTGGGGTCATGTAAACCTCAGAGAACACAGACCTGGGAGGAAAGAAAGAGCTGAGGGACTACAGACTTGTCAGAACATAGAGCTCGGGTCCCAACGGCATGACCCCTCGCAGGCTATGCTTCTGTTCAGTCAGTGCCGGATGTGATGCCATGATGGCTTTCTTTTCTTTCTTTCTTTCTTTCTTCCTGCGTACGCAGGCTGATACTCCTGCGGACACTGCCTGTATAGACAGGAAGTGGAGTTTTGTGTGTATGACCCTTTTTTTCATCCCGCCATTCATTAAGGCAGCCATACTCCATCTTCGGGGAAGGTGCATGCTATGTGTAACTTGTCATCCATACCAACGGCCAAACAGGCCTTCTCTTGCGAAAGTTGGTGATAGGATTTTACGTGTGTGCAAGATGTTGTGCGTGCGTTCACACACGGAACCTCGGTTTATAGTCTCATTCGAAGGTCTGTATGGAGAATGGAGTCAGAACCAATGTTAACTCCGAGGGAAAAATCCCCCCCCCCCCCCCCTCCCGTACCAAAATTCGAACCCGCAACCCCAGGATCACGAGTCCGGCGCTCTACCAACTGAGCTATTCCTTCCGGCCCCAACATGATGACAAAACTACCGTAGGTAGTGGACTGAACCTGATGTATTTTATTCATGTTCTGAATAAGACTTAAAGCATAATCACAATTTCCTTGAGTTCAGCTTCAGGATTCAACACTTTGTCTCAACATTCAGCATTTCAGTGGAGGAAACCATAAAATTGAAACCAAAATTAAACTACCTTAATGAATCTCAACCATTCCTTAAAGAAAGAGCACTGAAATGCTCAAAACCGAGATGTTAGGTGAATGAGATTGTTTAAACATCCAGGGATTCGGGTACACGAACACGGGGGCACAAAGAGACGGGGCACGAAACGACGGGGTAATATAAAGACAAGGGCACAAAGAGGCAGGGCACGAAATTACGGGGTAATATAAAGACGAGGGCACAAAGAGATGGGGCACGAAATGACGGGGTAATATAAAGACAATGACACAAAGAGGAAGGGCACGAAATGACGGGGTAATATAAAGACAATGCCACAAAGAGACGGGGCACGAAATGACAGGGTAACACAAAGACTGGGGCACCAAGAGACAGGGCACGAAATGACGAGGTAACACAAAGACGGGGGCACCAAGAGACAGGGCACGAAATGACGAGGTAACACAAAGACGGGGGCACAAAGAGACAGGGCACGAAATGACGGGGTAACACAAAGACGTGGACACCAAGAGACAGGGCACGAAATGACGGGGTAACACAAAGACGTGGACACCAAGAGACAGGGCACGGAATGACGAGGTAACACAAAGACGTGGACACCAAGAGACAGGGCACGGAATGACGAGGTAACACAAAGACGTGGACACCAAGAGACGGGGCACGAAATGACGAGGTAACACAAAGACGTGGACACCAAGAGACAGGGCACGGAATGACTGGGTAACAGAAAGACGGGGGCACATAGAGACAGGGCACAAAATGACAGGGTCACGTAAAGACAGGGGCACACAGGAAAGATGGTACACATGCTACGGAAGTACATAGGGGTGACCAGTTTGCAGGCAAAGGTTTTCCGGTCATCGCAGTTTATTTTCCGCGTCTTTATTTTTCATAAACAACGGACCGGCAACAGTTGATTTCCTGCCTCACCACAGTACAGCTAAACGTTGTCCACAAGATGGGAGAGCAGCATCCAGCAACAGGAACCTGCAATGCCTTCCTGCATCACTACAATCCATCCTATCTCCTTACAAAGCGAGGGGCTTTCAGTTTCAGTTTCATCAAGGCGGCGTCACTGTGTGCAGACTAGTCCATATATACCTACACCCCCCATCCGTTAAGTTCCTAGACCGCACCGCACTGCGCACGATTTAAAGCTGATGGATAAATGAATTAATAACTAAGAGGAGAGTATAATATATGTTTAAGAAGGGGGTCTCGTGGCTACGACTCAGCAGATGTCTGACCTACACATTAGCACAACGAGCTGTTCAGACTTTGAGTACCTACCTATCATTGGTTATGCCATTATCATCGTTTTGTGTGTGTGTGTGTGTGGGGGGGGGGGGGGGGGGGGGGGGGCACGGGTCCATGTGTGTGTGCCAGTGTATGAGGTGGGTGAGTGCATGTGCGTGTGCGTGTATGTATGGTGTGTGTGCATCCGTGTGCATTTGCGTGTGCGTGTGGTGTGTGTGTGTGTGTGTGTGTGGGGTGTGTGTGTGTGTGTGCGCAGACATGCATGCGTATGCGTGTGTGCGATTTATGGGTTTGTGTGAGCATGCTCCTGCACGCACGTGCGTGTGTGTATGGTGTGTGTGCATGCTTGTGCATTTGCGCGCGCGCGCGCGCGTGTGTGTGTGTGCACGCGCATGCAGATGTGCATGTGTGTGTGCACGCGCGCGTGCAGATGTGCATGTGTGTGTGTGTGTGTGTGTGTGTTGTGTGTGTGTGTGTGTGTGTGTGTGTGTGCGCGTGCATATGTGCATGTGTATGTGCGATTTGTGGGCTTGTGTGAGCATGCTCCTGCATGCATGCATGTGCACATGTATGTGTACATGTATGTGTGTGCCTGTGTATATGGGCTTATGCACATGTGAGTGAGAGCGCGCGCACGAGCGCGCGCGCGCATTGTGTGTGTGTGTGTGTGTGTGTGTGTGTGTGTGTGTGGGTTTGTTTACGTGCGTGCGTTGTATGTGTGCATGTGTATGTACGCGGATGTGTATATGCAAGGGCCGTAACTGAGTAGTATACGGGAGCAAAATTTACACAGCTTCCCTCAACACACACTGCATAGTCCTATCCTAATAGCACCGCGTGATTTCTCCTTTTTCCCTCTGCGCAAGACAGACTATCTACGAGGCTGTCTTAAAGGATCTAAGGTCTTGTCACAGCGATGAAATCAGAACTCCATGGCGTTTCCCACAATGATTACAACACTGGTTGAAAGGGGAGCAACTGTGCACAGACAGGCACGGAGGGTAGACTATTATGGGGGTGGGGGGGGGGGGTGGGGGGGGGGGAGGGGAGAGCTAGCTGTGTCTATCCCTGCATCTATTGAATAATGATGTCACCGTGTCTCTGTATCATATCACCGTGTCTGTCTGTCACTGTTCCTCCCTATGTCACCTTTTCGTTTACAGGAAGATTCTGTAAGTCACCGTGTCCATGATTAGGGTTAGGATTTGGGGGGGGGGGGGGGGGGGGGGGGGGGGGGGGGGGGGGGTAAGGCTTTGGGTAAGGTAAGCGGTAGGACTGGATTTGAATTACAGGCCGAGGCAGGGTGACATTTAGGCACGGTGACTTTCGAATATGAAGACATACAGACGTGCTTCCCCCTTTAAGAAAATAGCTATGATTTACTGTGGTATTTTACTGTTGGTATATTGGTTTCCTCCATGGTTTATTTAAAGCGCCCGCGCGCGCGCGCGCGCACGCATGCACGCACGCACACACACACGCATACACACACACATGCACGCACGCATGCACACACACATGCACGCACGCACGCATGCACGCACTCGCGCGCGCGCACACACACACACACACACGCACGCACCACGCATGCGACATGCGCGCTCGCTCGCGCACACACACACACACACACGCACATACGCACGCATGCACACACGGGTGAGAGAGGAGAGAGAGAGAGAGAAGAGAGAGAGAGAGAGAGAGACAGGACAGACAGACAGACAGGACAGCATAGAGACAGAGAGAAAGAGATGGGGTGGCCAGCTTGAGAGAGAGAGAGAGAGAGAGAGAGAGAGAGAGAGAGAGAGAAGGTGGGGAGCCTAAAAAGCACACTTTAAACGTATGTCTTGCGCGGAATGTAGATGGCGAGACTAAACTTCCCATTGACCCAAATCACTATGGTCCCAGAGCAGGTGTCGGTCACAGGATCACCACGACGTTCACACCCACACATCATGTGAAAACGACACATGTAGGCCAGTGTCGAAGATGCTGCGTTGGTAGTGAGTGAGGCGGAACACAATGTCACAGGAGTGTCTTTGTTTGCTGTGTTTCTTATCGAGATGTTTATCGGGAAAGTTGATAACAGACACAGGCATTGTTTTAGCCTACTGTTGTTATCGGAAATACTCAGAGCAACATTTCCACCCCTCTGTATCTCTCTTTCTACGTCTATCCGTCCGCGCGCGCGTGCGTACATGTGTGTGTGTGTGTGTTTGTGTGTGTTAGGGTTAGGATTTAGGGGGGGTGAGCGCGGGGGGGGGGGGGGGGGGGGGGGGGGTAAGGCTTTGGGTTAGGTAAGCGGTAGGACTGGATTTGAATTACAGGCCGAGGCAGGGTGACAGAGAGAGAGAGAGAGAGAGAGAGAGTGTGTGTGTGTTTGAGTGTGAGTGTGTGTGTGTGTGACGTCAACCGTTTCAACATAAATGGGCAAGCGTTCTGTCACATTACATTGACTGACAGTGTGTGTGTGTGTGTGTGTGTGTGTGTGTGTGCGTGCGTGCGTGCGCACGTGTGTGTGTGTGTGCGTGCGTGTGTATGTGTGGGTGGGTGGGTGCGTCCGTGCGTGCGTGCGTGTGTGTTATGAATGTGCGCGTCTGCCTGAGTTGGACATTTCAGCTGTTTCAACATATGTGGGCGTTCTGTCACAACAGATCGACCGACACTTGTAAGATTACTAAAGCTATATACATTTTAAACAATTCAAACGAAACAAACCAATTATAAGCCCGCCACCCCTCCCCAGCCTACCCATAACTCCCTCTTAAAAAGCGGGGAAATGGGGTGGGGTGAAGGGGGAATAGAAGTATGTGCTTATAGCCAGCGACCGCAAGGGCCATATAGGGCTGTCACAGTAAATCAACTCCAGTCATGAAAAAAAAAAATAAAAAAAAACAAGTGAGGGAGGGGCAAGGGAAGAAGTGGGGTGGAATTCAGAGTTTAGCAGAGAAAATGCAGTATTTAACAACATTCATTGTAACGAAGACATGTCTCTAAATGCTTCGGATGATGTGTGCTGAAATATAGACAGCCTTTCTGATAAACACTGCCTGAATAAAACTTTTGTTTCCTTTTCTTCACCCATGCTAGACTTTCCTCCAGATAATGACTTCGTTTAGCTGAATATCTTTGTCTTTATCCATACAAGACTTACTTTCCCTTAAAGACGTTTTACTGAAACATATTTCTCTTTTTGTATTCAAAACTAACTTGCAGTAGAGGATTTTTTTTTTTTTTTTTTGGGGGGGTGGGGGGGGTACACGTTTGTCTTTATCCATGCTAGACTTACCTCCAAATAGTCTTGTTACTGGGATGTGTTGGGTTTTATCCGTACAGATTTTCCTCCGAGTAAAGACTTTTTACTGGAACATGTTTGTCTTCATCCATTCTAGACTTGCCTCCAAATACAGATTTTTTTTTTATTGGAGCATATTTGTCTTAATCCTTTCTAGAATTACTTCCCAAAAACAAATTTTCCCCTGTTATAACCATTTCCATACAAGGCGTACTTTAGTGAAAACTTTCGTCTGCATTCACACCAAATTTACCTGCCAGTATCTCTTTGCGACTGAAATTCATCTTCTTGCCGTGTGAAGTCGGCGTTTTTTTTTTTCCCGCACTGAAATGCATTGTTTGATCAACAGAAAATCGTGTTTTCTGAAAATTTGTGTCCTGGTGATGTGAAATTCATCCTCTTGCCTTCTGAACTTTCTATAATTGTTGCCAGCTGAAATTTGTTTTCCTGTCCACTGAAATCTGTCATCTTGCCTACTAACTCTTGTCTTCCACTGTACAAGAGTTTCTCATCATTCCCCCTGCTGAAATTTGTCTTTCTTCCACTCAGGATTTACTGATGTAGCGTAAGGAAGAAAAGAAAAAAAACACACACAAAAATCTGGGAAATGATGAGATGTGCTGCATGTCTTATTCTCACACATGCAGAATAAGCTACGTACAGGGACATTTCATTCACACACACACACACACACACACACACACACACACACACACACACACACACTTTTCTTTTGTTCACCAAATTTATTTCATACATGGTAACTAGATTACAATCACACTGAATGGAAATATATCACAGCAAAATAAAACAAAAACCACCATCGTGAGATACAGAATTAATCACTTCAGACATGATAACTTTCAAATATAATTGTTTTGAAAAAAAAAAAAAAATTTGCTCATGATGGAATGTACAAGAAGAGTGATCTTGTAATGACACTACTCTAGAAATAAATAAAGTTATAAATGATGGCTGACTTTTTTATAAAAAAACTCAAAAAAACTTCATACGTGTGAAAATAGATATATACAGGAATAACGATGGATAGGAAAACTGACTTTCAAAAAGAACTTAATCAATAAATAAACACCCAAACAATTTTGCTTAAATCAAGTAACAAAAGATAGTTTAGGAGGAAATATTGACGCTACATGGAATAAGAATAGACAAAACAGTAAGACCAACATACAGGTGTGCACATGAATATGTGTGTATGTGTGTGCATCTGTGTTCATGCATGCATGCCCATAGAATGGTATGGGTGAGGGTGCTAAGGTAGGAAAAGCCTGGCACGTGGGGTAGAGAGAGTTCAGTGTAGGTGGAGGGGGGCAGAGGAGAGAAGGGAGGGAGGGAGGGGAGGGGGGGGAGGGCTGTAGTTGTTTTTTTTAAAAAGGTTTGTGCTCATCTGTATTCATGTTTTTGAAAGTACAGATGTGTGTGCACATGTGTGAACATGGATTGTGTGTGTGTGTGTGTGTGTGTGTGTGTGTGTGTGTGTGTGTGTGTTGGGGTGTGTGTGTGTGCATGTGCATGTGTTTGTGCAGGTGTGGCTTGCACACATGAACATGACTATCAATTAATAATGCTAATTTCCTTCACCTCATTTATGGGGTAAGGAACATACTAACACTGGCCAGTTGATAATCAGCATGAATGTGAACCACATCCGTATGAATCTGGCAATTTAAAACAAAACGCACTTTTACAGCTATGATCTTTCATACTGTTTCGTAACTACACTGCAGGTCAAAATTTGAAAGAAAAATACCATGTGGTGAGGTAAAGTCTTATACAATAA
The DNA here is from genome assembly GCA_018398815.1 of Conus ventricosus. Taxonomy (NCBI): domain Eukaryota; kingdom Metazoa; phylum Mollusca; class Gastropoda; order Neogastropoda; family Conidae; genus Conus; species Conus ventricosus. Next base: position 36,744,338 of record CM031600.1, read on the forward strand.
GATAAAAAAAATATAGAGAACAAAACAATACAAGCAATACAAAAACTGAAAGCATAGGGGAAAAATACAATCAGTGAATAAAAGAAACACTAATTCATGTGTTATATGCCAAATTTTCGTTGTTTTTCACAAGATGAGTTAAAATATCAAGAAAACAAAATAAAACAAAATCAAAAATACAAAAGTTAGAAACAGATGTATTTCTTTTTTTTTTTTTAACCAAACATCTAATTTTTATCATGGTTAGTTTGGCAACCATATATCATGCAAATAATTACATAAAAAGTCATTTAAATACTACTGAACATGTTATGAACTATACAGCCAGATATTTACATGTTTCATTTCTACATCACTTCTATGTGAAGGTAGTATGCAGCTGACCTCACAATACAATAACCAAGAGCCTTCCCATATACAGTCACTGAATTCAAAGGGACTGAATTTGCCAGTCTGTTACTTCAATTCATAAGGCTACTGTACAAATACACACCATAGATTGTGATTCAATTTTCCTTGATTGAAATAGATCTAAGGAAAAGATGAAGGTGTACTCACAACCTAAAATGGTCGTCAAGAAGAAAAACTCACCTAATCTCGGGGGCAACATTATAAGATGGCGCCTATCCCGTCTGTTTCGCTATTATACTTTATTTTCCTGTAAGACGAACATGCACCCAAACACAGCTAAGTGGACTTCAGCAAGGGCATGAATTTGGTATCCGCACTCAACCATGCTTAAAATCTCAGTTTTTTTCTTCTTTTTTTTCAGTGAATTTTGTCATTTCCACATGATCCGATTACTAAAATATCACAGATACGGATATCACGGATGCCATTTCCTGATCATGCAATGAAGCAGAACTGCTGGATGCTAAGTTCAGTGACTTTTGCTCCAATAATGAAACAAAGACCCATAAACCTTACAGTCAGTCACCACACCAACAAGAGAACTAATCGTATGCTGAAAAAGTTTCCAAGACAGGAAGATAACTATGCAGTAGCAACGAGATGGAAAGGGGAGCGGGGCCGGTGGGGTGAAGAAATAAACACAAAGCAATCCTACTACTCATGAGACAACTGTGTGAATACTAATGATAATGGTATCTAACTTGTTAAGATCTACATAATGACAAAAATACCATTTCTATGTAACAAAATATATGATTTTAAGGTAATAACATAAAACGGCCTGTACCATGATGATAAAACTCAAGGACTGGTGGAAACTGTCCTCACCTGAACTGTCAATGCAGAAAGGGGTGGGGAAAAAAACACCTTTAAAGACATTACAAACAGGAATTATGTAATGCTTATTGCTACTGTGTGTATGTGGCCTGCAGACTGTAACATACTGCAGCATTACTTAGAACAAGCCAATACACAATGAAACTCACAGGACAGAGAACAAAATAACATTTATGTAAATGCAACACAGGTATGTGAAATTTTGACAAACATGTCTTTTTCAGTCATCACATCACAAATAACAGACATAATAAATGCACAAAAACAGTACTCTCCACAGGTGTGTTGTCATGAGAATGGCCTATTCTGGCCAATGTGGCACGCAATAATAATGATCATAATACTACTAATAATGTGCAGTTATATAGTGCCTAACGACTTGTAGAGGGCTCTGAGTAGTTTACAAAACACTCCTCTCTACATGTGCACCATACATGCCATAAAAATCAAACGCAAGACCCTTCAAAGAAAAACAGATACACAAACCCAAGCCTTTGCCTGTGTTCCAGGACTGGCATAACACCTTGAAAGTACTGATTTATTATCATTTACAACTTCAAATATTCTCACTTTCTTTCCTGGTGAGTGTTAGGATGCAAACACCAACACTTAATCCTTGCTTTGTCACGTTTCTCTTCATGCTTTAATCAGGATCTTCCATTCTAATTTTCAAAGAAATTTAGTTTATTCATGCAAATTTGTCTATTGAATACAGGAATTATGCAAATTAAATGAACTTTGGTGATAAGAACAGTAACATAGTTTTTTTTAAACACTCTTAACAATTCAGTAAATACAGATACCAACATATATATGATGTGAGACTTGAAAATCATATGTAACAAGCCAATACATTTTTTCTTCTTTTAAATCTTTAAAAAACTGTAGCCATATTAACACCTGCTTTGATTACTGTTGTCATTGTCATTTCTTTCAATGATCCTACTCATGAGGATTACTCATGGCAGCTTGATCAATATAATTGAGAAACAGTATGCAATGACTGTAATCAAATGCCAAATACACAGCAATTTAAAAAAAAAATCATCATCACAATCATCTCTTGAACATCGTAAAAGGATAACTAAACTTTTTTATGCTGCAAGTCCACAAAATAATGGATTTCATATGGATTTTGCTCCTCTTCTTTGTAAATTGTGGGGTTTTCAATGACATACACTGTTCTACAGGAACGGAAAGTGCGGGTTCTCAAACAACCCATGCTTTTGATGGAAGGGTCACTCAATACTAGTTGCAATAGGTCACTGCAGGCCGAATCTAAACAAATGTGAAAAGTTGTCGATACTGCACAGCAAAAAAAGTAGATAAACGAATCACACAACAAAACATGATGCATTTTGACCTCTTAGGTCTTCTTCAGGCAAGATACACAACACTGGGGACAACAAAAATGAACATTCAACCCTGTCTTGCCCCAAACTGGATGAAGGTAAGTGATTGTTTGTTCCATTTTCGTTGTCATGAGTGTTGTGTATCTCGCCTGAAAAGACCTAAGAGGTCGAAACACATCGTGTTTTGTCTTGTGATTCGTTTGTCTACATTTTTTGGCGGTGCAGTATCGATAACTTTTCAAACTCACTCATTACTAGATATAGAAGTGGTCCAGTCAACCAATTTATGAAGGAGAAAGCTTTACTATATATATTGGATTATTCATTTATTAAACTTCCTTTGTGAAAATGTGGATCAATGCTTCATTCACAAAAACAAGGAATCATTCATGTTCCCTGGGCTGTTTCAGTTTCCTCAAAGTCGGTCCATATACCTTACACCTCATCTGAGATACAAGACCACAGTGCGCATGATCTATAGCCAGACGGATAAACATATTACTAAGATGACTGCAGTTAAGCTCAGGATCTCATGGACATGACTAGCTATGTGCTTGTCAGACCTTTTGTCAGACCTAACACTGCCTGTGTTACCACTGTAAGAGTGTGTGTGTGTGTGTGTGTGTGTGTGTGTGTGTGTGTGTGTGTGTGTGTGTGTGTGTGTGTGTGTGTGTGTGAGTGTCTTTGTGTGTGTATTTGTGTGTATGTGCATGCTCATACATGAGTGTATGTACTTGTGGTTATGTGTACACATTTGTATGTTTATGTGTGTGGGTATATGCATATAATCATCTGTGCGTAATGGCAGGAACATGCATTTGCAGCAAATAAACCCGAGGATCCTGCGAGTTCAAAGTCTTTAATCTCAGTTGACGTATGTTCAGTTATTTGTATCTGCCATTGGAAAGACCCTAATGTAAGTCTCTCCCATTTTCTAGGAGTCTCGGCTAAGCACAGCTGAAGAATCGGCCAAGATCAAAGTCCGCTGCAAGAGTGTTGTGAAACCTAGGTTATCAAGGAATTTAAAGGCATCAGTCAAGAAAGTCAGTCATTATCCGTGTTTGGCTTAATGTAAAGTGAAAACAAATGCAAGCTACAGCCACTTTGCTAGCTTTGTTTGGTGAAATTTCATGGCCAACACAGAAACAAAGATTGCCACAGACTGCCACACGCCTCGGTCTAATATGCACTTCTGTTTCCGTTCCCTCAGTCATTGGACAAATGTAGATCAAGATACTTCCGTCAGGTGTTAAAAGAGGAAAAAAATTAAGAAAATGGCATGAGTTTGAGGTGAAAGTACTCCACAATGGAAAAAAGCTCTGGTATAACTCCTGCGTGTCTGCTCTCACCACAATACAATAACAATTAGGACAAAATAAATCGATTCAAAATGCATAATTCTTGAAACTATGAATGAAAATATGACCACAATGAATAACCATTCTGGCATCCATGGTGTGGTGTAGAGACAAACATTAAACTTGATTTCCTTTTCCTCTTCAATCACAAAAAATAAATAATGACAACTTCACAATATCAAAAACAGTGGTTTGTTCTATATCACACACATAAATTCCACTAAAACTTGTGTCCTCATTTAAGAATCTACAACCATATTTTCACAATAAAACGTAAGTAAACAAAGCAATGAAAAACGTTTTCCTTTTTTCAAAAAAAGGAAATCAATGATTGTCGACATTGCACCAATCCACTTCAAAACCATCCTCATCCCTTGCTCGCACACCAAACAACACACAATAATTCAGTCAGGCAACATTCATCTCCATGTCTGTCACACAGTCATAAATACAACCCAAAATAAAAGCAGACCAATAAACATTTGCTTTTTGTCAATCACTCAACTATGCTAACACATATCATTTCACACATTGCTGTTTAACGCTTTTGCAATGAAAAGGTTTGAGTTTATTTTAAGTGGTTTAAATTCAACATGTGTTCATTAAACATGACTCAGTGGAACCCCTCCCTCTCCCATGTGACCTGCATGAAAATGATCTACGTCACAGTATAAATAAACTCAGTACTTACGACTGACCAATCTTGGTTTATCATGACTTCTGCACAAAATATCAGCCAACAAATAACAAAAAAAAGGAGCACAAATAGTGTCACGAAGATCGATCACTCACCAAATCAGAAACTTCTCAGAACTTCTACCCCTGCAGCATTTCCGCCCCTCCCATCCAGGAGATCGTTGAACAAAATGTCACCATCAGCATCACGAAAAGAAAAAAGTGCCCACAGTAGAAGACCAAACCAAAGTGATCTAAAGAATCAAAGATCTAAAAGTGCAAGTATAATCACCAACTCACTCGAGGTAGGAAAAACACAGATCAAAATATCAAGAAAGATTTTTTTTTAATTGATTTCAGCAGATGGAAGAGTGATGAGAGTGGAGACAGGAAACAGTCCAAAATTCAAAAAGGAAAAAAGGTAAACGACATACACAAATATCAATAAAACATTGGGAGTGATTTGTGAGGCCAGACAAGAACAAAAAATATCCAGTGACTAACAAACAGATTGAGGAGACAGCTCTTTGTCTGGCTGAAGCTGGTGGCTTTGAGGACACTGATTTACACGTTCATGACTTTCAATGGCTGGTGATGAATATCTGTATGGGAGAAACTGTCCTTCTATTCAATCCCTCCCAATAAAATCCTGTACTTAGCTGATTTTCAAATTCATAATACATAGGTTCCACGTACTAGTCAACAGCCATAACGGTAAAATTTCACATCTACCTGTTACTCGCCAAACACAATGGATACATATAACACAGAACAGTTTGTAAAAGTGAATAATAAACAGACCGAAATGTAATACTGCCAGCTGTGATTTGACAAAACCTCTTGTACGTTTACACTGATGATCCTTGTTCAAGATGCATGCCGACACCTGTCGAACTTGTGGGACGCCGAATGCCTCTCTTTTCCATCTCGCCCTCTCTTTTCTTCTTACTCACTTTCTCTCTCTTTAGTGTATTCTTTATTCCTTCTAACTAGACCGATTTTCTCTTTAACCAATCAGTTCTCTTTCCTCAGCGTAC
>CM031600.1:36752507-36755007 GCA_018398815.1 Conus ventricosus
CGCATGTATATAAACATGGCTTCTTTTTAGGAATGCTTGCAGGCTTCTTCTGTGAACTAGGAAGGCGCTGTCATAAGTGTAAGTTACATTCAATCATGCACATATTCAGTATTACTAATTACCTTAATATGTAATGAACTTACAATAGTGTATAACATCACTGATCTTCCCATATCACCCAACAAGGTAATCAAGTTATCATAAATGGTTTATCATTCATTCTCCCTTCAGGCTGTATGGTTTCATCAATGCATGTTTAACTTTTGAGTATACTGACTTTTCTCTTTTCTGGTTTTTTGTTTGTTTCTTTCTTTAAAAAGTGCTCAATCTGAACAAAAAAACTTCAACAAGTCACTTGGCCCTGTATAGTTAGCTGAGCTATACAAAAACCAAAAAATATATTTCTTATGTTCCTAAACCCATATATATTCAAGCACTAGCAAATCACCAAATCAGCTGACTTTTGATGTAATAATGTAATCATCCTTTACACACTACATGCTGTCAGAATCAAGCATAGTACCTTCTGAACCATTTATCTGCCATACTTGTCAAACTTTTAAGTGAACTGTTTCTGTCTGAACAGGGAACAATGGCACGTTCAACACAACTGTAATCATAATAATACATACATAAAAAAATAACAACATTTACTCTTTTAAATAAATTACAGCATAAACCTAGACCCAAAACTTAAAAGAAAAGAAAAGTAAAGAAAAAGACTACTGTACTATTCCAATCAATAAAGATAAGGAAGTGTATCCTCAAGTCATACTCTTACTGACTGAAAACTGAAATGGTCAAAAATCCTAAATTTTCACCAACGTAAACTCAACAATGGCAATGTCTTTAATCCCAATCTAAAAGATCTTTACATAAAATAGATGAAAAATCCAAAACCCCATTTTTACTACGGTAAAACTGAAGTCTCCTGCCACACACCGAGAACACGTGTCCCCTTCTTTGCCCAACGGATGAATCCCAGTCTGGAGCCTTACCCAGTTTGTCGTCATTGGCGGAAAAGCTGACGACATCCTGGATACAGCCAAATTCACTATGGAACTTTGGGATAGGGCCCCTATTCTTCTGGTAGTCATCGTGATCTTCTGGCTTCTGCGGCATGCCTTGCAAGGTCACCTATACACAGAAGTGTCCCTCTCATTAACTTTCTGACGTAAGTTTTCAAATGCGATGCCTTTTGACCTATTTGGTTGTTTTCAGACAAGACAAGCAATATTCTAGACTATAAAAGTGAAGGATGAACAGACAGTCACGTATCTGAGTGCAAAAAAAGGGCAAGGAAATGGATATGAGACAGAAAGGGAGACAATTATGGGTTGAAATAATACTGATGAGAAAATAAAGAAGACATAACTATTACTAATAATAATTATTATTACCCCCCAAAAAATGATTGTAGTGTAATCATTTAATAATAATGTCAACAATAATGATAATAGTAATTGTAGTAATAATAATGACACAGAAGAAGAGGGGCTCCAGAATAATCAAAGTAATATAGTTATCGTAGCAACAGTAATGACGATGATGATGACAATAAGTTGAATAACTTCTAATGATAACAACAATCATGAGAATAATGATAACAATAATAGTGATGCTGCTCATAATAAGATAAAATGGAAAGAGAGGAAGGAGGAGGAGAAGGAGTGGAAGAAGAAGAGGAGAAGGAGGAGGATACAGATAATGGTAATGACAATGAGAAAGAATCTAAGAAATATACCAATGGTTATAATCGTGATCATAATCTAGATAATGGGAGAGACAGTAAGATAGAGTCTAAGAATGTACCTATGGTTTTAATAATAATCATGACTGTAATAATAAAAATGATGATAATGATAACAACAATATAGGAAATAGGAAAGGTAGTTGAAATCTGAGAGATATACAAATTAATTTTGATAATGAAAATAGAAGCAATAGTAATAATGATAATAACAACAATGATAATAATTTTGATAGAACTAAAACTATCACAGATAATGATGGAATTAATGTTAATATGGTAATCGTAATAGTAATGATAACTATAACAATAATCATAAGAAGAAGTATGACAGTACAATAATAAATAATGATCAGAAGAAGTATGACAGTAATAGTAATAACAAGAGTAATAATAACAATAATAATGACAATAACAGTAATAATGATAATAATTACAATATTAGGGTAAGGCATTTGCTTAGACAAGTAGGAATGAGAAAAAGAAATGAAGACAGAATTCAGCCAAGACTTCATGTCAACCAATGGAAAACAAATGAGGGAAAGCGTCATCAGACATTACCTTGGGCTCACTAGGAGTAATGCGGCAGGACCCCTGGAAGTCGATGGACTCTTTGCGGTCGAAGAAGTGGTGATAATTTACCAAGTGCTTCATGACCTCCCCCTCTTTGCTGCCCAGAGTCACCTGCTCATATCGACTCTCGTCTAACGCACTGGCTGTCAAAAAGTCGGGGTCCATCACAAGGTAGGC
>CM031600.1:36760007-36800007 GCA_018398815.1 Conus ventricosus
GAAATAAATCTTGTCAACCACGTTCACTGAAAAAAAAATCTTAATTACATTCTTAGTCCATGTAAAATACGATATCAATATAAATCTTCACAAGTTGTAGCTCTAAGTATCTGTGTACATATGCGCACGCAAGTTTGTGTGCATTTCTTTTCACCCTTAATAACATGTCAACATCAATCTGTTTTCATATATGTGCAAAGAAACATAAAATCGAATTCCCACTTACAGACAGTTAACCAATATATCGTAAGCATCAGACGACCTTGAACCTGACACCACTTACTGCGTGGGGTCATAGCCTCGGGTGGATCGATGACCAGGGTAGGTTCTGAACACCCCGCTGCGCAGGCCGACGTTGGTCCACTTGATCTTGTCGATGGAGTCAAAGTTACGGGTCCTCCACACCTCCTCAATAGGCTGAGTGATCAGGACGTCCGCTCTGCAGCACACACAAGGGGGGGGGGGGGGGGGGGGGGGGGTATGCAAGTATCCAGATGTTACCGACTGAGTGTGCATGAGCAAATGAGAAGGTATTTTTATTGTCTGCACCATGCAAATGGTCACCTTTGTTGCTTTTTTCATTTAGCATTGTCTTTTTGCATTTTGTTGTCTTTTTCTGATATGTACAGTGCCTGGATCCTTCTCAGGGCTCCCAATGACGCACATATGTGCGTCCATGAAGCACTATGAGCGAAAAGGACGCACTAACAAAATGTGTAGCGAGTCCTGCGGGACGCACTACAAAATCAGGCGAACCCCAAAACGTGCCGCGGTCAGTGATCAAAGCTGAGCACACCACAAGCTTCGCGCGCGATTGCCTGCCGTCAAATTCAGGACAGCGTGTGCCCGCGAAAGTACAGTAAGCCGAGAAGTTGCGTAAACACTGATAGGCTCGCCTTGTGGCCCACGTCACTGAACCGTCGACCGTCACTCAGTCGACCGGCTGACTTATTCAGACTGTGGCGCCCGCCGCCACTAATTAACCAATTCGATGACTCACAAGTTGTAACAATCGCGTGCACAAGCCTAGGCGAACGAAGCAGAAAGGAGGTTCACGGCTATCGCATCTCGCAAATATGTCGTTGCTTCAGTGGTTGGACGCTCCTAAAAAACGCAAAGAAACATCTTCTGAAGATGCTACAGACAGTGAATCGTCGATTCCTAAAGAAATATATACAGCAACACCACCTAACAAGAAATGCCGTGCGTATAATTCAGCCTGGGAGAAAGAGTTCAGCTGGCTGGAGTACAAAGATGGCAAGATGAAATGCAACATGTGCTCTCGTAGTGCCCTGAAGTCGAGTAGCAAGTCCAGAGACAGAAACGCCTTCGTCTCTGGATCTATCAACTTCCAAAAATCTGCGTTGTACAGACATGAGAAGAGTGATGATCACGTCATTGCTCAAGCCGCTGAAAAAAGAAGAGAGGAGATGGAAAGTGCGAAAGGTGCTGCAGTGAAACAGAGTTCACACGTTTTACGTCAGCAGATCGGTGGAGCTCTGATTCTGGCACAAGATGATCTTCCAGATACAAAATTTTCAAGCCTCCTTCGAGCTCAGGTAAGGAACACTTTTAGATTTTGATTGAAAAAATAGATTTGCTTTTTTAAAAAAAAGACCTTGATATTGGCCTAGTTTGTTGTGTAACAGGATAGTATGACATCAGTACCACACATGATAGATTCATTATCCTACATCTCCACCAGATCTACCACAATTTTAGGGGGTGCATGAGTTTCACTATTTCTACTGTTATTATTGTTATAATAAATTTCATAGTGCACATATTTGGTCACAAGAACAAGTGACTGCACATACATGAACTTTAACTTGCCTTCCTAATTACATTGATGCACAATCAGTAATTCACCACTGAGGTAAGTAAATGGATCAGCTTGTAAAACACACACACACACACACACATGCATGTGTATTGTGTACACCAATTATCCCTTCTCTTGTCTTAAAACACACACAAATGCATAAATCATGATAACGTACATTAATTTTCCTTCTCTCTTGTCACACACACACACACACACACACACACACACACACACACACACACACACACACGCGCACACACACACACACACACACACACACACACACTGATCATAGTCTCAAAAAGGTGTATCTGTGTTTGGATGCTATAGGCCCTGATGCAGTCTGATGACAAGAAGAGTGCTGCAGCCTCACAACAACAGATCTACACCAGTCATGTTGCTGTTGCTGAAATGCAGACATCTCTTGCTGCGGTTTGCAAGCAAAAGTTACTTGCAAGGTTTGAGGACAGCCAAGGATTGGACTCATGCTGGATGAGTCACTGGACATTGCAGTTAGGAAAAAACCGACAATATTCTGTAAAACTGTAGAAAATGGAGAAAGTGTGATTTCATTTGGTGCAAATGTAGAGGTGTATGATGGAAAAGCTGAAACTATCAAAAATGCTTTACTTAATTTTTTGACAGATGTGAATGTTCCTCTGGAGAAAGTTTCAGGCATTGGCACTGATGGAGCTAATGTAATGATTGGACGCAAGTCTGGCTTGATAGTTAGGTTACAAGATCCTGACAGTGGCAATGCCAAAATTGTTGGAACCTGGTGTGTCGCTCACCGTTTGTCCTTGGTCTGCTTCTGGGCAGCCAAACAAGTTGCCTATTTGGAAACTGTGCAAAGCACCTTAGTTTCAATCTACTTGTTTTACAAGTACTCTGCCTGCAGATACAACAAGATCCGTGAACTGCAGAGACTCATGGACACAAAAGTCAAACAATTCAAAAAGCCAACTAATGTGAGGTGGTTGTCCTTTCAAGAAAGTGTTGACGCAGTCGTGTCCACGTGGGGATGTTTGTGCTTTGCCTAGAGTATGAAGCAGCCAGCTCGGCAAGTGATTCAGCTGCCAAAGCCAAGGCCTGCTGAAGGTGGTCAAATCTTTCAAGTTTATTGCCACCCTTTGCTTTTTAAATGATGTGCTGCGAGTGTTGACAAGGTGCAGCAAGGTTTTCCAGAAAGATGATGTAGATATTCACCAAGTGCTTGATATGCTCAAGTCATCAGAAGAAACAATTGAGGACATGCCTGATCATCCTGGAACATGCCTGGCAGACTTCCTGGCACAGCATGATGCAGCAGGGGAATTTCAGGGTATTCCTCTTCAAGGCACTGATGCTGACATCAACAAGTCAAGCAGGTTGCCAGACATTTCATTAACAATCTAAAAGACCAGATCAACCAGCGCTTCCCTGAATCCGACATGGTTGTTCTCAAGGATCTTGCCACCATTTTAGATCCACACCATCTGCCACAGGCTCAGGATCAGTTATGGGCACTGGTCAGGAACAACTGGGTAGATTGCTGGCAAAATATACTGAATTAAATGCGGAAGAGGCAAGACAGTCATTCCATTTTTTTAAGAGAATGATGTGGAACCACAAAGGCAAGACTTAAAAGAGATGTGCAAGCACATCATTTGCCAGTGTGCTGACATGTTCCCCGAGTTCTGTACGCTTGCACACATATCATGACCATCCCCATCACATCTGTTCCATGTGAAAGAGGTTTCTCGGCACAGAACCTGATCCACACTTCTCTCAGAAGTTCCTTGTCAGTGAAGTCAGTGGAGAACAAACTCCTCATCAAAAGTGAATCAAGACGGGCTGACTTTGACCAGGAAGACATCATTCACAGAGCATGCCAGCATTTCACTTCAGTCAAACAGAGAATTAAGTTAAACTGAGGACAGCATTTGAACTTAAGCGTGGAGATGATTATGTTTGGTGTGTGTATATATATGTGTGGTATTTTTGTGCAGGAATGTTTTCAATGCTAGTGGTCCTGGAACCAAAATTACACCAACAATGAGAGAGACAGAAAATACTTTGTTGCATTCCTCACACAAATGTCCATTTTATTGTGTGCATTTCATATTTGTGTGTGTGCTTGTATTCTTTCCTTTTTTTTGTTTTTTAGTTTGGTTTGCTTTGTTTATTTCCTATTTTTGCTTGTGTGCATTTTACATTTGTGTTTTTTTTATTTTATTACTTAGATTTGTTTCCATTTTATTGCTTCTGACAGTTCTGCTTTTTTGTAATATGTTTATTACTTGTGTGTATTTTCTTTTCAGGATTGTTTTCCAGGGTAAGTGGGGTAAGGGTTAGAGATATACATCTCAAGAATCAGAGTGTGTGTGTGTGTATTCTTACTCTCTCTTTCTTTCTATCTCTCTCTGTTTCACTTTGTGTGTGTTTGGCTGAGAGAGAGAGAGAGAGAGAGAGAGAGAGAGAGGGAGAGAGAGAGAGAGAGAGAGAGAGAGATGTTAAGACTTTGAAGACATTGCAGCATCCTTGTCTGGATTCCATGTTTTTTTTTAAAGAAATGTTTTCAGTGAGAGAGAGAGAGAAAGATTCATTTACTCTGAAATGTTCAGATTATCAAGCGATAATTAAAAAAGCAAGAAATACTACATTTTCTGTATTGGTTAATTTTGTTCATGGGGACTCTCTATACCCCCTCTGGGACCTCTATAGCATCAGTGAAGGAGTCCCTGGGACCCCCTGTCTGTCAGTACAAATGGGAGCCTGCCTTCTGTTCTTTTTTTTTACCAACTGGTAAAGGAGTATTATCAATTAGTACTTTAATTATCACTGATCAACGAAGGAAAATGAACAGTACACAAGGAAAATGTAACAATCATAATCAAGGACTTAAGAAAAAAAAATCGTCTGTATTCATTCCATTTCTGCAGCAGTTAGTTCACTCACACTCAATTATTCTCTCACTCACTCACACGATGTGGCTGGGTGGGTGAGAATGATAAAACAACAAAACTGTTAACCACACTTAATGTAATTCCTTTCCTTATGCTTTTCTCTGCCAAGAAATGGAAAATATGAGCATGAATGTAAATGAATCTGATCACATATTATAGATAATTAACAGCATGATAAACATGAATGATAAAAAACTGTTAAATTATTAGGGATTATCATGCATTTTTTCTGTCTGTTCTTTGTAAGAAAGCAAATTTGTCAAAAAATCACTAGTCTGTTTTATACTGTGGGTCACTTTATTTCTTAAACCCAGTAGAACGTTGGCACCGCACCTGACACCTTTGTCAAACTTCTGCAGGCCTCTCTCGCAGCCAAAGTCCTCCTGCTCTCCGTTGATCCACAGGTGAGCATCCAGCGTCTTGGCCGCCAGGCTGTCGTTGTACATGTACTTGATGGGGTCACAATGACTCTGAGGGGCCAGGAAAATGGTGGAGTAGTTGTAGGTGATTCGCAGGCCCGGGTAGCGAGACTCTGTCTCTCGCACGTCGATGTGTTCAAACACACCAGGGAGTTCTTTGCGGAGCAGAGAGCTGTTGTACTCCTCCAACAGGTTGTAGTAGCTATCCCCCAGTCTGGTTCGTTCTTCTGGCTCTTGAGAACGCCGGAACTCCTAGAAAAAAAAAAAAAAAAAAAAAACTGACCTTATGATTTTTATGATATTACATGGAGAGACAAGGACTAGAGACATAAAAGAAAAAGATGTGTGGTACTTAATGGCTAAAATATATCTATTTTGTCTGTGTGTGTGTGTGTGTGTGTGTGTGTGTGTGTGTGTGTGTGTGTGTGTGTGTGTGTGTGTGTGTGTGTGTGAGCATGTATGCATTTGTGCATATGTATGCATGCTCCTCTGCGTGTGTGCGTGTGTGTGTGTGTGTGTGTGTGTGTGTGTGTGTGTGTGTGTGTGTGTGTGTGTGTGTGTGTGTGTGTGTGTGTGGTGTGTGCGTGTGTGCGTGTGTGAGTGTGCGCATGCATGTGTTTGTGTGTGCATGTGCATGTGTGTATGCGTGTGTGTGTGTGTGTGTGTGTGAGTGTGTTTGTGTGCGTGTAAAAATATCCACTTTTGAAACCTAAAAAGTCAGTTAACTGAAATTTTTTCACCTGTCAGAACACTATCAACTTAGGTCACATTCTTTAAACATAAGTGACTGGCAGGAAAGCGAAAGACCCCCAAGTTCCAATTGGATAAATTAACTGGTATGGCCTGAGCTCAAAAAATGGAGATACAGAGAGAAATAATTATGTGTTGTGTCTAAATGCTTCCTATTTCAAAGTGTAAGTAAAATCTTCACTGATTTTGTGACTGCTGACGGTATGAAGTACACCATTCACACACTTGATTCCTTCTTTCTTTCTTTCTTCTTTCACACAATGATGATCATTATCTTTTGAGGGGGGGGGGGGGGAACCAGAGAAAGAGAAGCAGATCTGAAACATTTAACAATTTAAATTAAATTCTCTTTTTTTGCTGCAAAGAACTCCTTTACCAAGTAAAACAAAACAAATAAATCTACAAACCCTGTCTTCTTCCGCCAGACTGAAGGCAAAGCTGTACTCGGAGTCTTCTAAAGAGCCAAAGTAGAATGTCTGGAAAAAAAAAAACAGAAGAAATATTTTCATCACACAAAACTGTGAATATTGTTGTCTAAATTAACCCTGTCAGTTTTTCATAACTCTGTGTGTGTGTGTGTGTGTGTGTGTGTGTGTGTGTGTGTGTGTGTGTGTGTGTGTGTGTGTGTGTGTGTGCGTGCATGCATGTGCACATGTGTCTTGTGAAGGGACAGCAGACACAGGAAGAGAGGGGGGTAAAGAAGAGGGAGGGTGAGCAGGGCTTAGGAGAGGAGGAAAATGTTTCTCCAGTCCTTTCACCATAATTAGTGAACAGGAAGAAAATGGTCTTGTTCTGACATGCTTTTCCAGCATGAAGTTTTCATCACAATGGCAAGCCTGAGTCTAATGTCAACATTTGATCATTTTCAATATTGAATCTGACATTTTCTTAGAACTTTTTTTTCCATTTCCCTTTCAATATTGTAAACAGTCATTTAATCAGACAAACAGTGCAAGAGCCATAGTCTGCATAAGAGGATAGTCTCAACTCCATCTGTTGGGAGAAACCTGGTTCAAGTTTAAATAAATGTTAGCAAACCGCCCAGAGAAACGTGGACAAACGAGTCACAAGACAAAACACAATGCGTTTCGACCTCTTAGGTCTTCTTCAGGTGAGACACAAACGAATAAAATAACGAAAATTCACTTAGCTTTGATCGCTTCAGATTGCTTCAGAGTTCAGCGCAGCTTCATGAAAAGGTCTTTCAGCTGCGCTGAACTCTGAAGCAATCTGAAGCGATCAAAGCTAAGTGAATTTTTCGTTATTTTATTCGTTTGTGTCTCACCTGAAGAAGACCTATGAGGTCAAAACGCATGTGTGTTTGTCTTGTGACTCGTTTGTCCATGTTTCTCTGGGTGGTTCGCTAACATTTATTTAAGATTTGTTTAGATTTTCGCCTGCAGTCGTCTCACTTTGCAATTAGATGTGGTTCAAGTTGTTATACATCTTCAATGAGAGTTGAGGACATTGTTTCATGGGTAACCTGTACTCAAACACACACAAAAAGGTCTTTTTACCTCTGGAACCATTGAAACACCTTTTACTCCATGACAGCAAATTTTGGTGTCTGTGCATCAAGAGGGAAAGAAATGACCAGCTGCTTCATTTAAACTATACTATTTCCATGATGCTTGGGTCCTGTGGACCTATAATTTGAAGAGGGATAATCAAATATGGCAGCACATCAAGTATGGGTGCAGGTGGACCCGCATCGTTTGTTAAAGAATAAAGTCTTGACTCTTCGACCAATATGGGTCCCTGAATTACCAACGACATCAAAATAGCACATAGCATAACATAAACACAGTAAAAACATACAGTAAAACGTATGTAAAATGTGTGGTTACAGGGGTAGCAACAGAGTCTGGAGTATGTATATAGTCAAGAGCAACATTGATGAAGGTTAAATGGAGCGTTCCAATGCAATCTGCAGAAATTTCTGTATTTCATACAACACACACAAAAAAGCCATCATGGAATGGTTAGTGTTGAAGGCTGCAGGCTGGGAGATTGTGGGTCAAGTCTCTTTACACACATTGTTCACGGAATTTACTGGCCCTGCCTGACTCCTACCCAGAATGGAGTGTGTTGTGGCCTAAAATGGGAAAACAAGGACTAAGCAGTCGACCTTCACCCACTCAATGTATGCATCTCCGAGACTGACGCTCAAATTTCCTGACCAACACTGCAAAAGCTGTATCTCTTGGGCCCGGTTAATCCCAGGGTGTGCTGTTAGGGGAAGAGTACAGTACAGCCCTGTCATGAAGTCTCAGACTGCAATAGAACTCCACAGCATCATCATAATCTTCACTGATCATCATAAAAAAAATGTTTTATTCTGTAGCTCTTCATGCCCTGCTGTTATGGTGACTTGACTTTCCCCAACTCCCAGCCTACTGTGAGTTCATGTCAAAGTCATCACATCACTATTGGCAAATCATGGTGACTGTCACTGGACAGACGTGTTGGGAACTAGTCGTGAGAGAGATGATTACCCACATTTGCAACGTAACTGAGCAACAGGCATCACAGAACACCACCGCAGTGGCTCGATAGCAGTGTCGAGTCTCTTTTGGTGGGCTGTCTCATAGCAACCTGATGTTGACTGCTCCTAGAGAATGCTGGTGCTGGGACGATGACAGAAAAACCCTGACATGACTGTGTACAGGGTGGATGGAACAGGAAAAGTAGAAATACTGTCACTGATGGTATCATGAAAGATGAGACAGCAAAAACAAATGAGAAAAAGAAAACTGAAAACAATTATATAGACAAAATGTACCAAACTCTCAAACTTAGTAACTGAAATAATCTAGCAATGTTCTGCTTCGGTACAAAACAACCGAAGGTGAATTGAAACTAGAAGATAGTCAAATATTATTACAATGGATTTATGGAACACTGCACAGAGGAGAAATCACATCTTTTTACAGGTTTTTCAACAATGCAGGAGTAATCAAGCTGCTTTCCCTTTACAACATAAGCTTGTGCTGCAATGCTGTGTGGAATCTACTGCCAAAGAAATTTGTTTTCTTGTTCTCTTCTTTGGGATGCTTTTGCATGTCTGGCATAAGCAAAGTGCACACAACACAGACACACAAATGCACATGTGCATGCATACACACGCACAAACACACGCACACACACACACACACACACACACACACACACACACACACACACAACACCATAGTAGTTACACTTTATCTCCAAAAATATTCTTTGAACATTCTGTATTTCCAACCAGCATGCATTGAACTTACTCCAATGAAAACATGTTCAGCAACTTTTCTGGAAATTGACCTCACCTCTATGAAAACGAAAGCAGGCAAGATAATAGACAGAAAAACTGATTTTTTAAAAATCGATCCTATGTACATACAGACTCATACAAACTTACGCGCATCTTGCCATCCAGAGCTTTAGGAAACTCAATTTTCCCTGTTTCGCCTGTCTGCATGCGTTCCTGTAATTCCAGAAACTCAGCAGGTTTCCCGCCATGCATTTCCAGCTCAATGATAGGGATGAAGATGGGGTCCTCCAAGAGCTGAAGAAGAAAAGGCAACAAGCAATATCAGTCTTAACTCTTTCCCTACATAATGCTGGTGAAGCTATTCTTTTCCCAAGTATGTGTGATGTTTTATGTTGCACCATCATTGCTTACCTAGCATGTTCAGCAGTTTCCTTTTTTTCTTAATAACTCGGTTAGATTTCTGTTCTAGTTTGATAACTGGCATTTTGGAAATAGATTCGATTCTGACTCCTTAAATTAGTTTTAAGGCAAAAAAAAAAAGAAAAGTTTTTCAAAATGTTGCTGTGCACTGCTACAGTGCCGCTCAGTGCTGGGTGGCCATTCAACAAGCCTGGCAAGTTCTTGTTTACTGCCGGCCAGGTCACTGATGTCATCCATGAAAAGGCTTGTGATGGTTATTCCTAAAAAGGTTAAATAATCTTTAAGTGCATTTGTCATAATGAATTCCAGGAATACTTTGAAGGAACCATCCTTTTCAATATTTTGGCATCTGTTTGGACAGGTAAGCATCAGAAAAAGGAATTCATTTCTAAAAGTAGTTTTTTTTTACAAAAAATCCTTATCTGTTCAAACACTTAGGAAAAGGTGTGAAAACTGAACTAGTTTGAACTTGTTTCAATGAAGCAAACTCACAAAGGGCGGGCACTCTTTTCTGCCAAACATTTTGGAATCAAAATTCAGGAACAAAGATAAAGAGTGGGAGGTGGGTGGGGGTGTTGAGGCGTTGAGGCTGAAGAGAGAGGACAGTTCATCCCCATTTAAACTGACCCCCCAAACTCCATACTTTTTAGCAAAAATTCAGAAATTCTCTGTGTGTTTTTTTTATATAAAATACCAAATTCCCAGAAAAAAATTACTGAATTCGGGCAATTCCAGAAAACTTTGTCAGGGGTGGTAGCTATGAACAGGTAATGGAGGCCAGGTTAATTGCCTGCTCTTCCAGTTTTTTGTTATTTACTTTTTTCTTTATTTTGAGGGTGATCCTGATGATATGGCAATTTTCCATGCCAAGTAGAGACAAGGCATTTGCTTGGACAGGTAATTATATCTAAATCATTGTCACACACACACACACACACACACACACACACACACACACACACACACACACACGCACGCACACACACACACACACACACACACACACACGCACACGCACACACACACACACACATACACACACACACACACACACACACACACACACACACACGCACGCACGCACACACACATACACACAAAGGCACACACACAAACATACACACAGACACAAGTTTGCTTTCTCTATACCTTTTTGCTGGGTTTGAGGCGTGGATGGAAGATTGTCTCCCCTTTGTTGTTGATGAGAAAAGAATAGACGGAGCCCCACTGGTGTTTGGATAGAAAGTTCTCAATCACATCCAGCGATGCATCGATGCCAACCACACCAATGTATCTGCCACAACCAGATCACAGAAACTCTCAATGGAAGAACATTTGTTTTGGGGCCATTCATTATTCAAATGATTGTTTCTGAACAACACATTATGTTTTTCTCCAATCAAGACTGAACCTATCAACTGAGAGATTTTTTTTTTCTTACTGAATCCTTTCAACCCTTTGTAGTTTGCTGTAAGCCTTGTTCAAGCATCCAAATTCAAATGACTGTTTTTCTGAGTAATAAATTGTTTCTTAATGAGTAACAGAAAGTGTCTAAAAAATCAATCTAGACCTGCTCACCACTAAACAGATACCTTTGAGATGGAAGTTACAATAATCACACACTTTAAATGGCAGTTCTGAACTGATAACACTGCTTCCATGCTGAATAGTTAAAGTATATTAAATGCAATTTAAACAGACACAGAGAAATCATGGGGAAAATTTAAGGACTTTATAAGAAACCCCCTCTTTTTTCCACAAGAACCCCCTATACTTCAAAATTTTCTTTTTTTTTCCCATATAATAATACAGTGTATCTATATTATAATGTAATTTTAATATCTTATAGGAAGAAATTTTAATGACAGCTTGACAGAAGATCTCAGAGAAGCAACCCCTCTCCCTTCCCCTTAGAGATGTCTTTCGGCCCGGATTCCTTACACTCTAAACGGGGCCAGACTGATGTCCAGGTAATGACTCCCAGATGCCCTCCTGCTGTCAGAACTATTTTTGGCACGAGCATGATTCAAACCTATGTCTCCTGGATGACTGGAATTTTTTTTTTTAAACTATACTTGAGCAACTTGAACCATGCACCAATGGCTGCCAGTTACAGCCTCCAACAAGGGGTGGCAATTTCAAGCAGTGGTTGGAATGGTTTAAAAGTGTAGGAGTTGAATTCCTTTCTCACGTTTCATTTTCACTGTATCATGAAAGTATGAATGTTTGTCTCTCTCTTACCTCTAACTCTCCCTCATCCCCTTCCCCTCCATCCTCAGCTTTTCTAAATTCTAAGTGACCATCCCACACTTACAAGGAATTCCAAACTTGTGTCTGTCAAATCATATCATGCTTATGGAATGGAAATGGTGAATTCCAATGCTAATCAAGGCCAAAGAGTTAAATCATTTTTATCATGATTCTTCCAAAGGACTCACTTGCAGTCACTCTGCTGGTGATGGGGATGGAATAGGTCAGCATCAGCCCCAGACCCCAAGAGTCCAGGTAGGGGGAGGTCCACAGACCATTGGCCGTGATGGCGTTGGAGGACAGGAACTCGTAGTAGTTGCTCATCTGGGAGATGAGATTTTCCCCTGTCAGCAGCTTCTTCATGCTGCCATTGTGGTCACAGGCCATCTTGCCCGGGAAGATCTCGGCGTCCTCCACTATCAGGTAACTGAAGACACGAGCCTGGGGAAACACAGGGTAAGTTCAAGGTCAGGCAAGGGGAACAAACCTTTCTGTAATCTTCTGTGCTATATCCATCAACTATTGGGTTTATCTCAAAGTTTGTTCAGCCAGCTAAGTAAAGGAAGGAAACTAAAGTAAAGGAAACTAAAGAACCTTGTGTGTGGTGTGAGGATGCATGCACACAAGCATGCTTACATCTGTGCATTTGTTTGTGTGTACTTGTGTGTCTATGTGTATATGTACATGCATCTGTCTATTTGCATGCATGTGCTTCAGAAATAAGGGAAAGAACAGATTTTGAATGACCTCACAGGGCATTCAATGTCTTATATGTCCTTCATAAGAAAGGCAGAAAGTGAGAGGCACTAGACTGTCACAAAGCAAGCCACAAAAAAGAGCAGAATATCTGATAAGTGAGAGGCACTAGACTGTTATAAAGCAAGCCACAAAAAAGAGCAGAATATCTGATAAGTGAGAGGCACTAGACTGTTATAAAGCAAGCCACAAAAAGAGCAGAATATCTGATAAGTGAGAGGCACTAGACTGTTATAAAGCAAGCCACAAAAAAGAGCAGAAATCTGAACACTATAGAAGCGGGAGAGTAAGAAAGGGAATGGAGGAGAGGGTGACTGTAAAGAAACAGGATGTTACCACAAGCACCCAACATCACAGACAAATGAAAGGCAGGCATGGGAGAAGAGGGATCTGATCAAATCAATTTTCATATCTGTCAGCGATTTTCAACTGCTGGATTCACAAGCAGATGTTAATGTATTTTTAATTTGTATTGACTCAAACAAAAGGAAATATGATGATTCAAAACATAAACTGAAGCAAGCAGCTGACCTGTCCGGTACTTAATAGCACAAGCAAACACATTTCTTAACATAGTGCATAAGGCTGCTGAGCATGCAAGAGTTTGTTTGTTTCTGATGTATGAACATGCATAGGTTTCAAATGTGAGTTCATACCGGAGGATTCAGATACTTGTTCTTTTCCATGGCAAGGTGGTACACTCTGTCCAGTTGTATTTGCAGATAGGTCCAGGCACATAGCCACTGCGAGTATAGTAACCTGTAAAACAAAATAGTTACATTTTGAAGAAGCATTTTTGTCAACCTTTTCCACTAAAAAAAACAGAAACACAAGATCAAGATAACTGGTTTTTCAACTGAACAAACCAAAAAGACAGAGAAAATAATTGCACACCTTATTAAAATGCCCGCCTTGGCTTAAGGCTGTGTCAGGTCAACTGACATAGGCTAGAACACCAAGACTACATCAAAATGTTGTTATGCTCTGCATAGTTATGCGGGGACTGTATTCAGTCGTGACAAGCTCCTAGCACAACATTATCAGTCTCCAAAATCCCCCGAAGTCGGAGTGTGCCTGCCTATGTGGCAGGGTAATCAAAAATGGTCGCACACGTAATGTTCTCATCCCCAGCTGATGCATTTGTACCATAGTGTTCAAATGCTTCAGCTGTTTGGATGATCCCTGGAGTCTTATAGCCAGGGTACGACAACAACAACAACAACAACATTAAAATACTATCAGCTTTATATCACACTTTGAAGTTTCAGTCTCATCCACAAGTATGCTAACATTATTATATCGACAATAAACCCCATGATCTTCTTTCTACATCATTAAAATAAGCACAACGCACACCAATCTTTCCATAATTGAACACAAGCTTGCCAGCAGATCCACGCATAGCTATTTAGCTTTATTCAATTTACTGTCTGTTGTGTAGTGAGAGTGTGAATGTTGTGTTTTTTTTTGGTTTTTTTTTTTGCGTCAACCCCAAAGCGGCAGAGTAATCAACCTGATGATTGTGGCCGCTCAACGGATGATGATGATGATGAAGCTTGGTATTCTTTTCCTTTCCGCCAATCTCTGAACACCAATATACACATGAAGGGCATTACGCCACTCACAGGTTTGCACAAACGTTGATCCTGATGATAACAAAAATCCTGCTCCACATTTTACCAAGTGCTGCCATGCCTTGAAACCACAGTTCTAAATACTTGATACTGACACCTGTCTTTGAGAATAATATTTATCCTGCTGCTTAACTTATCAAGCTCATAAACACTGAACAAGTAACCCTGGGTTTGTAATTATTTCATCACGGGAACAACAGTTACCCTAACTGTTCATAATTTACTGTTTACTGTTCCCTGTCTCATGTATGATTTCCTTTCTTATCAAGCTAAAACTGTTGTGAACCAGGAGTTGAAGACATGCCCAGTTTGTACAGGAGTCTGCGCAACTATACCTGGCCCACAGCGAACCTGCTCCCCGTCAGTGTCCAGACCGTCAGTGGCAAACACAATGATAGACTGGCAGCCAGTGCGGGGGACGCTCCTCAGCAGTTCAAATGTAATGTCAAACCCTTTTCTGCAAGACGGAAAACAAAGCAAGTCTAGCAGAATTTTTTTAACCAAACACCCAAGCAAGTCTAGCAGAATTTTATTTAACCAAACACCCAGCTTCAATAATATTAGAATGCTCTCACTACTTAGCATAAAAATTTTTAATTAAAAAAGGAAAGTAAAAAATAGGCATGTGTTGAAACTTGCTTGATACTTGCCAAACACAAACAGTAGATCAACTGGTCATACTCAGTGCATAATCATTCAATAGGTCCCTCAAAACTAACATTCAATCTGTCCATTGTCCTTCTCCAGCCAACCAAACAACCAGACATGCCTTAACTTTGAGAATCATGGTCATACAAAACTTTCACATCACATTTATTATGAGAGAAAAGTGTAAACTGTCCATTCACTGCACTTCAGTTCCACTGCACAGTCTCTGCTCACTAAGCCGCCTCCAACTTACTGAAGTTCAGTGGTCCCCCTGCCTTGAGTTTGTCGATCTTCTCAATGAGATCTTTTCTGTGGGCATTGGTTGCAGGCACCATACGTTTCTTCTGACAGCTCAGCACGTCTGTGTCGTACATGTACCACCTGAACACACATTTTGTAATCAATTAATATATAAAGAAACTATGTAGGGTAGTCTTGGGGTCGTTCAAACAATGCAGGACAATGTAAGTTCACCACAAGCACTAGCGATTAACTTGAACTGAAGATGTTTCTTCACGTTGCTAGGCCTACTTCTCCCATGGCATGTGCTGAGCACAGAGTTTTTGGAAGACCTTATGCATCAATGAAACTTCATACAAACCTCTAGGTCAATTCATCTGCGTCAGCTGACTAGTGATACCCCTTTCAGAGAAAATGAAGACAAAAATACCATACTTTTTCTTTATGAAACAATATTCAACACAAAAAATGTGACAAACTTTCTGACAGAAAAGGATCACTCACTTTCCCACTTCGTTCCAATGGCTGGCACGTGAACAGATGACGTTGACATAGTCTTGTTTTGTAAGAGTACGGATAACTTTTGGCAACAGCTTTGGCAATCGCAAACTTCTCTCCTTTGATAGAAAGGCTGCAAAAAATTAGAACAAAATTGTACAGTCCAATGGAATTTTTTAACCAATCTGAGACATTTTTGGCAACAACTTTTGGCTGTCGCAAATGTCTCTCATACATTGTGGTTGAGTGACTTAGTGGTACACTGCATACATGCAAATAAACAATTGTCACAACCAATATAATCAGAAAAACCTGCAGTATTGCATTGTATATCCTTATCATCATAACAGATTTATCTGCATATAATGTAGGCTGTAAACTATCTTGTTGCTATGGTCTATCATCCTTAAATCAGTGAAGTACCAGTACAGTGAACACCAGTCACCTGTGGAAATAAAAAATGCAACAATAGGATCTCAATACAGGTGCAGTGGCTCTAGCTTCCAAAGTGAAACAAGTGAAGCCACAAAACTCAAAGTCAATGCCACTTTCAGTGCCTATTCACCCACCACACATGTAGGGCCTAGTTCACCTGGTGGGTGAAGTGTTTAACTGTTGCTCCAGGGTCAAGGGTTTATTAATTCTCGCTTGAGACAGCAAGATTAGAGAACATGTTCTATTCTGAGTTAACATCTATTCTGTATTAACATCTGTGCACATGTAGCACAGACACTCGCTATTAGTCTCAACAACAATGCGATGTTACATATCTAATAGATGAAATAAATGTGGCAGCATGACATGACAAGCTAAGTATCACATTGTCTGCCTTTCCCAAATAAATGTAAGCACTGGTCAGGCAATCCCATGAGCTGTGTCTGGGTGAGAGAGTAATTAGTTACATAAATGATTCCAGTTCAACAGTGGTATCGCAGCATCGCTTCTAAGAGCAACAGATTGAAGAAAGTAGACCACAAAACAGATGATGGTGAACAAGACAACATTTCTACTGCAAAAGCAGTATGTGAAATGATTCACCAACTACACAATACAAGCCAGTGATATGGGAAGCGGTTAGGGGCATACAAGTGGCGCATTGAGTGGAAAGATAGGACAGCTGCTCTTTATGAACTGGGGTGGATTTTAGAGTCTTTCAAACAATGGTTCTTCTCATTTGCATGTATTTCACGGCTACCTTTCCCCCTTTGCCATGTTCAATGAGATCATGATTTACCAAGTTGTCCAAACTCCACAGTTGAAGAGAAAAACATGCATGCATGTGAATGCTTATGGACCAGGAGGCACTGAACATAAAAAGCATCTTTAAACAGAACAAAGATCCAGTATGTCAATGAACAGTAAAGCTGAACACATAACTAAGGCTATTTCATAGCTGGTACAATAAACCAAAATATTTAGATACAGCATTCTACATATAGGCACCAGCCAAGCATACATATAATCAGATCTTAATGTTCCAGTTTCTAATTGTGTGTTTTGTATTTTTGGTGATTTTCTTCCCTTATGCTTACCAATGGACTGCCTGTGGGAAAAAAAGAACAAGGAAACAATTAGCTGCTCAAAGTGAGATACGAAAAAAAAGTAGTTTTTTCCTCAGAGGAATAAAATGAAGAAAAAAAAAGGAAAGAAAGAAACACACACCTTGCTGTGGATCACAACACCAAGTCACCTGCAGTCCAGGACTATGATGACATCCTTCGGCCCACTCGTGGCTGCATATACCAGGGTCGCACACGAGGGTCGTAATCATTGTAAAACCCTGCAAAGTTGGTGGACCATTCTCTCCCAGGGTACAGACGAGTTACGCCTGTCGTTGAACCAAAGTACTGCCATCTGTACAAAAAACAATAAAAGTCTTCATGAAGAAAAATATCACAAATCGTTCCTTCCCTCTTCCCATAGAGAGATTTACATGTCGTGAAGGACAGCTCTACTACTTTTTACTTTACCATTCTTTTCCTTCCCCTCTCCATCCCCTTCTCCTTTCTAAACAGAAATCTTTCAAAGTCATTTTAAAATGATGCAACAACTATACATCTAATCTGTTTTTCCATTCTCTGTTTACTCTACAGAAACATAGCATGATGGATTTCAAAATCAAATTATCACTCGCCTATTGCTCCCGGAAGGGAAGCTACGTTGAGTATTGGCGCGCACAGCGTTGCAGGCAATTGGACGCTGGCGTTTGCAGGCAACGGATGTGTGAGCATGTGTAGGTAGCCTACATGAATGAATGATAACGTAAGTACAAGTGAATGAGACCAGTGTGCAAAGTACACAAGAACTTGAAGGTGAGTGGCAACCCCTTTTTTCATTCACGAATAAATCTTGGCAGCGTAAAAAGTGGTGTACGTGTATAATTGATTGAATTAATTGGGTATAATAACTTCTCTGAGAGAAGCCCACGCCTGTGTTGCATGCATCATATGACCATACAGTTTGGAGTATAGTTCATAACTTTCGCCTGTGTGCGGCTGTACCTTAATTCGCCTGTGTGCGATACACAATTATCCTGTTCGCCTGTGTGCGATATACAACTCTCCTGTTCGCCTGTGTGCGATTTGGCAGTACCATTCCGCCTGTGTGCGGTACATGCTCAAGATATAACCCAAGCTAAGCATGGCCAGTCATTCAGGGGCACAGGAGCAAGAGGTCGCACCTATAGATAAGGAAGATAAAGTCGAGAGGCTTGATGCTCGCATCAGTCAAATGGATGACAGATTTCTAGACTGGAAGAGGCTGTTCACAAGCTGTTGACCGCCAAAACTTCGGACAAAGACCGGATCACGTCTCAGGCACCGCATGGCACTAAGAGACGGCGCGATTCTCTCTCTGATGAGGAGGGAGAAGAAACTGGGTCATGGTCCGACCGTGGCGAGTACAGGCGCACGAAAGGTGAACAGCCGGTTAAGAAAACTGCTAATGCCACTCTGAGCAATGAGGACTCTGAGTCATCGTCAGATGGAGAACTCTATGATGATGCTGTGGATACTATTTCCCTTGATTGTCAAGATGATGCTTGTTAAAGGAGATAGAACAAGACTTGGACATAAAGAGAAAACAGCTGACAAAGTGGCTGACTCAATGGCTGAGATCATTAATAAAAGATTTGCACAGGGGCTTTCTGAAACAAAATTTAAAGAAAGGCTTGATAAATAACGCCCAGACAACTGCCCCAAGCTTCAGGTGCCCAAAGTGAATACAGAAATCTGGAAGGATTTACCAGCCACTGTCAAACAGGCTGATGTTAAGATGGCTTCAGTGCAGAGAGCCATTGTCAAAGCCACAGCAGCACTGGCACAGAGCACTCAGGCTATACTCAAAGCATATAGCAAGAAAAAGTTGACTGATGCAGACATCAAAGCCTCTGTCACTGATCAGAACGCTGATGCTCTGGCCTTGTTGGGTCATGCATGTCATGAGCTGTCAGTAAAACGCAGACAGGTCCTGCGCCCCCATCTCCCCAGACAGCTGACAGGATTGGCAGTGAGAGTGTTCCCATTACTGGTCAGCTCTTTGGAGACAATCTGACTGCTTCCATCAAGGAGATCAAAGAGCTGGACAGACTGTCACATGGTGCAGGCCCAAGTCGTTATGACAACGTAACAGACCATGGCAGAAAGCCAACAACAAAGAAAAACGTCCTTTTTTAGGCCAGAGACAGCAACACCACGGCCATCAAAAGAAGTTCCAGGGGAACAGAAACGCAAGACAGTTCTACTAGAAGAAAGCCTAGAGTCTGTGTCACTCTTGGATGGCCAGGTGAGACACACTATCCCTCCCATCTGCTGGGTGAAATGAACAGGATGCTTACTTTTTCAAGGTGGCAGGCTTACACAATATGTTGATAGATGGAAAAATTTGACAAAAGACCCTGAAATTTTAGAAACAGTACAAGGCGTGAGCCTTCAATTTGATTGTGATATTGGCCAAATCAGACAGGATTACACTTTCCAGCCTGAGTTAAATGCATCAGAAAAGAAAGTTATTGACAAAGAAATACAGAAACTTTGCCAAAAGGTGTGATTTCAAAGTGTCAGGCTGAAGCAGAGCAGTCTGTGTCACCAGTTTTTGTCTCTTCCGAAGAAAGATGGAACTCATAGAATGATTCTGAACTTAGAGAAACTAAACGAAGATATCGTTTATTATCACTTCAAAATGGAAACCTTGCATACTGCTCTAAAACTAGTGACTCCAAACTGCTTCATGGCTTCAATTGACTTGAAGGATGCATACTACTCAGTATCAGTCAAAGAGGAACACAGATGATTTCTCAGATTTGAGTGGGATGACCAGCTTTGGCAGTTTAACTGTCCGCCTAATGGGCTGGCACTTGCACCACATAAATTCACCAAGCTGTTAAAACCTGTGTTTGCTACCTTGAGGGGAAGGTCATCTTTCCTCAGTATTTTTGGATGATTCACTTTTGTTTGCAGAGACGAGAATGTCATGTGCCTCTAATGTTATTTAACACAGTGAAACTTCTAAGGTCTCTGGGATTTATCATCCATCCCCAAAAATCAGTACTAGAACCCACTCGTCGCATTCAGTATCTGGGAGTCATCATTGACTCTGAGTCAATGACAGTAACTTTAACACCTGAGAGAGTAGCAGACATGGTTTCGATTTGCCTGTCAGCTGTCAAGAAAGATACAGTAAGTATCAGGGATGTGGCGAGAGTGATTGGAAAGATAGTGGCTTCCTTTCCAGCGGGATGTATGGACCACTTCATTATAGACAGCTGGAGAAAGATAAAAGACAGCACTGTTGCTGTATGCAGGGAATTTTGACAGACACATGACACTGTCGCCTCTTGCCAAAAGAGAACTAAATTGGTGGATCAACAACATTGAGACTGCTTATAATGTTATTCACCAAACAGAGCCTGATGTCACCCTGACCTCGGATGCACCAAAAACTGGATGGGTTGTGCATGTGAACAGTCAAAATCTGGGGAGAATGGCTACCAGAAGAAAAAGATTTTCACATCAACTATCTGGAACTTAAGGCAGCATTTTTTGCTTTGAAATGTTTCCTAAATCAGTTTATGGGTGACATGTCCATATCATGATAGACAACACAACTGCTGTTGCATGTATCAATCATATGGGAAGAAGTCATTCCGATTCATGTAATCTGATGACACAGATGATATGGAACTGGTGCATTGACAATCACGTATGGTTGAGTGCTGCTTATATTCCAGGAAAGAAAACACAGCAGCAGATGAGGAGTCAAGGAAAATAAACCTGGATGCAGAATGGAAGTTGAACAGAGAAGAGCTTCACAAAGCATTGATACAATTGCATATGAATCCGGACATTGATCTCTTTGCCTCAAGGTTGAACAACCAAATGCACCGTTATGTTTCTTACAGACCTGACCCAAGCGCCTATGCAGTAGATGCATTTTCTCTCCCTTGGAGTAACCTTCAATTTTATGCCTTTCCCCCTTTTAGCACGATCACGGCAGTGTTGGGAAGGTGAAGAGAAAGCGAGCGATGGGGTAGTGGTGGTGCCCTGCTGGCCAACACAAGTCTGGTGGCCTCTGCTGACACAGCTGCTGACACAAGACCCGGTACTGCTACCAACACGAGACACCATCCTCTCCCTCCCGACGCAGCAAGGGAGAACCCACCCCCTTCTTCCCCGCCTTCAACTGATGTATGCAAAGTATCAGGGAGCGGTACCAGAGGGAAGGCTGTTCCAACCAGCAGCAGCGCTAATCGTCAGTTCTTGGCGCCCCCACACACGCGCGGTGTACAACACCTACATTGCCAAGTGGAAGCAGTACGCAGCAAAGAATAGTATCCCACATGATGTGCCGGACATTGTGCAGGCAGCAAACTTCCTTGCCGAACTTTTTAGTGCTGGAGCAAGCCACAGTGCTATAAACTCGGCGCGCTGCGCTTTGTCCGCTTATCTGCCATTAGTGAATGGATTTTCAGTGGGCAGTCATCCAGTTATTTGCAAACTTGTGAAAGGAGCATTTGAACATAGGCCTTCCTTACCCAAATATAAGGACACTTAGGATGTAAATACTGTACTTAGTTATTTAGATTGCTTATCTCCCATCAATCAGTTGAGTTTGAAAGAACTGACTTTGAAAACTTGCATGTTGTTAGCTTTAGTTACAGGACAAAGAGGTCATGCTTTATACTCTTTGAAAACAAGTGATGTAAAGATGTTTGATTGTAAATGTGTGTTACAATTTTCATGTGTATTGAAAACAACAAAGCCACGGAAACATACAGAACCAGCAGAGATTAGGGCATTTGCAAAGAATGAAAATCTGTGTCCAGTGAAACACTTGAAGCAGTATACTGACACAACTAAGGATCTCAGAGGCAGTCACCAACAGCAGTTATTCATCAGTCACACCAAACCTCACGCACCTGTGGGTAAGCAGACATTCGCGCGATGGTGAAAGAGGTGCTAGCGCGCTCAGGCATTGACACTAACCAGTACACAACACACTCCACCAGGGCTGCAAGCTGCAGTGCAGCCGCCCAGCTGGAGTTTCATTGAAAACAATATTGAAAGCAGCGGGCTGGACAAATGAAAAGACATTCTGTAAATACTATAAAGACAGAACAGTGCCAGTTTCAGCCAGAAGGTACTTGATGGCTATGTGAACAGTAAATGAAAATGATGAAGGATCATTGTGAATAAATGTGTGTGGCATTACATGTCTGGCCTGTGATGTTTATGTTGGCCACTATCCTTACTTTCTCTAAAGTCTCAACGTAGTTTCCCTTCCGGGAGCAATAGGCGAGTGATAATTAGAAAATTAAACTAGACCTACGCTGAGGTTGCAGTTTATTGAAATTATTACGAGCCTATTGTGGAGGAAGGAGAAGTTACGTCCCTCCCAATTAGTGTCGTAGTAATAATCAATTTTACTGTCCCTCCTAAAGGCGTAAGTCTAGTGGCCATACAGCTCTGAAATTTGCCTGCAACGCTGTGCGCGCCAATACTCAACGTAACTTCTCCTTCCTCCACAATAGGCTCGTAATAATTTCAATTAAACTGCAACCTCCTAGCGTAGGTCTAGTTTAATTTTCTAATTAAAAGAACATACAGCTTCAAAGTTACATAACAGAAAAAAAGGTCTCCTGCTAGCATAAAGTCTGTGATACACATTTCTTCATAACACAATGCTTTCTATGAGACATCCCTTATAAGTGTAAATAAACACTGCTCATCATATTTACAAGTTGCAAAGCAATGAATTCTGTTACAGAAAATATTTCCTGAATGAGCTAATTTCAAATAAAACAAACATAATCCTTTACATATGTTCCTTGTTTCTGTTCTCTACAAAAATGTGGAAAACAATGCGGCTGTCCATGTTAACAATTCACTCTGTCAATGCAACTTCAAAAGTAATAGTAACAGTAAATTTAAAAAACCTATGAAACTCGTTCAAATCTGCATCTCAGTGATAACTTTTAAGGACTGACGGTGACAGCAACAGAATCAATGATACAACCAGCATATCAACAGGTTTGTGTTCATAACTGTGATTCTTGGATTAAAGAACCTACTGTTGGCATCATACAGATTTTGTTGTTCATTTTGCTGCACTCTCCATACACTATTGGCAGCACAATGACTGTCACATCACTCATCCAACTTTCACATACACACCCCATCCAAGAACTTATCAGTCTTGGCACATAAAGTCCACAAATGCTATCAATGTCAAGTCATATACAAGAAAAGACTCTGCATAGCTGTCAAGTCATTTCCATCGATGTCATGCAATATTTATCTGATGCCAATATTTGTTGAATGTGAAAAAAAAAAAATCCCAAGTCTAATGGCCATTGGGGCTACTGGGGCTGTGAACTGCTAGAAATTCACTCTGCCACAGCACTATGGAAGATGGACCCAATCCCTCTCCTTCAGCCCTTTAACCCTCCCTGAACTGAACTGGTACCATTTACTGCTGGTGGACAGCCCTTGAAATAAACTCCATAAATGGTCTGAACTCATGACTATCAACTCCACAATCTAACACTCTAACTATTCAACTACAGACCCATCCTTTTAAATTTGTGTGTAACATGTAATCTATAAACACAAAGGCTGTTCTAGTTGCCATTACTAAGTGTAAGATATTTGTTCTATTGCAAAAAGACATGGAAGCTGGTGACCTACTCATTTTTGAGTGAACCAGCCTTTTAGGAAGAAGAAAGAAGAAGAACATTACTTGCAACATCTGATATAAAACAAACATACAAAACAAGAATCATGGCAGCTCTATCATACTGTCCTATCCATAGAAAGACGACAGGCACTGCCAATATCACTTCAAGCATACTCGT
Source organism: Conus ventricosus (assembly GCA_018398815.1). Classification (NCBI taxonomy): domain Eukaryota; kingdom Metazoa; phylum Mollusca; class Gastropoda; order Neogastropoda; family Conidae; genus Conus; species Conus ventricosus. The sequence continues at coordinate 36,783,996 of CM031600.1, forward strand.
TCTTCAAACACAAAAGCTATGGCAGGTGTAATCATTATGTATAACATATCTGTACCAAAAACACAAAAGCTATGGGAGCTGCCAACATTCTTATGAGGAAGATTACTGGATACCTTAGCAGTGCATCCATTTCAGCGTTTTCTATAAACACTTTCTCCAGTCCCTTGGTGAAATGTACAGTGTTGATGACTGACTGGTGCTCTCTGGGCACCTCATCAGCTATCTTCACTGTGGAATGTCGTTTGCTGACTTTTTGCTGGAAATACCTGCAAGGAGAAAACTGATGTGTTCACATATTATTAATGTATACTCTCTCACCTCTGAAAACACACACACACACACACCACACACACACACACACACACACACACACACACACACACACACACACACTTTGAGGCAATAATTAGTAAATGAAAAAGAAAAAGTAAAATTAATGTTCAAAAAATGAAAATTTCAGCAAAATGAATCAATTTATACTTTTTACTTCAAAGTTTGCACAATATTTACTTAACTCATAGACAAAAAAAAATGCATGTAATAAACTATGTGACATACACAACTGGCAAGAAACTAAAACCTTTGAAATATGAACAGGCTTACGGGCTGAACTTCAATCATCGGGAAGACGTGCAGGAATATCAGAGTCTTTGTAAACTTCTTTAGACAAGTCGTTCAGCCGCTCTGCATCCACGGTGGTGTTTTGTTCCAGAAATGAATCATGCAGTTCCAACACTTCTTCTGCAAGCCTCTGGAACATAATCCTCAAACTGTCATATGACTGCTCTCTCTTTATGTCAAACTTTACTGCAAAGTAGCTTCCACTCAGTCGTTAAACATGTCATGAATAAACGGTCTCTGTAAAAGGTGTTGGGTTTTATTCTTTCTGTCTGTTTATTTCACTTTTTATATCTCTTGCAGACATGGAAAACCGTCTGAGGAGTATTCTTTTGAGAAATTGTGTATGCATTATTGTAATGTCTGGAGGAGACATTGCAGACATGGAAAACCGTCTGAGGAGTATTCTTTTGAGAAATTGTGTATGCATTATTGGTAATGTCTGGAGGAGACATTTGTTGAAAATTCGCTTCTTATTTACTGTATTAGATATGCATTACCCTGCACTCTGTTTTGTGAGTTTCTTTGTGTTTTGGCTTGATTTCAGTCCTGCTAAGTTTGTTTCAGTCTTGTGTGTGTGTGTGTGTGTGTGTGTGTGTGTGTGTGTGTGTGTGTGTGTGTGTGTGTTGTTGTGTGTTGTGTGTTGTATGTGTGTGTGTGTGTGTGTGTGTGTTGTATGTGTTTATGTGCATGTGCGTTTTCTTTAGCCAATGACAGTTCAAACAAACTGGTAAAAAACATAAAGAGACAAGAAATCAACAAAGATTTCTGGCCTCTACCCAACATATCATCTGTTTTGATACAATCTGGACCTGATGTATTTCAAACTGCTGCTCTGCATTGTTATGCTGTCTATTGTACTGCTTTGAGTACAATCCAAACAATACACATCGCTGCTTCACATAATCGTTGTTATGACCATGATCATAATGTCTTGCCAAAAACATCTCTGTGAAACATCTCACCGTTTATCAATAACCTGTGACAAAATTCTTCTGCATTTACAAAAACAAAAAGCCTCAAAGAGAACAAAAACTTACGAACAAATGATTTTTATTTTACAAAAAAGCAATTCCAATGCAAGAAAATTACCTCAGCTGCTCGGATCTTATTCTTGAAGTATACCCCCAGTTCCTCTTTGACTTGCGCCACCAGATCAGCTCCATTCTTAATTTCTGATTTGTATTTGGCTTCATCCAGCAGACTCTGGGTGATGTGCTTATTAATACCATCACTTGCCAGCTGCAAACACAGAAATAAACGAGGAGGATCAGGCTACATTTGGTACTTTTCGTATGGGAAGTTGTCTAACATCAACAGTTCTCATCCACAAAAGATTAAGTAATTTTAGAGATGTTTTATGAGATGATGTACAGGAACTCCCACCTATGGTTGCTCACACACACACACACACACACACACACACACACACACACACACACACACACACACACACCAGTTCCCCTTTCCAACAGACACAGAAACACATACACACACACTCTCTCTCTCCCTCTGCAGAAAAAAATCAATGTAATCACTGGAATTCATTTGTGTGTACTTCACAAAATTAAACAAACATCTGGAATACAAACTGTCACAAATCACACATTATTCTCTTACATTTTATTAAATGAACACTTACAGATGCCAGTGACCCCTCACACCCACACTTGTCACAGTAAGTAAGTGCTTGAAAATAGCATTGATAACATTATACACACACACACACACACACACACACACACACACACACACATACACACGCACACACATGCATATATATATATATATCTATATATACATAACAATTTAGTAATGAGGAAAACAAGTGCAGGCTAACAATTCTTCTGTCATTATTTATATTCATGACCTGGTAAAGATTTCTAAAACAAAAATTTCAAAGTAAGTTTATTAGTGGGGGAAAGAAGTGCAGGCTAACAATTCCTCCATCATTACATTAATGACATGGCAAAAATTCAAAGGAAAAGCAAAGGGTGGGAGGAGGGGATGGGGGAAGAAAGAAAATGAGAATGAAACATCAGCGAAATATAATTACAAATATAGAGTCCTTCACTAGCAGCAAAGGGGAACCATCATAACCCATCTTGTAGACGGAACCATTCATATCGCCTGCACCGAGGCCTTTCATCTGCTGAATTGATAAGAATGTGTGTGTGTGTGTGTGTGTGTGTGTGTGTGTGTGTGTGTGTGTGTGTGTGTGTGTGTGTGATGCTAAACTTACACACAAAGATACATGCTGGATTGATCACCAACACCATCAATTAACATAAAATAAGATCAAATAAATGAAATAATGGTCTGGTTATCATCCTGTTAGCCTAAATTTCTCAAGGACATTTCAAAAGATTGAACAAATGAAACATGCACCTGCAAAATATAGTTCTGGATCAACATAGCCCAGTTCTGCACATCCCCTGCCAGTGTGCCAATGTCGTGTTTCTCTTCCCCTCTGTAGCTACCAGTTATGCCGGTACACAGCACACAGACGACCAAGAACACATGCAGCATCTGTCTTTTTTCCACTGTGATATCCTGAAAGTAAATGAACCATATGAGAATACAGACTAGAAGAGAGTATGCAAGATGAATCAGGAAAAAGAAAACGGCAGGGAAAGTTTATCATGCAAGCATTCTGTCACAAGTGTATGCTATGTTTTGCGTGCATTCATTAAACTAATGGTATTATTTCATGATGTGTATGCAACTGTCAAAATGTCTCTTTCAGATCATGCAACTGTCAAAATGTCTCTTTCAGATCAATCAATTAAGTTTCATTTTTTCATTTAGATATATAAATATCAATATGTAAAAACTGCTTTTATGAAGCCTATTGGTATTTTATCTTCATGTGTATGTGACTATCAGTGTCTCTTTGTGATCAGTCAGTGAAATTTCTCCATTCTTTGATGATAAGCATTTTTCTAGCTGAATTTTCAGCATCCAAAATATTGCTCTTCATAAAAGCAATATGTCTGCGCTCATTTAAAAAACAAAAACAAAAAACAAAAATTTTCTTCTTCTTCTTCTTCCTTAAAAGCTGGTGCACTCAAAAATGAGTAGGTCACCAGCGCGCATGTTTTTAAAAAAAGAGAATGCGACTCAGCCTGTTGGCCCCTGGAGCAAAATTTGGCAACAAGGGGTCGCACAAAATATATGGGAAGTTAAAATAGAAAAGTCAATCAATATGCAGATCTCAAGATTGTCTTATCAATTTGATTTTTAAAGGAGACTGTATTTGTGGCAATCTTGATGGCACCTGGCAGTGAGTTCCACAGCCTTACAGAACTAGGATAAAACGAATGTAAATGGCTGTCAATATTTGATGCAGGTATGGCATAAGATTGACCGCCACTCCTGGTGCTACTTTTATTAAATACTAGTTGTTCCATTGGGATATCAATTAGTTTAACTCTGCCTTTGAAAAAGGTATTAAGTTTAATAAAGGCTCTTCTCTCTTCTAAGGGTTTCCATTCTAATTTCCTCATGTTCTTCCTAGTATTCCCTTTCTCTCTGATATGGTTCCCTGTTACGAACCGTGCTGCTCTCTTCTGAATCTTTTCAAGGTTATCAATGTCCTTTAGATGGTAAGGATCCCAGACTGAGCAACCATATTCCAGCACTAGTCTAACCAGTGTTTTATAGCAGTCATCCTTAACCTTTTGGGGGCAGTCGTTGATGTTCCTGTATAAGACAGCTAAGATGTTGTTTGCTTTCTTACATACTAAATTGTAATGTTCTTTCCATTTGAGACGACTATCTATAATCACGCCTAAATATTTTGCAGCATTGGTTTCTTTAAGAAAGTATTGTGAATAGAGTGTTCTGATCTAGTTGGTGAGCCTTTATTACATGCAACATTTGGCACTTCTGGGGATGAAATTCCATTTTCCAAGTTCTTTCCCACTCTTGTAAAGCGTTTAGATCTTCTTGTAGAATGCGTGTATCATTCTTGCTTCTGATTGTTCTATATACTAAGCTGTCATCTGCAAAAAGTCTTATAGTAGTTCCAGGAGAGAGATTTCTACTTATGTCATTTATGAATTTTAAAAAACAAGGGCCCCGGAACAGTTCCCTGTGGTACACCTGACAAGACTGGTTTACAATGGGATGACGACCCTTCCACAACAACTTTTTGCGTTCTCCCAACGAGGAATGATCTAGACCATTTTAGCAAAGAACTGCCAATGCTGATGTGTTCTAATTTAAGTAGCAGGCCCTCATGGTCAACCTTATCAAAGGCTTTAGAAAAGTGTAATAAAATTGCATCTATTTGCTGTCTGTTCTTAAGACAGTTATTAAAATCATTGAGAGTTGTTATAAGTTAAGTCTCACAACTCTTTCGCTGTCTAAAACCATGTTGGATGTTATTTAAGAAGTCATATTTGTCAAAATGGTCCATTATGCTACTATGTATTATATGTTCAAGTAATTTTGCTGATATGGATGTAAGAGATACAGGTCTATAGTTCTCTGCTTTTGTTTTGTCACCTTTTTTTAATAAAGGGACAATGCTAGCATCTCGCCACTCATCAGGTATTACTCCCTGGTCCAGTGAAGCTTGGAAAAGTAGTTGGTATACCTCAGTCAATTCACTGGCACATAATTTTAAGAGCTTGCCAGGAATGCCATCAGCCATCAGGACCAGTAGCTTCATTTTCAATTTCATTGATGTTGGTCAGTAACTTAAATACTCCTGCTTTGCTTACTTTGACATTTTGCATTTCAGGGAGCTTATCATCACCCTTTAGTCTAATATTAATTAGAGGCTTGGGATTTGAGAAAACCGAACAAAAGTGATTGTTTAGTAAGTTTGCTTTTCCTTCAGGGTCCTGTATTAGGTTATTCTGATTATTTCTCAGGTCTGGAATCCCAATATTGTCCTGTCTCTTACTCCTTATGTAAGACCATAATTTCTTGTTTTGATGATCACCTTCTGAAATCATCCAATTAACATAATTGGAGTGGGCAAGCCTACATTCCTTCTGACACCTTCTCTTAATATATTTATACCTATGAAAACCTTATCAAAGGCTTTAGAAAAGTGTAATAAAATTGCAGATCTATCTCATTCAACGCCTGGCATCCTTGCACTGAAGAGTGAAGAGATGGAAGCTGAGTACCAAATTCTTTTCATTTTCGTTGTATTATTTCTTTGTGTCTTGCCTGAAGAAGACCTAAAAGGTCAAAACGCATTGTGTTTTGTCTTGTGACTTGTTTGTCCACGATTCTCTTGGCAGTTCGCTAACATTTATTTAAGATTTGTTTAGATTTCCGCCTGCAGTCGTCTCACTTTGCAGCTAGATCTACTTTTACAATGTTTTGGAAGAGGAGGAGGGCACACACACACACACACACACATGCGCACATGCGCGTGCGCACACACACTCACACACACACACACACACACTTGTTGACAGAAGCTTGATTCACCATTAACAAAATACTGTATAATTAAAATGTATTATTTTACAGTATAAACAATCCTTCACAAAGTTGAAATTCACCATGCACCATTAACACCTCCCCCCCCCCTCCCCCAACTTCAGTTTGTTGTTTTGGAACTGAAATGTATGCCCTGGTCCTTTCACACACACACACACACACACACACACACACACACACACACACACACACACACACACACACAATGTAATACACATTTACAAATGCCTGAGTTCATACTGACTGCGGCAGACTGACCAGTGAATAAAGAAGAAGCGCTAGAAAACGATTTAGATTCTATAAATCAAATGTTTAAGTTTAGACTACACGTGTTTCTTACCATTGAAATGGTTCGATTTTCGATTCCCACAGTTGGCACAGCTCCGCAGCATTAAAAGTCTTCAATGTGTTTAATCAAAACAGGAACGAGCAAAAGACATTATTGGTGGCTCACGAACAACCACCCACTAGTCCATTCTGCCTTCAAACCATTCTTACAGAACAATAAATGGACATCAAGATGACATGATCGAATCTTCGTCACGTCAGTTCGTCTCTCGTGTTCGTTGCAAGTACAACATTTGGAGCAAGCCTGAAAGCAGCACTTCTCATCAGCAGTCTGTATAAGTCTTCTGGCCACGGAATTTACACCATCCACTAGAATGCACAACGAATTTACTCCCGATACCTGAGCAAAGAAATATGCACAAATCTTACTCAATTAGAGGTCATTAACAGATCAATAAGACACAAGTCTTTCATGTCCTAAGAAATGATAATGTCCTTCAAAGCGATCGAAGCAGACGGCCGGAAGTGTACACAATCTTTAGTATCAAGCATTGTGGTTGGTCAATGTCGATGGTTTCCCTTGGTGTGTTTGCGCGCGTCCATGTGTGTGTGTGTGTGTGTGTGTGTGGGGGGGGGGGGGGGGGGGGGGGGGGGGGGGGAGGAGTAGAGAGTAGACCCCAGCTTCAGCAATGTACTTTATTTGTTGTCGCCGTGGACTTTACAAAGTGATCCCAGTCGAGGTTTTGACACATAACTTTTTTTTTTTAAAGCCAGGCAGGCCAGACGATCCCCGCCCTTTACCTCATGTCCGTGTTATTTCTAAAAGAAGTAAGTTAGCTTTGTGTAGATATTGAACAAATAAATAGACCCTTTATCATTATTATCGTTATCGTTCTATTCTATTGTTTTTGGTTTGGTGGCCCTGAAATTCCCATAAGAGGAAATAAAGATGGTTGTTTTTATCGGCCCAATATCTACACTGGCGAGTCCACACTCGCTGTAAACGACCCACAGTAGGGCCTATGTAGAGGTCTCTTTTTTTTTTTTTAAACCTGTTTCAGTAAATAACATTTTACCAAATTAATTCTGATTAGTGTGTTTATCCATATTTACCGTTTATCTCTTTCCTCTCCACCCCACCTCTCCCACACACACACACACACACACACACACACACACACACATACCCGTCCTCCTCCTCCTTACTATTCCCAATAAACGGTCCCCACACGCCACCAGCAGACCGGAGGACGTTTGTTTAACAAACTTTTCAAAGGTTTTGACGCATCATCGTTCACTGCGAGTACCGAGACGTGACAGATCTATCTCAAAGGGCGTAGATGTGAGAGGTCAACGTTGGTCGCAGCCACTTGAACCGTCCATCCACTATGGGCGACAACGGGTCAAGCCTGTGTCTCCAGGGGACGGCTGTTAGAGATGTTGGGCAGTCGGCGTTTGGAGCACTGCCAGACTCCGATCGTATGTATGGTGGGCACCCGTCCCTAGGTTTGGGCTAAAAAAAATTGCCCTCTCGGTCGTTGATGGTGAGGACCATTGAAAGGAATCGTCAGCAGCGTGCGATGTCAGTCCTGCTTCGCCTTTGAAGCGGTTTCGTTCGTACAGGACAATCGCCACCCAAACACAAAAAGACCCCGCCCAGTAGCCCAGAACACAGGCCCTTTTGGAGGGAAAAAGGCGAAGAGTATCGATCCCAACAGTCGGCTGGCAAAACTCCACAAGGGGAACCCCAGTTTACGTGGAACCAGAACCAAGACTGAACATCAGTGTCACGACCGACCCCTGGAGGTCTGCCCTGACAGGATCGGTCTAGGTGGGGGGTGAAGGGGAGTGACTGACCTCACACGCCCGCAAGAGACCACACAATAAAGATTACGATACAACACCCATTTTTTCACAACACACACAATCGCAAATAAATATTTCAACACACGCCCCATGCACAATCACAATCAAGCATTCCAACGCACACAACATGCACAATCACAGTCAAGCATTCCAACACACACAACATGCACGATTATAAATAAACATTTCGCCATACGACGTACACAATCACAATTACGGCATTCCAGCACATATGACATTTTACACAATTATAAAGAAACATTTCCAGCATCCATCCCCCCCACACCCTGGAGTGCCTCCCACCCCTGCCTCTGTCAAGTCTACTGGGAGAAACCCTATCGCACTAGGTGCTCCAAACCCGGGGTCGGTTCTCGCAGGGAGTCGCTCAAAGCCGACACCCTCGACACACAAGCAGGCAGTGAAGAGGCGTCCGGGGGGGGGGGGGGGGGGGGAACGTGCGCTTTTTACTGGAGGTCCTGGACGGGGGTCAGGGCCGGCCAGTCAAGACAGCGGGCTCCTCAAACCAGTCCGCGGTCCCGACCAGAGCGTGGCCTCGACCAGCACGTGGCACCATCCAGTCCGCGGTCTCAGCCAGAGCGTGGCCTCAACCAGCACGTGGCCCCCATCCAGTCCGCGGTCTCAGCCAGAGCGTGGCCTAAACCAGCCGTGGCACCATCCAGTCCGCGTCTCAGCCAGAGCGGCCTCAACCAGCACGTGGCACCCACCAGTCCAGACTCCGGGGTGAAGCCCCCGGGGGGGGGGGGGAAACGTAGTGGGAGGAGAGAAGAAAGGGAGGAAGGAAGAAGGAAGAAAGAAGGAAGGGTTTACTGGAACCCCGCCGTCAGTACAGTCTGACCCATGCTGCTAAATCTTTAACAGCCACTCGCATGAGGGGCGAGGGGAAGTCTATCAAACGCACCAATAGCCCCAGCTCAACACAGACCTGAGCATAACACGGGTAAACCAATCAAATCGTTAAAGTCTTCTCCAAGAAGCAGGTAAGGGACTGCATTAAATCAACAGGCTATAAAAAAATATGAACTATCTTCACCCTTCTCTCACTCACGTTTACAATTTTCCTTTTTAGGAAATAAACCAACAAGCGAACCATCGCTTAAAAAACTGCCACCACATTTGCAAATAATAATTCAATGGCATAATTGTCACATTTTTATAGCCACATTTCAAAAAACACAAATCTCTAACCACGCATCCGAACGACAAATCATGCGTACGCACACTCGCGAACATAAAACTCGTTCTCCTTGCACACACAAACAGACGTGGCCGAAGAATAGAGTCCGGCGAATGTGACAGGGGCGGACGAGCGAGACCAAGCAGGTTCCAACCCTGAATCACCAGGTTCTCTCCCATCCCCACCGACTACCGCATCACCAGATGCATAAACAGGAGAAAAAATTTTGGAAATAATTTTAGAATGGCCAGGTTAAAGATTGAATTAACCAGAGAAAAGGTCTCCCACAATATTTCTCTTACAATTTCGAAACAAAGAAAATTGCGCAAAAGAGAAGACTAAGCCGGCTAAACAACAACAAACCAAAACAAAAAAACCCACGAAACTGATGCTTACCAGCTACCCGTGGGTGACCCAGAAGAGGCGGGTCAAACGACTCTCTCTGCCCTCTGTCCATCGAGAGGACAGAGGCACAGGTGCGGAAAAAAGAAAGTGATGTCCCTCTCCTACAGGCCGACTGTAGGAATTGAAGAACCGACTGTACCCTCGATGATACGGTGAAGAACCAAGACCGGGAGCAGGCGCTCCCAGAGACATCTTCCGCTCGATGAAGAGCTAACCCCCCTCAGCAATGGCGGCCAACATGCCATGCTGCGTCCAGAGTGGGGCATACTTCAAACTAAAAGAAATGAAGCACGTGCGACAGGTAAAAAGACAGGCGAGAGGCCGATAGACAGCAAGTTCGAGAGAAAGGTACCAGCCATCCGTGAACCTTTACAGGATGATAGCACGGGCATTGGAATTAGAGAGAGGAGAGAGAGAAAGAAAACCCGAAGTTGAGCTGAACTACACAAGGTGAAACCGCACCACAAGCCACATTAAGGGACGAATACACGACAACAGCAACGACAATAAACAAATGAAAAATTTCCGCCACCAAAGATGGTCAAACGTCGTAGGCCTCGTGACAAACTCGTGACAACCCCCCTTCTAAAAGCATCTGTTTCTCTGAGTACAGTGCTCCTTTGGGAACCTTGACGCATGTGAAAAATTCACAACAATGGGACTGAACCCAACTCTTGTGATCGACAGAGTACGATGAATCCAATACAAACATTCTACAATAGAATCACACAGGGAAATACATAATACTACATTTATCAAACAACAAACGCAAACCTTCCAACCATGAAAGTAACAATCCGAACCATTGGTGATTCACTACCGTTAACATCACTGAAGTGAAAACTGTCAGTACACCTGATAAAAAGACCAAAAGGGGATATAACCCTGGTTGAGGGAAGTGTCCCTCTGACCGATTTTCCAATGTGCTGACTACGGAGCTCGGCTAAGATAGTCAGCATCCGTATTACAGGAACCCTTGATATGACGGAAAGTGAACGCATGACTCTGCATTTCCCCACGCCTAACTCATGAGTCGACGACTGACTGGCCGGATCCGGTCCAAGCACTGGAGAGGATGATGATCGCTCTCCAGTACAAACTTCCGGCCGTAACTTCTTCTTGGGCCGCCAGTGCGCGTCCAAATCTGCCTGAGAGATTCAGCAATGTAGGGGTATCGATAGTCCTAAGCGGGACAGCCTCTGGGTATCGACTCGCAATTCTCCCACTACCGAAGTGTAGCGGTGACCGCGATCGGATGGAGGATTAATGGGTCACACCAGGTCGACCCCAACCTTGCTGAATGCCTCCCCAACCCTGGCACTGACCCTAGGGGAACACGTTTTCAAGCGACCCTTAGGCGTTGTCCGTTGGCAGACATCGCAACTGCGGCAGTACTGCCTAACCTGTGAGTTAAACCCCTGGCCAAAAAGAAGTCCTGTCTTACCCCGCTCGAGAGTCCGCTTGGACCCCATATGACCTGCCATGGGGGAATCGGGGGCCCCCGGGAGAACAGACTCTCTCAAGCTATTGGGGAACAACAGCTGTTTGGCCACACGATCTGCCTGAGTGAAAACCCTAAAGAGGATCCCCTTGTGGAGCTTGAAGCTCACCTTGGCGTGTCGGGCCGACTGAGGGGGAAACGATCCACAAGTTGTGGGTAGGCGTTGGACATCCAAGCCCCCTGGCCTAAAGAGGATAATGCTAGCAGGATCGGCCCTTGCCAGAACCTCGTTAGAGATCGGCTGAAGAACGGGACCAATTCCTGTTCTGCTTCTTAGTTTTTGGTGCGTGTGGTGACTCCCACACACGCCTGTACGGGCAAATCCGTAGCCCACGGACTGACTGCGTCCGTTGCGAAGGTGATAGTATTCCCTATGATAAGGGAATACAGGGGTCGCTCCACCGCGAGGGCCCATACTTCGCCACAGAAGTAGGGGGTGGAGATAGGAATAAGTACAGAAGGACGGGTGGGGGTAAACCAGCCTCCAACCCGCACACATCATAACTAGCGCCCCGCCGGGCCTCAGGGGAACCAAATCCTTATCCACAAAGATCGTTTGATCTCCCGAAACCCCTGATGGTGTCGCCCAAAGGAGGAACCAACAACAGAGAGAAAACACTGGACACTCGAAACCACCAGAAGCTTGGATGGACCCCCCGTTAGCCGAGGCGCGAGAATGCTGGAAAGGACACCCCCATGATTTACCAGCGGCTTTAGGACAATCTTTCCTAATGTGGCCAGGACGACCACAAAGAAAACACAGTCGGGGCGCTGAAATCCCCGATGAACTGCCTGCCTTGTTCACCCCCTAGCAGTTGTCGGCGCCTTATTGCCACTAAACCTGTGGAGGGCTTCCTCTCCGTATCTGGGCGATCCCCATAAGCCCTGCGAGCTTCGGGCAAACACCTCAGCGGTGTGAATCGCAGTCGCGAATCCTGAGGTGCTGTCTCGCCTACCCGGGATCCTAAACTCTGGGGACACAGTTGTTGGTGAGCTGTTCAATGGGGGATCAGATCCTCCAGCTCCAACTTAGCCAACTGACGCCAGTACCCTAGCGTTTTGCGCAGCCTATCACCAAACTGCCGAAGGTCTCGTCGTTTATTTTTCTTCATGGACCTGAACTTCCTCCTGTACGTCTCTGGGGTAAGGTGGAAACGCTTACGCAGAGCAACTGCATGTCTGCATAAGACGCACCTTCATTTAGAGTGAGCACACACTCCCTTGCAGCAAGATAATCCAGAAAAAAAAGGGGCATAGCCCCTTTTGTTCCTCAGACAATTGGTATGAACTAGCAACCTTGTCAAAAGACTTAGGAACATATCAATGTCCTCATAGGTCTGAAACTCTGGAAGCTTTTAACTTTGGGGCCTCTAACTCTATCACCTGCCTGGTGATTAACCCCCTGACTTACAGATGCGGGAGACCGCGAAAGAAGTTGTTCCATCTCCTCCCTACGCAGAGCCTCCATCCTTCATTCTTCCCTACGGAGGGGAGCCTCTTCCCTACGCTGAGCAGCCTCCTCCCTACGCTGAGCAGCCTCTTCCCTACGTGATCCCCTGTTGGCAGCCTCCTCCCTACGCGGGGCAGCTCTTCCCCGCTGATCCTCCTGTCTGGCAGCCTCCTCCCTACGCTGAGCCTCTGTCTGGCAGCCTCCTCCCTACGCTGAGCGCCTCTTCCTACGAAGGGCCTCCTGTCGGGCAGCCTCTTCTCTGCGCAGCATAGCCTCTTCCCTAGCAGAAAACTCCTGTCTGTCAGTCTCCTCTCTGCGCAGGCCTCTATCCTATCCAAAATCCTCCCTTCGCAGGTTTCCTGCCTAGCAAACCTCTTCCCTACGCTAGCAGCCTTCCTTACAAGGGCTCCTGCCTGGAAGCATCCTCTCGTCGTTGCTGCTCTAGGAACATCAGTACAGAGGTGATGTCCTGGGAAGGATTCCCACTCCCGACACTGGGAGGGTGACCCCTCCCGACCCGTCCCTTGGGTCTCGACCTTCCCCTGAGGACAGTCCCCCGGCATACTCCTTACGAGGGGAAGCATGGAGAATAGGGGCCTTGGTTTCTGCGACTCAACAGAAGGCCCACAGTTGCTTCGCTAAAACTCTAGACGCTTCCGAGCGGAAGTGCCAGTCGGGGTCTCAGCCCGGAAAACCCCCCAGCGAAGAAGAAATGAAAGTACTCGCGGACATCGGCTACAGCACGGAATAAGTGGAAGACCGTAGTCGATGTGCTGGTACTAATAGTGGGACTACATTAGAAGACCCTTCTTCTTCGACGCCCGAGTAGCCATACCACAGCACCGGACGTTGCCATGACAACTATATCCTACAGTTATCAAATACAGGGGAAGACAATTCCACTTGAAAACAAATATTTTAGGGGTGTGTGTATATGTGTGTATGTGTGTGTGTTTCGGGTAAGTTTCCCGGGTGCTCCCACTCTGGCAACACCGCGCTCTACAACACGAGCAACAGTGCGGTGGGCTCACGAAAAAAAAAAAAAAAAAAACTATGTCCGGCTGCCCCCACTCTGGGAACACCGCGCTCTACAGCACGAGCAACAGTGCGGTGGGGCTGGCCGGAAAAACAAAAAAGCAGACGGAATCCGGAGAGAGGAAAAAAAAATGACACTAACGTCCCATAAAAACCCCCCGTACTCAATGACCCGGTAGACAAAAAAAAAAAAAAAAAACTGACTAAATACAAAAGAATGGAGACTGAGCGGCAACAGAAAGGCAAGACTTACGGCCGTACCTGGTGAGGTACCCGGCGGAAGGAGGTCTGGACGCGGTCGACTCCCCCGGTCCCACCTCGACCCCCGGTCCACCGGATGTTCCCTCAGGCCACAAAAAAACTCCCTTCCGCTAGAGTCACCCAGCCAACACACCACGAACAAAAACGAAAACTGACTAAACATATACAAAACAGACAAAACTAAACAGGTACTCCGCGAAACGAGAGAGACAGCCAGAGCCCTTCACATCCGGACGAGCCCCACAATTGTCAAAGACCGAACCTGGAGGTTGCCTGACAGGATCGGTCTAGGTGGGAGTTTAAAGGGAGTGATGACCTCACACGCCCCGCAAGAGACCACCAATAAAGATTACGATACAACCCCCATTTATTCACAACAACAAATCGCAAAATAATATTACAACACACCGCACCATGCACAATCACAACAAGCATTCCAACGCACCAAAAATGCACAATCACAATCAAGCATTCCAACTCACACAACATGCACGATTAAAATAAACAATTTCGCCATACGACGTACACAATCACAATTTCGGCATTCCAGCACATATGACATATACACAATTATAAAGAAACATTTCCAGCATCCATCCCTTCCCACAACCCCGGAGTGCCTCCACACCCCTGCCTCTGTCAAGTCTCTGGGAGCACCCTATCGCACTAGGGGCTCCGAACCGGGTCGGTTCTCGCAGGGGGTCGCTCAAAGCGACACCCTCGACACACAAGCAGGGAGGAAGAGCGCGTCCCGGAGGGGGGGGGGAGGGGGAACGTGGCGCTGTTATGGAGGTCCTGGACGGGGTCAGGGCGGCCAGTCAAGACGGCGGGCTCCTCTACCAGTCCGCGGTTTCCCCACCAGAGCGTGGGCCCCGACCAGCACGTGGCACCATCCAGTCCGCGGTCTCAGCCAGAGCGTGGCCTCAACAGCACGTGGCACCATCCAGTCCGCGGTCTCAGCCAGAGCGTTTGGGCCCCAACCAGCCCCGTGCACCATCCAGTCCGCGGTCTCAGCCAGAGCGTGGCCTCAACCAGCACGTGGCACCCACCGTCCCGACTCCGGGTGAAGCCCCCGGGAGGGGGGGGGAAACGTAGCTGGGAGGAGAGAAGAAAGGGAGGGAAGGAAGAAGGAAGAAAGAAGGAAGGGTACTGGAACCCGCCGTCAGTACAGTCTGACCCATGCTGCTAAATCTTAACAGCCACTCGCATGATGGGCGAGGGGAAGTCTATCAAACGCACCAACAGCCCCAGCTCAACACAGACCTGGCATAACACAGTAAACCAATCAAATCGTTAAAGTCTTCTCACATGAAGCAGGTAAGGGACTGCATTAAATCAACGGCTATAAAACAAATATGAATTATCTTCACCCTTCTCTCACTCACGTTTAACAATTTCCTTCTTAGGAAATAAACCAACACAGCGCCATCGCTTAATAACTGCCACCACATTTACAAATAATTTAAATTCCAATGGGATAATTGTCACATTTTATAGCCACATTTCAAAATAACACAAAATCTCTAACCACGCATCCGAACGACAAATCATGCGTACGCACACTCGCGAACATAAAACTCGTTCTCCTTGCACACACAATCAGACGGTGGCCGAAGAAATAAGGTCCGGCGAATGTGACAGGGGCGGACGAGCGGACCAAGCAGGTTCCAACCCTGAAATACCAGGTTCTCTCCCATCCCCACCGACTACCCCCATCACCCGATGCATAAACAGGAGAAAGAATTTTGGAAATAATTTAGAATGGGCCCGGTTAAAGATTGAATTAACCAGAGAAAAGGTCTCCCACAATATTTCTCTTACAATTTCGAAAACAAAAGAAAATTGCGCAAAAGAGAAGACTAAGCCCCGGGTAACAAACAACCAAACCCAAAAAAAACAAACCACGAAACTGATGCTTACCAGCTACCGT
>CM031600.1:36802507-36890007 GCA_018398815.1 Conus ventricosus
TATGGTGCGCCCCGTTCTCCTCCCACCAGGTTCACACAGACACAGACACAGACACAGACACACACACACACACACACACACACACACACACACACACACACACACGCGCGCGCGCGCGCGCGCGCGCGCGCGGCATCATCCCCGCTTTTAGAAGAATGTGGCATTGGTTCTGACTCCATTCCCCATATAGTCCTTCGAATGAGACTATAAACCCAGGTTCCGTGTGTGAACGCACGCATAACATCTTGCACACACGTAAAATCCCATCACCAACTTTCGGAAGAGAAGGCCAGTTTGGCCGTTGGTATGGATGACACGTGACACATAGCATGCACCTTCCCCGAAGATGGAGTATGGCTGCCTTAATGGCGGGATAAAAAAGGGTCATACACACAAACTCCACTGCCTGGCTATACAGGGAGTGTCCGCAGGAGTATCAGCCTGCGTACGCAGAAAGAAAGAAGAATGTGGAAGACGATGTCCTCCCCATCTCCATGCTTTCCTTGCGTTAATATAACGTTTTAAGAAGAGGGTTCACCCCACCTCTCACTCCCTGCGTTGACAAAAATTTGGAAGATGAGAGCCCTCATCCCAGTGCTCCCAAACCCCCTCCTCTTTGACATTAAGTTGGAGAACCGGATGCCGGGGAACCCACCCCCACCCCTGCGCTCTCATGCGAGCATGAAAATTTTGACGAAGAGGGCCTTCCCTCCACCCTCCAATACTGAAAAAAAAAAAATAACAAGATGCAAAGCATATAAACGTTCTCCCATTTTATCCTGAATACTCGTGAGATATTCCTTAAGAGGCAAAACCGTGTTGGACTGGTGTAACCGTTAGTAATGGCTATTCTGGTAAACATCGGCCACCGTCTGTGACCTATAATGAACATACTTACAAATTTTCAGAAAGATCGGCCAAGAACTTTCTAAGATTTTCCAAAAGAAGAAAAACCATTTATGGGCCGTTACAGCCGTTAGTAACGGCTATAACGGTACACTTAAACATCGGGCATCATCTGTGACCCATAATGAACATACCTACAAATTTTCAGAAAGATCGGCCACGTCCTTTCTGAGATATTCCATAAAAGAAAAAACCGTTACAGGCCGTTAGTAACGGCTATAACGGGGTAAACTAAAACATCGGGCATTGTCCGTGACCCATAATGAACATACCTGCTAATTTTCACAAAGATCGGGCAAGTACTTTCTGAGATATTCCATAAACAAAAAAATGTACAGGCCGTTACAGCCGTTAGTGACGTCTGTAACGGTAAACTAAAACATCGGGCATCATCCTTGACCCATAGTGACCATACCTACAAATTTTCAGAAAGATCGGCCAAGTACTTTTTGAGATATTCTATAAAGAAGAAAAACCATTACAGGCTGTTACAGCCGTTAGTAACAGCTATAACGGGGTAAACTAAAAAATCGGGCATCATCCGTGACCCATAGTGAACATACATATAAATTTTCACAAAGATCTGCCAAGTACTCTCTGAGATATTCTATGGAGAAGAAAAACCGTTACAGGCCGTTACAGCCGTTAGTAACGGCTGTAACGGTAAACTAAAACATCGGGCATCATCCTTGACCTATAATGAACATACCTATAAATTTTCAGAAAGATCGGCCACGCACTTTTTGAGATATTCTATAAAGAAGAAAAATCGTTACAGGCCTGTTACAGCCGTTAGTAACGGCTGTAACGGTAAACTAAAACATCAGGCATCATCCGCGACCCATAATGAACATACATATAAATTTTCAGAAAGATTGGCCAAGTACTTTTTGAGATATTCCATAAAGAAGAAAAATCGTTACAGGCTGTTACAGCCGTTAGTAACGGCTATAACGGGGTAAACTAAAACATCGGGCATCATCCGTGACCCATAATAAACATGCCTGCTAATTTTCACAAAGATCGGCCAAGTACTTTTTGGGATATTCCATAAAGAAGAAAAGGCGTTACAGCCGTTAGTAACGTTTGTAACGGTATACTAAAACATCAGGCATCATCCGTGACCCATAATGAACATACCTACAAATTTTCAGAAAGATGATGCCCGATGTGTGTTTTTTTTTTTACCGTTATAGCCGTTACTAACGGCTATTACGGCCCGTAACGGTTTTTCTTTTTTTTTATGGAAATCTCAAAGTACTTGGCCCATCTTTCTGAGAATTTGTATGTATGTTCATTATGGGTCACGGATGATGCCCGATGTGATATTTTACCGTTATAGCCATTACTAACGGCTATATTGGCCCATACGTTTTTCTTCTTTATGGAATATCTCAGAAAGTACTTGGCGCATCTTTCTGAAAATGTGTACGTATGTTCATTATGGGTCACAGATGATGGCCTATGTTTAACAGAATAGTCATTAATAATGGCTATAACGGCCCCAAACGGTTTTTCCTCTTTATGGAATATCTCACGCGTATTCAAGATAAACCGGGAGTACGTTTATATCATTTGCATCTTGTTTCTTCTTTGTTTTTTGTCTTCCGCATGGTCTTACTCCCCCAGCAATTCTCAAGTCGACTGTTTGAGCGAAGCCAATGGATCTCATACCAAGGCCATACCAATGTATCTTTCTTTTCTAAACTGGTGTCAGCAGATCATCATATGATTTGGATTTGATGTGCTGCTTGATGGTTTGGTGCACTTGTTCATTGGTAATATAATCAGCATATCTGGTGTTTAGTATCTTGCAATGAGATCTCAATTCCATGACTTAAATTCTACTTTCCAGATCTGCCGTAAAGGTCCATGTCTCTGGGAAAATGAAATTAAAAAAAAAAAAAGTTACAGAAAACTCTTCACTAGATGGAACATAGGCTACCAGTGAAAGGAGGAGTCTGATCTTACGTTTCATGAAAGTTCCATATAGGTCTCAATCTTAACAGTGCTGTTTTCCCTAGCTGTCCCCGAGAATTCTGGTTTGAATCCCCTTGTTGCAAATGATCTCATACGTATGGGAACCATGGCACAGCTCATAAGTTCTGTCCATGGATATATTTATATCAGTAGAGATGCCGGTGTTCAATACGGCTATCAACTTGCCAGTTTTCTCAGCACTGATTTCCATGCAGTCATATCTTAATACTTTTATCTCACCTTTTACCAAGCTCGATAGGTTGTCGTTTACTGCCCGACAGGCAATCAGAAACACCTGCTGAGCGGAACTTCGTAATAATTCCACCGATGCCGACTATTCTGACATGATCTTCAGGTGCATCAGACATGATGTGTTCTCAGAGTATGCTGAAAGGTTTACGAGGTAGAACTAGACAGTAGTCCTGACAAATTCCAACTGACATAGGGAACAGCTCTCCAGTAGCACCATATGCGAGTACTGCACTGGTCGCTTTGGAGTAAGGTTGCTTAAGTGTTTCGATTAGCTTTAGCCTGCCGTGAAAATGGTTAGTGTGTTTGCCAGTGGAAATGATGGTCGTGAGTTTGAACCACATGTGGTGTCCAATTTTGGGGAGTTTGAAAACTCTCTCTGTTCACCCACTGCAGTACACAAGTACCTGATTTAGGTGAGAGGAGGTTAAAGGCCGTGGAAGGACAGGAATAGCCTCCACCTTCTCCAACAGTTCACTTCCCCTACAGTAAATAGGTGGTGGGTAATTTACCTTTTCTTTTTTTCAATTTCTTGATTGTGGCTCGGTGGGCATCCAGCCCGACCGTCAAATCCCTCCTTAGAGTTGGTGAAGAAGTGATAGAATTTCCTTTGGAGTTGGATCCACTTTTTAAAAGTACACAGGTCTGTTCGACAGCACTTCTGCCTTTGCGGAATCCAACTTGTTGTTCAGCAATAATGGCATTATTTTGCGCAAGTGTTTTCGATGGCATGGTTAATCAAACTGACAATGTTGTAGTTCTGGCACTGTTGGAGATTTCCTTTCCAAGGAAATAAGTGATTGGCATGGTCCACTCGACAGTGTACCAGATTTTTTTTTTTTTTTTCATCAGATGTGGTTAGGATACCAATTATTTCCTCTCCACCATTTTTGAAGACTTCTACAGGGATGTTGTAAAATGTGAGCAGCCTTACCACATTTCAGTGACTTCACTACTGACATGACTTCCTGAGTGACTGACTTGACTTAGTCCTCTGAATTCCCTGGGGAACATAGGGCCGCAACCACACTCTTCCAGCGGACACGGTTTTGGGAGATCTTCAGCTTGGCCCACGTCATTCCGGCGGCCTTCATTTCCGCGTCGGTACTCCTTCGCCATGTCTGTCTTGGTCTTCCCACTTTTCTTTTGCCCTGAGGGTTCCATTCAAGGGCTTGTCTTGTGATGTTGGATGGATGAGAAAGAGTTTTAAAAAGTTATCTCATTTGATTATGAATACTGTTCTGTTAGCATACTCGGGACTCGTTTACTCTCTTTGTTGTAGAGTTCAGAGAAAAATTCTGTCCAATTTTCATGTCCTCTTTCCGTCGCGAATGATGCTGACCCTGCTTTCATTTGGTTGAGTTTTTAAGAAGTCTTAAGCTTTTCTTTCCTCTATTTCTCTTTTTAAAAAAATAAAAATGTTGTTGTTTATATTTTTCTAATGTGTTCATTTTGTTTTTTGATCCAGGTTTCCTTTACATTCCTTTTTTTTTTTTATTGATCTTCTTGCTTTCTTTTCTATAGCGCTGTATCTCTCCACACCTTTCTCACTTGAGGAACATGGAACAAAAATAACGAATTACGCACTTTATTCCATGATGATGAGGACTGTGGACATCCATATAAATATGACAACCATGACATTCAAAACTTGCACAACTCTGTTGTTGGAAAAGCACAAGACACCATCAGGGTTCATACTTCAAATAGGGCACAAAATCTACACACTTTTTACAAACTTCTGAGTCCTGGGTGGACTGAATTTCCAAACTCGGTTACACAACCAACAATTGCTTATTACCTTAATTTCAGAGTTGGGGCTATATGCTTCAGTCTATAAAAACATTTTTCGCCCGTCATGATGCTACTATTGATAGGGTCCAGTATCCAACATATCATCAAATAACTTAACTGTTCTGCAACGCCACCACCACATCTTCTTTTTTTTTTTTTACTGAAGGAACAACATCAAATTCGCTTTCACAAACCTTTTTTTGTCCCCTAAAGTGATAACAAATTCACAAACTCTTGTAAACCTTAGTTTTTGAAGACTACTGGGGCATATAGTTGGAAGCCTCAGTTTCTCCAGATTTTTCCAAACTTTTAATGACTGTACAAACCCTGTGCAGTGTAACTCCATCTCATCACCATTCAAGGGTGGAACATAGTCAGCATAACCTACATATCTATATTCTTACACAAAGTTTATTTTTCCTCATAAACCCAGACGATGGATTATGCTCCATGACCACCATTCACATTATGATCAAACAAACAAGCATTCGCACACGCATGAGCGAACGCATGCACACACACACACATACAAAACAACTTAGTAGTGAGAGAAAACAAGTGCCGACTAATACATTTCTGTGTATATCTATGTACACACACACACACACACAATTTCTTTCTAAATTGTTCTCACATCAGATCCAAAAAATTTCATTCTTTCACAGACCTTGTTTAAACCAGTTTTTCCCCCAAGCAACCACAAATACTCACATACTGCAATCATATATTGAAAACTGTCACTGTAACACGCTCATCAATCTTTTTACAAACGAGATCATATACATCCTTATGTCATTTCTGCACACCAGCACTCTTTTGTTCATTTCTTTCTGCAGGTTTCCACGGACCTAATAGCAAAAAAAATATTAAAAATAAAAAATCCTGATTTTTACAGACCTTTTACAAAACAATATATATTTTTTTGCAACCAGCAGCAAAATCATGTATTTTCAAATCATGTGCTCAAAATGCAAATATCAGTAGCCTGATTCAGCACAAATTTTAAGCTTTTGATTAAATTTGAAATACTAGCCCATAAAAAAAATGTTGTTTATCGATGTTGGCATAGGTCACTGAATGACTGGCAGCTTGTACTGAATGACATTTTAGCCCCCAAATCATGTCAGTTTTCTATAGTGCATGGAAAGAGTTTCAACTGTCCTTTGGAGAACTTGAAGAGGAGATGTATGCATCATGTTACCTCACCCAATTAGAAAGGTACATTTTTAACAAGGCTGGAGTAGCAAGGTTAAAAAAAAATCTGAATTTTGGATTTCTGTTTGAATTCATGTAATATGTCCATACTTAAGTATACACTGCATCTGAATCTTCTGACCATCCATTTTCAAAAACATTTTTTCCTCTCATGTGGAGTGTTCTTCTACAAACACTAAGACTTTCCCGGGTTTAAAAGGAAATCATATTTCTACACACACACACGCACACATGCAAGGCCAGCTTTCAGACAGTGAACATATAGGTGACCAATCTTAAACGCATTTTCATCCTTTCATTCCAAGTATACAAAATTTGAGGCACCCTTGACTATCACAGATATTGCACTGGAAAAACAAAGTCTTTGAAAATTGCTTCTTCACTTCTTAGTCACGTTTTGTTTCAATGCTCTTTTCTTCACATGCTTCTTGATCTTCGTTTTCAGCTTCTCTTTCCGTGCTTCTTTCACTGCTTGCTTCCTCTCCTGCAAAACAAGAACACCACCAGTACAGTTAATCTGGAATGTAAACCAGCAAAGGACATGTCAAAATCTTTTCTGTATATGCACTTGCGCTCACACAAATACAAACAAATATACAAACACAGCAGTGAGAGTTGACTTCAGTGAGTTGACAGCCCTGATATGGCCTTTCTTGGTCGGCAGCGCTATAAGCAACATTATCTCTCTCACATACGAACACCTCAAATCTTGATTTCTTAGGGTTCATACAAGTATCTCTGAGCTTACATACCACTATCATCTATCAATTATCACACAATTGCATGGATATCTAAACATTTGAAAATGTGTGTTGGCATATCATTTCTTGTTCTTGTTGTGATCAGTTCTGATTCATTTCCACATGCCTGTAGCTCTTCAAAATGGCTGTAACTCTTCAGAGTAGGATGATCACTGAACTAGGTAATTTTTGTCAGCTGTGTATCAGTACGAGATGTACTGCATCTGGTGGGCCACAGTAGCCACCATTGAATGCAAAGTGACCATGCAGCATCAAGCAAGCTGTCCAGTAATTATTCGACTGCTACTTGTGGGCTGCCAGAGCTCAGTCCTTGACATGAAGAGTCTGTGGATAAGTGGTGTGGGAAGAGTGGCACTGGGAGGGCGCAGAGGACCAGACGGGGGACAAACAGTACCTGTGCCAGCCTTGAAAACACACGCAACTCTGTTGGGAGAAATTTGGGATTCCATTTCCTTTCAAACTGACCCAGCTGAGAAATATGACTGTCTAGGAATGTGTTCAAGAAGGTATTTACTTAGCTGTAAGTCATGTTTCTTTTCATTTCCTCTTTCTTGTTTTGTTGACTTTTTTGCAGGTTCATCATATGCTTGTACAAAAACATAACAAAACAACAACAAAAAAAGACACCCCTAACCCCTCAACACAAACCACCATCACCAGACAACAACAGCAAGTACAACAGGCAGAGGTGAACAGTCGCCACATTGAAACCGTTTATTTTCCATGCCTAGGGTAAAAAAATATTTATTTCAGATAAAAATGCCTTCATGACATATGACACAACAGTGACAAATGAAGGTGAATACCAACCTACAGAGGTACAGAGAAACGTTGAAATCAGCAACAACAAGAAGACCAAGAGCAAGAGAAGCCCATGAAAAACACCACCAAAAAAAAAAACTGTAACTCTCACCTTTTTCTCCTCAGCCGTTTCATTCTTTGGCCTTTTGATTGTCGACCCCTTCTTCTCCACATTTTCAGCACTTCCTTCACTGCTTCCATCGCCATCATCGTTCTCCTCATCTGTGTCATCCTCGCTGTCCCCGTCCTCCTCTTGGTCGACAGCTGTTGAAGGGTCTATGTGCAGCCTGTCTTCCAGCAACTGAGGAACCTGCAAGGGCAATCCACTGGCTCATGAACACACTGGTCAAAACAAAATTATACATCGCAATTTTGTTCTAAATCGTGACACTTTGGCATGGGTGCATCAACAGTATCTCAGGAGGACAGTTGTTTAAAAGGGCAAGATTCGCATTATTAATCCATCACTTTTAATTTGCCAAACTGGAGTCTGATCATGAATTTAATTTATACGGATGACACTTTACAGGCTACTCTTAACTGAACACACTATCAGTTTGTGTGTTCTAGATCGCAGAATTCAGTTGATATTTAGTTTCTCTCTTAACTGAACACACTATCAGTTTGTGTGTTCTAGATCGCAGAATTCAGTTGATATTTAGTTTCTCTCTTAACTGAACCTGGCGATGCACAATCTAACTTGCACAAGTGAATGTGTCACAATGATCTACAGAATCAACTGAACAATCTTTTTCTTGATGAAAACTGCAAACTAAGACTGTGCATATAAGAACTAAGACAAGGATTCTCCTGACAGATGAACAAGGTTTGCGATCTGAAAATTGTTCAATTCAAAACTACTTGTGTACTGATTGAAATAGGCCTTCCTATATGCAGGGCTCCCAATGACGCACATATGTGCGTCCATGACGCACTATGAGCGAAAAGGACGCACTAACAAAACGTGTAGCGAGTCCTGCGGGACGCACTACAAAATCAGGCAAACCCCAAAACGTGCCGCGGTCAGTGATCAAAGCTGAGCACACCACAAGCTTCGCGCGCGATTGCCTGCCGTCAAATTCAGGACAGCGTGTGCCCGCGAAAGTACAGTAAGCTGAGAAGCTGCGTAAACACTGATAGGCTCGCCTTGTGGCCCACGTCACTGAACGGTTACTCAGTCGACCGGCTGACTTATTCAGACTGTGGCGCCCACCGCCACTAATTAACCAATTCGATGACTCACAAGTTGTAACAATCGCGTGCACAAGCCTAGGCAAACGAAGCAGAAAGGAAGTTCACGGCTATCGCATCTCGCAAATATGTCGTTGCTTCAGTGGTTGGGCGCTCCTAAAAAACGCAAAGAAACATCTTCTGAAGATGCTACAGAGAGTGAATCGTCGATTCCTAAAGAAATATATGCAGCAACACCACCTAACAAGAAATGCCGTGCGTATAATTCAGCCTGGGAGAAAGAGTTCAGCTGGATGAAATGCAACATGTGCTCTCGTAGTGCCCTGAAGTCGAGTAGCAAGTCCAGAGACAAAAACGCCTTCGTCTCTGGATCTATCAACTTCCAAAAATCTGCGTTGTACAGACATGAGAAGAGTGATGATCACGTCATTGCTCAAGCCGCTGAGAAAAGAAGAGAGGAGATGGAAAGTGCAAAAGGTGCTGCAGTGAAACAGAGTTCACACGTTTTACGTCAGCAGATCGGTCTTTTCATTTCATAACTTAGATTTGTTTCCATTTTATTGCTTCTGACAGTTCTGCTTTTTTGTAATATGTTTATTACTTGTGTGTATTTTCTTTTCAGGATTGTTTTCCAGGGTAAGTGGGGTAAGGGTTAGAGATATACATCTCAAGAATCAGAGTGTGTGTGTGTTTATTCTTACTCTCTCTTTCTTTCTATCTCTCTCTGTTTCACTTTGTGTGTGTTTGGCTGAGAGAGAGAGAGAGAGAGAGAGAGAGAGAGAGATGTTAAGACTTTGAAGACATTGCAGCATCCTTGTCTGGATTCCCATGTTTTTTTAAGAAATGTTTTCAGAGAGAGAGAGAGAGAGAGAGATTCATTTACTCTGAAATGTTCAGATTATCAAGCCAATAATTAAAAAAGCAAGAAATACTACATTTTCTGTATTGGTTAATTTTGTTCATGGGGACTCTCTATACCCCCTCTGGGACCCTCTATAGCATCAGTGAAGGAGTCCCTGGGACCCCCTGTCTGTCAGTACAAATGGGAGCCCTGTATATGTGACCGACGGCAGCATTCAGAACATTTTTCATGTCATCCTCAGCCTTGAAATCAAGGGTGTAGGAGTTGGATCTCATCTTTCATCATGGCTGTGCCAGTCACACTAAAGATGTCCTTTTGTGATCAACACTACCAAGAAATACATCCACCAATACGGTGAATGTTCATCATGAACGGCTCATACACATGTAGAGGAACACACATACACACGCAGAGGAAAGAAATAGGCTCTGATTAAATGATTGATGAATTACTCTCCAGAAACACAATCATACATATGCTGAAACGATGGAATTTTGTGCAAACAACTGCTGTGAGATGGTTTCAGTGTACTCATAATCTAGGTACCCAGATAAGGACTTCTGAGGACAATCATCACGCAGAAACAAGGTAGGAAAAAACAAATCATAACAACAATACATACAGGTAACTATGAATCCAAAACATACACCAATACCCATACACATAAGGTGACCTATCAGGCAGATCTTGTTGATAGTGCCAGCAATTATGCTTACTTGATGATCCTCAGTTCAATTAACAAAAAAAAAAAGATGCTGAGTTAATAAGACAAATGTACCACAAAACTACAACAAAAGGATCTGTGTCAAAACAGACACAGCAGAGTGTACAGTAAGAGTTCCTCTGGTAAATGTAAAAATCTCACTGCCTAGCTATCTGATAACATGGCTCATTAGTCATTGTAAAAAAAAAAAAGAAAAAAGAAAACACACATTCTACAACAAAGACATATGAAAAGGCCACACAAACAGGAAAACAAAGATCACTGGCTGACTACAGAGGAATATTAAATATTAAAAAAAAAAAGATCACTGGCTGACTACAGAGGAATATTAAATATTAAAAAAAAAAAGATAGTGACAAATATGGGGCTCTGCCAGCACAGAATTTCCAGATGGCAGGGATAAATTTATACTAAAAGACACACCACCCCTCACCTTATCCTCATGAGGGACTGCTTTAGGAAACTAGTGAGCAGTAAGAAAACCATTATTCATCCATCCATCACAATTTTTTTAAAGTTCATACAACCAACCTCTTGAGCGCCTGTCATGTCTGCTTTCATTCCGGTCACCGTGTGTAAGTGAAACTGGAACAAAGGCAACACACGATTATTACATATAACACACACACACACACACACAAACAAATCACATTAAGAGCAAATGCTTCAAAGTAGAACTGACATCTCAGAACACATGTCAACAGAACTATAAAACACACAATCTATAAAATACTGAAATATTTTACTATTCAATTCAATTGTCAATTTCACAAAAAAATAAGTAACAAAGCTGAAATTTTCTGCCATAACAATTCAGTTTCACCAAAGACTGCTGTACTGAGCTCTAAGAATCCTATCACAAAACCAGCAAAAAAAAGGAAAGACCTTTCCATTGAAAATACCAGATAACAGCTCAATGGAATCGTGTTCAGAAAGATTTCTTTTCTTTCATTTAAAAGTATTAACAGGCTTCATACGCCCTCATCTCCAACCAAATACCTCAAAAGAATTATGAAGTCTGACAGAATTCTTAATCCCTAACGATTCTCATATGCTGCAGGTTTTGTATTGTCAGACACAGTAACATGTATCTCATATGTATCAATTTTGTAGTAAGAAATTCTCGATGAACTGCAGGTGGAGTGTTCAACACACTTTAGTCAGCCATCTAATTCATTTGTTACAACCATACATGATCAAACAGGCCCAACTGGAGTGCAATGGAATCCTAGCTGCTGGCCTTTGAGTCCCCTACCCCTTCCCTAGTCAGCCATAGTCAAACGTCGGCTTCGTGCCATTGGCTGTTTAATCACAGCTCTCATTACGCTGTGCATGCATAATGGGCATTTCTAATGTTTTCGTGGCTCCTATGTTGAAATACTGTGTGAGAAAAAGGTTTGATAAGTGATTACTCTACATGTACGGTCTAGCTTGAGCAGTTTCTTCACTCAGTAACCAGACGGAGGACAAACTATTGGAAGTACACTGGTTTTCATCTCGGTTCTGTCTATGCGACATGTTGACTGGCTAGTTTTTCACCGTCTATCAGCTGTTCTCATAGAAGAGGGGTCAAACAGAAATTCAGCTTTTATTCTGACATAGAGACTTTCATAGTTACTAACGCTGGTGATCACTTTCACCTTCCATGTCTCTCTTCGAAAATCCAAATAAAGGACTGTCATAATTTCTAGTGTTGACGATCACTTTCATCTTCCATGTCTCTCTTCGAAAATCCAAATGAAGGTCTGTCATAATTTCTAGTGCTGACGATCACTTTCACCTTCCATGTCTCTCTTCGAAAATCCAAATAAAGGACTGTCATAATTTCTAGTGCTGACGATCATTTTCATCTTCCTTGTCTCCCTTATAAATGCAAATAAAAACTGAAGGTCAATAAAGTCCTGGCAGTCCAGGGGTTAATACTGATGATAACTTTAAAAAGAGGCCTTGATTTCTGGTACAGAATTCTGACAGAATTCCTCGTCCTGTTTATCTCCATTAAAAAGCCTGACACATACTACCTAGAGTTAGCTGTATCAACAGTTAAAAGTAATAGTTCCAAGTGCAGGGGAGAGGGGGAGGGGAAGTGGGCAAACAAGGGGGAAACTGGAAGAATGCATATCGGAAGAACTCAAATTAACAGGCTTGGTGAGATTCGGATGTGAACCGACTTATAACTGTGAATGAACATAAGTTTTTCATTTTATGTTTACAAGCCATCGTGATGGTTACTAATCTCATTTATGTTTCCCATTAAAAAAAAAGAAACAAAGACAAAGACTGGCACAATTCGTATTAATATTACTGATGATTATTAACATCCTTCATGTCTCCCTTCAAAAGCCACATAAAGACTTTCATAGTTACTAACGCTGGTGATCACTTTCACCTTCCATGTCTCTCTTCGAAAATCCAAATAAAGGACTGTCATAATTTCTAGTGTTGACGATCACTTTCATCTTCCATGTCTCTCTTCGAAAATCCAAATGAAGGACTGTCATAATTTCTAGTGTTGACGATCACTTTCATCTTCCATGTCTCTCTTCGAAAATCCAAATGAAGGACTGTCATAATTTCTAGTGTTGACGATCACCTTTCATCTCCCTTGTCTCCCTTCTAAATGCAAATAAAAACTGGCTTCCTCCCTATAAATGAAGTCCACTTACGTCCTGCACATCTCCTGCCCGCTGCCTCTCCCAGTCTTTCTCATGGTCAGTCATCTGATCCAACGTGCGAGGGATGAAAGCATTCTTGAACACCTGAAAAGACAAGCATTCATACCTTCATCATAACATGTCATCTTTCTTGAAATACTTGGTTCTTTTGTGTGTTTTTTTTTTGCTATTCAAGTCAAGAGACCAAACTAAGGACCTGTATAAAATTCATGACTGCCTAAACAGAACAAGCACATACATAATCCACATGACCTGTCGTCTTCCTAGACAGGCTCAAGGCGGACATTTTGTCATCTAATTTTCATTCTCCATATTTTTTACTCTTTTACAGCTGTTGTATCATACCTAACAATGACATGTACATTCATTTAGGTTAGAATAGGGGAGAGGAGAGGGGGGGGGGGGGGAACCCTTGAAGAGGCCACTGTAAATTTGAGAAAATACATATAATGTGGTTTGTGCAGGGCTGCCTACCCCCTTCCACCTCTTTCAGGGACATACTTTTTCAAAACCAGGGACACTGACTGATTTCCAGGGACACATGCAGCGGTAGCACATATCACAACCACATCAACATTAAAGTGAAAGCTTACCTTTATTTACACTATGTACAACTTCTACAATGCTACTTTGCTTCTAGCGCACTGAAACTTCTTTGCGATGTCCGAGTCAGGAAACATCAATTTAACGCCTCTGTTTAGCTTGTCCAGCGCAGCCATCGGCAAATTCAGTTCAACTGCAAGGTCAACCATCATCGTTTCAGCTCTTATGACGTCAAAAGTTTCCTGACTGGTTGATGATGTCTGAGCGCGCTGAAAGAATCCGCTAATGTTACAAGATTTCTCGCTCTCACGGAATTTTGTGTTCTTCTTGTGCTTTTCAGTGGCGACATGACGGGTTATTTCATCCCTACCTCCAGATCCGATGGAGAACTCACGCGCACAAATTTCACAAGACGCGCAAGTCTCGATCTTGCCACGCTTGATGAACGGCCAGGTTTCCGTATATTTTGACAGGAATGTCTGCCGTTGTTTCTTCTTCTTGAGAGAAGCCCCATAGTCGAGATCGCCGTCGGCATTTTTACGCTTTCCCTGTTTCGCGTCCATTTTTCTCGCTTTCAAAACTCGGGAAGACGGTGTATGCGCATGCGCACTGGTCAGTTCGGCAATGTTCGGGTCTTTCCGACGGATTTGGTCAGGATGGCCACGACCGAAGTCGGTCAGTCGGTGATCAGCTGACGAACTCGACTTCGTTTTTTTGTTGTTGTTTTTTTCTCCCGAATTTTTTTTTCGCGGGACATAGAATAAAAAAGTGGATTCCAGGGACAGGCTGCATGATTTCATTATTTCGGGGGACAAATACGGATACTCCGGGACGGTAGGCAGCCATGTTTGTGTAAGCTTTAGTTTGAGTTTGAGTTTGCATGTACACATAAAATTGAAAACTTGACAATCCGTCGCTTTAAAAAAAAAATTGTAGCCTAAAATTAAGGCACAAAATATCTTTTGGAATCAATCTCTACATCAACTGAAATACTCTGCCCTCTTTCAAACAAAATCTGAAAACTTTCCTCCTCTCTCCTGATATACAAAGTAAGTACTAGTGTTCTTTAGGAGAGTCACATCCACTTATGGCGGGCTTTTGTTAATTATTTTTGTTCAGAAAGTGGAAAATGGGCAGAAAGAAGGAGTGAAAGGGCCGGACTGGGTGGTGCTATTCTTGGATCAGTGTGAGTGTTTGATTGCAGCATGCATTTTGTGTTGCTAGTTGTTCCTCCTTATTTGTTTTGTAGTCTGATGCAAGCACTTGTTATTCGAACTGTCTAAGACATTCAGTAGATTAGGCACATGAATATTAATGATAATATAATAACAACTGTAATTATGATATGTCTTTACTCAGGTCAGAAAAAGATCATGCATATTCAAAAGGTACAGAAATAAACTCAT
Source organism: Conus ventricosus (assembly GCA_018398815.1). Taxonomy (NCBI): domain Eukaryota; kingdom Metazoa; phylum Mollusca; class Gastropoda; order Neogastropoda; family Conidae; genus Conus; species Conus ventricosus. The sequence goes on from CM031600.1 coordinate 36,817,615, forward strand.
GCAGCAGTCAGACTCAAGAATCCTCATCCTTGATGATGAATCAAGGTGATAGGAGTTGGATCTCTGTGTTCATCATTACTGCATGGTCCAACACATAAAATCATGTAACTTACTAGGAGATGTTATCAGTCCTATGCAAGAACATACAAAGTAACATCATGAAAGGTGCCATTTGTTGCATGTCCAATCACAGCACGAGGGAAACAGAGTCCACAATATCCCTTTACATCTCCCAAATCTCTTTCTCTTCTCTTCCCCCAGCTTCAAATAAAATGCCATTACGATCAAATTTTCTACTGAAACAAGGGACCTGAATTATGTAACCCTTCATGCCCTGCTTTTGTGAAATACGTGTTGAGTTTTTGGCAAACTAATAGATATTTTTGTTACAAGGACAAAAATGGAGGGCCTCCACTGGAAGAGGAACACAGTGGGTCTGGCTCAGCCAATCAGCAATTATTATAATTTATGCGTTATTAACCCTTTGCTGGGCACAGCATGGCAGACTGTTTACTTCCTGCAGGGCAGAGAAAATGGCTGAAATGGGCGTGTCTGTGGGTGTTTGTGTTCAAAACGCAATATCTTTGGAAAGAAAGCATGGATTTCATTCAAATAAGATGTAAAACATGCAGAATTAAATAAAGAAAACCATCGATATTTACTCCACTTTGGGCAGTAAACGCCTCAACATCGAACAGTCGTGTTTGCTGACTCCAACCGAACTGATCACGATCGTCGTCGAAATCGTCATCCTATCACTCCAGTCACTCAAATCCGATGTGTGCACACTGCTAACATCACTCACATCGATGTCTGAGCCTGCTTGAACTTCACGAAGTTCAATATCTTCCGCACGAAACCCAAAAAACTCCTCCTCACTCTCGGAATCTGTGAACGGATCCATCTTGAAAATCGCCGAAGTTTTTCTCTCGCACCACGTGTTGAAATTTGCCTTGTTTACAACTCGATGCAAAGCCACAAGTGAAAGAAAGTGGGACAGGAAGTGGCGGAAGTCTCGTGGCTTCAATTGAACGAGATTTGGCGCGAGATTTACGGAAACTTCCATGTATGGAAGTTACGAAGATGGCCGAACATTAGCAGACGCTTTCGGACGTTTTGCCCATCGGCATGAACGGACGCTTTCGGCCGCTGTGCCCAGCAAAGGGTTAATATAAGGTACACCGTATAGATCATATCAGACTAGAAACTATTGACCCTAACAGAATGACTAAGAAGCATTGTCATTTCCCTCCCAGTGGATCGCCTCATGATGACCTGGCATAGCTCCTTGTCAACTGCTGGAACTGGGATTGCAAAACATAAGACCATGGGCGTGGCTGTGCAGGGAAGCCGGAATGAGTGCTGAAAGAACAGAGCGACTAAAGGCAAGAGATGTATGGGATGTAGAAAAAGACACAGCATGAGAAAATGGGATGCATAAATTGACTAAGCATGAGAAAATGGGATGCATAAATTGACTAAGCATGAGAAAATGGGATGCATAAACTGACTAAGCATGAGAAAATGAGATGCATAAATTGACTAAGCATGAGAAAATGAGATGCAGAAAATGACTAAGCATGAGAAAAGCAACACTTAAAATGAATCAACGTGTTTACTGTGAACGACGACAGCTTTAGCAAACATGTCCAGGACTGCATTTGAAACAAAGCTCACCTCTTCATCTATTCTGTCCTGCTCGGTCATGCCGGCATGGCTGCGATGGCAGGCCTTGTCCATGGCGGCTTGCAGCACAGCATCAATGTTTTTCTCCGTGATGGTCAAGTCCGTGACAAAGTCGAACAGTTCTTTCACCAGCATCGTCGCTACTCCCTTGTTACGGAAAAAACCTGCAAGCACGTTTGTGAGGGTTCAGTTATCACTGGATGCATCTGGCTTTACACATAGAGATATAAATTATTCTTATGCAGAAATACTACATAAAGTTGGGTACGTGTCAATAGCATTTCAGGCACAGATCAGGATAAACAAAAACAACCGAGAGGGGGAGGAAAAAAAAATTTGTTGCTCAATGGTGATAGGTAACTTTTGATAAATTCAGCTCTTGCAGTGTACAGAATTTATCATCTATGAAGCTCTTACGTATAAAGTTTTAGGATATCAAAGTTTAATTCCAAGATTTTTTTTCTTTATTTTTTTTTCCCCTTCTCCATCCATATTTCACCAGAAACATAATTTAATATTACATGTAAACCCCAGACTTTTCACTGTTAGAATCATACTAATTTCTAATGCAAGGGCACTGTCAGTCACTTGTTGAAAACAGTAGAAATCTAAGTTCAGGTGTGGCAAAACCATTGAAGCGGGTACAGTTTAAGCTGACACTGATTTAACATTCCATACGAAACAGTATGTATTCAGGCGTTTACTCCTTCTGCGTACAAATGCAAATCCAACTGAATTACGGTTTGAAAAAGATCAAAATCATCATAATCATTATCAACATCAAAGCCAGCACCTTGATGACTAAGTCTGATTCTCCTGCTTATGCATGGAGAATTGTGAATGTGTTCAAACCTGCAAATTGAATGGGGAAAAGGACAGGGAAAGAGGCTGGTAAATGGGTATTTAGACAGAAAACGGCAGACTAAATGAATGATCTGTCTGTGGGGAGTTCGTACAATGCAGGGTGTGCATGTGTGTGAGTGTGAGTGTGTGTGTGTGTGTGTGTGTGTGTGTGTGTGTGTGTGTCTGCACATGCACATGTATGTGTGCATGGGTTCACACGTGTATATGTATGACCTCAGAACATATTCACGTAAGTATGCACAGCACTTAATTCAAAACTCTTGTAAAATAGCTGTTTGTAGATTTTCGCTATAATCATACTCTTGTAAAATAGCTGTTTGTAGATTTTCGCTATAATCATTAAACACTTCTAACCCTAGTGTTATGGGAATACCTGTGATGTTAGTGCAGTCCTTTCTGAGGAACACCATGGCGTTGGGATGGTCATGTTCCACTGCCTGTGAGACGTCAATAATGTAGGCTTTGCCAGCGTGGTACCTGTCCATGACAACACGTCACATGATAAAATCATTATAAAATCACCAATGTCAATAATGTAGACTTTGGCAGCATGGTATGGTACCTGTCCATGACAACACGTCACATTATAAAATCAACCAATGTCAATAATGTAGGCTTTACCAGCGTGGTACCTGTCCATGACAACACGTCACATTCTAAAATCACCAATGTCAATAATGTAGGCTTTGGCAGCATGGTACCTGTCCATGACAACACGTCACATTATAAAATCATCAATGTCAATAATGTAGGCTTTGGCAGCATGGTACCTGTCCATGACAACAGTCACATGATAAAATCACCAATGTCAATAATGTAGGCTTTGGCAGCATGGTACCTGTCCATGACAACACGTCACATTATAAAATCATCAATGTCAATAATGTAGGCTTTGGCAGCACGGTACCTGTCCATGACAACACGTCACATTATAAAATCACCATGTCAATAAGTAGGTTTTTGGGAAAGCATGGTACCTGTCCATGACAACACGTCCCCATTATCAAATCCCCAATGTCAATAAATGTAGGCTTTGGCAGCACGGTAACCGTCCATGACAACACTTCACATTATAAAATCTCACCATGTCAATAATGTAGGCTTTGGCAGCATGGTACCTGTCCATGACAACACGTCACATTATAAAATCACCAATGTCAATAATGTGGGCTTTGGCAGCACGGTACCTGTCCTTGACAACACGTCACATTAAAAAAATCACCAATGTCAATAATGTAGGCTTTGGCGCACGGTACCTGCCCATGAAAAACATGTCGCTTATAAAATCACCAATGTCAAAAATTTTAGGCTTTGGGCAGCATGGTACCTGTCCATGACAACACGTCACATTCAAAAAATCACCAATGTCAATAATGTAGGCTTTGGCAGCATGGTACCTGTCCATGACAACACGTCACATGATAAAATCACCTGTCCATGACAACACGTCACATTATAAAATCATCAATGTCAATAATGTAGGCTTTGGCAGCTTTGGTACCTGTCCATGACAACACGTCACATGATAAAATCACCTGTCCATGACAACACGTCACATTATAAAATCATCAATTTTCAATAATGAGGCTTGGCAGCATGGTACCTGTCCATGACAACACGTCACATTATAAAATCACTTGTCCATGACCCTCACATGATAAAATCATTATAAAATCATCAATGTCATAATGTAGGCTTTGGCAGCATGGTACCTGTCCATGACAACACGTCACATTATAAATCACCTGTCCATGACAACACGTCACATGATAAAATCATTATAAAATCATCAATGTCAATAATGTAGGCTTTGGCACCATGGTACCTTTCCATGACAACACGTCACATTATAAAATCACCAATGTCAATAATGTAGGCTTTGGCATCATGGTACCTTTCCATGACAACACGTCACATTATAAAATCATCAATGTCATAATGTAGGCTTTGGCAGCATGGTATGGTACCTGTCCATGACAACACGTCACATTATAAAATCATCATGTCAATAATGTAGGCTTTGGCAGCATGGTACCTTTCCATGACAACATGTCACATTATAAAATCATCAATGTCAATAATGTAGGCTTTGGCAGCATGGTACCTGTCCATGACAACACGTCACATTCTAAAATCACCAATGTCAATAATGTAGGCTTTGGCAGCATGGTACCTTTCCATGACAACACGTCACATTATAAAATCATCAATGTCATAATGTAGGCTTTGGCAGCATGGTACCTGTCCATGACAACACGTCACATTCTAAAATCACCAATGTCAATAATGTAGGCTTTGGCAGCATGGTACCTGTCCATGACAACACGTCACATGATAAAATCACCTGTCCATGACAACACGTCACATTATAAAATCATCAATGTCAATAATGTAGGCTTTGGCAGCATGGTACCTGTCCATGACAACACGTCACATTATAAAATCACCTGTCCATGACAAAACGTCACATGATAAAATCATTGTAAAATCATCAATGTCATAATGTAGGCTTTGGCACCATGGTACCTGTCCATGACAACACGTCACATGATAAAATCACCAATGTCAATAATGTAGGCTTTGGCAGCATGGCACCTTTTCCATGACAACACGTCACATTATAAAATCACCAATGTCAATAATGTAGGCTTTGGCACATGGTACCTGTCCATGACAACACGTCACATTATAAAATCACCAATGTCAATAATGTAGGTTTGGCAGCATGGTACCTGTCCATGACAACACGTCACATTATAAAATCACCAATGTCAATAATGTAGGCTTGGCAGCATGGTACCTGTCCTGACAACACGTCACATTATAAAATCACCAATGTCAATAATGTAGGCTTTGGCAGCATGGTACCTTTCCATGACAACACGTCACATTATAAAATCACAATGTCAATAATGTAGGCTTTGGCAGCATGGTACCTGTCCATGACAACACGTCACATTCTAAAATCACAATGTCAATAATGTAGGCTTTGGCAGCATGGTACCTGTCCATGACAACACGTCACATTATAAAAATCACCTGTCCATGACAACACGTCACATGATAAAATCATTATAAAATCATCAATGTCAATAATGTAGGCTTTGGCAGCATGGTACCTGTCCATGACAACACGTCACATTATAAAATCACCTGTCCATGACAACACGTCACATTATAAAATCACCAATGTCAATAATGTAGGCTTTGGCACCATGGTACCTGTCCATGACAACACGTCACATTATAAAATCACCAATGTCAATAATGTAGCTTTGGCAGCATGGTACCTGTCCATGACAACATGTCACATTATAAAATCACCAATGTCAATAATGTAGGCTTTGGCAGCATGGTACCTGTCCATGACAACACGTCACATTATAAAAATCACCAATGTCAATAATGTAGGCTTTGGCAGCATGGTACCTGTCCATGACAACACGTCACATTATAAAATCACCAATGTCAATAATGTAGGCTTTGGCAGCATGGTACCTGTCCATGACAACACGTCACATTATAAAATCACCTGTCCATGACAACACGTCACATTATAAAATCACCAATGTCATAATGTAGGCTTTGGCAGCATGGTACCTGTCCATGACAACACGTCACATTATAAAATCACCTGTCCATGACACACGTCACATTATAAAAATCATCAATGTCAATAATGTAGGCTTTGGCAGCATGGTACCTGTCCTATGACAACAAGTGTCACATAATAGCACACTTCACAAACTAACGTCACCAATGTCAGTGACGTAGACTTTGCCAGCATGGTACATGTACAAGTCATCACACTTCACATACTATCATCACCAATGTCAATAATGTAAGCCTTGCTAGTGTGGTACCTGTACATGACAGCATATTTCACACACTAACGTCACCAATGTCAGAATGTAGACTTTGCGAGCATGTTCCCTGTTATGACAGCATACTGCACACACTAACTTCACCAATGTCAGTATTGTAGGCCTTGCCTGTGTGGTACTTATCCATGCATGACCGTCGGCTCAACAGACAAACTCACTAAGTACACGTTTGACCATCGTCCCTCATGAACTGAAACTACTTAAACAGTAAACAGTAAACAAGTGGGGTATGTTTTGCTCCCAAAAGGAATCATTTCCGATGAAACTACTTAGTTTTAATTACTAATTAACAAAGTATGGATAATGTTAAAAAAAAAAAATTACATACAAAATAAGAACACATACAAAGTGGATGAAAGACAGTGCAGAAAAAAAAATGCACAGAGCAGCAGGGACATGACAAAACACCCGAGGACACGTGCAGACCTACTCCGCACAGAAAATGCAACACTTACAGAATGTTGAACTCTGACAGATCAGCGTGGACCAGCTTGCAATCAAAAAAGATGTGTCGCATATATAGCACCAGGTCCAGATACAGTTCGTGAAGCTTGCTTTCCGACAGATTGGCGTTCAGCAACAAAGGAGCAGCACTGTCACAGAAATACACAAACACGCATTTTTGAAAGCTGGAAGGAAAAAAAATAAAGCTTCAATAATCTCAGTGTCTGCTACTTCTTTATATTCTGATGTCAAAATGATAGTACGGCACCTCAATGCCGTCATCATTAAATGATGAGCGCTGTAATGGAAGACAAAATATCACAAAGTTTCTAAAGGTAAGTGGTAATGTTGCTTAATGCCCAGCCGACCACAAAGGGCCATATCAGGGCTGTCACTGTGTTGAAGTTAACTCACAAGTCATTTTTTAAAAAAAGAAAAAAAAAACTCATTCTAAAGGATGGTACACAAAACTTCCAATATTATGGGTAACAGCACTTATTACCTGCTGATGGAGGTAGCATGTCAATCTCAAATAAAAGAGCTGACCTAGCATTATTATGTATGCACGTCTATGACTAGATGCGAGTTTAAAATGTTACCAGACTTAAAATGGGTTTCAACAGCGTGGACATGAATATGGGCTCTGTTTAAGAGCCTTCCATTAAAGAGGTAAAGGTATTTGGAAGAAAACGTAACCAGGACTTTTTAAAAAAAAATTCCATGTATATTATTTGATGGAAGCCAAGCAAATGAAACGCTGAAGTTTGCAAAACAAAGTTAAGACACGCAAATCAAACCAACCCATCTTACTCACTGAAAATTCTTATGAAAGGCGCACTGTACAAGAGGTCATATTCCAGATTCAATCACAAAAGTGTGAATGGCTTCCTCTAAAACCAGCTAACCAATACAGCATATAACATCAACTTACATGAAGAAATAAAGCAAAGTTGAAAAAAATGTAAAAGATGCATACAGATCAACAGAAATTCCATTCAATGGTTTAAAAAAAAAAAAATCAAATAAATAAACCAGAAAAAAGTAAACCAAATCCATAGCAACACAATGTTGACAAAGGTGACAACAAACAGCATTTGAATATCCACAAACAAAATGCTGTCTAAAACCAAAGCAGCGTGAATACTTACGCCCCATCATCTGTCCCGATGAAGCTCATCAGACACATATGACCTTTCAGCAGCAGAGGCTGTGGGCAGGGGATGCCAGCTTGATAGAGCCTACCAGCAGAAAGAACACGTCTACAGGGTGCATGTTGTTTTCACTATCAATTCAAAGGGGATGCCAGCTTGATAGAGCCTGCCAGCAGAAAGAACACATCTATAGGGTGCATGTTGTTTTCACTATCAATTCAAAGGGGATGCCAGCTTGATAGAGCCTACCAGCAGAAAGAACACATCTATAGGGTGCATGTTGTTTTCACTATCAATTCAACTTTTAATACGATTCTTACTGTGATAGTCAATTTCGATTATTTCTTAATTTTTTTTATTTTTGTGGGTTGTCTCATCTTCTATGCCTCATAACAGAGCAACAACAACAACAACAAAAACCCCGATAACTATGCAACACATAGCAAATTTATGCATTTTCTGATCATACATCAATCATCAGAAATCTGACTGAGATATCTAGCTGGATGCTCAGTGAATAATAATTTGACAAGTTTATCCAATAACTTCCAATCCACTTAAAAATTCTGTAACCAAAAAGAAATGATTTCACAGCCAGGAGTGATGGACTTTGCAAGCAAGAAATCAGTTTAAAGAACAAGGCAGACCTGAATAAAGTCTGGAAACAGTGGAAATGTCATAAAGCAAGGACAGCATGAAAAATACCATACTCATAAATTCCACTTTATCGATGTACGTAGCCAGCCATTTTGTTAGCAACACACAATCCATCAGAAAAATGAAATCCTCAATCTTGCAATACATAGCAAGCTGGTTAGGAGTTGGATCTCATGTTTCATCACGCAGATCTTTAATTCACAAGACATTTTCATAGGACAGCTATGCATCCATAATTACTGGAAATGAGCTGAACACATTATTCTGGGGGCAAGGTTCATTTTCATTATCATCTAACAGAAAATGAACACAAATAATGTCAACACGTGCCAGATAACAGAATCTAATCGTATTTGCTACTGCTAAACTGCGTCCGTCAACCCTTTGGGTATAATGTCACTAATGCACAGGTTTCTAGTATGCATGTTAGACAGGGAGGGGGAAGGAGGTGGAGTGGGTACATATTTCCTCACATTATCAGAAAAACAACAACCAACAACAACAAAAAAGAATGCCACTGCTCAAAATTAACAAACATACAACTCAAATCACATACATTTTCACTCTGTATGTAAATTTGACTCTGCTGTTTTAACTGGATATTAAAAAAAAAAAATCATCTCCCATAAAACATTCTTGAAACACAGAATAATGGTTTGACAGACAGAATTAATGATTTCTGTAAATAAGTTATTTAATTCTGGAATTTTTACAAGAACATGTATGAATGTCATATCAAACCTAAATCTGTTCTCATATTTTCCACGTCTGTATACAGCCAGCCATCACAGTAGCAATGCATAATCCATCAGAAAAATGAAATCCTCAATCTTGCAATACATAGCAAGCTGGTTAGGAGTTGGATCTCATGCTTCATCATGTAGATTTTTTAATTCTACAATGATAACAGGGTTCACACAGATGTGACGAAACAAAATTCCATACTTTTTCCAGGACTTTTCATAATTTTTCCAGACCCGAGAATGTGTGTGTGCGTGCACCTCTGTATGTGATTACCATGCTAAACATACCAGAAAAGAACTGCTTTAATGATAGCAGGGCATTCAAAACTTACCAAAAAATTTTGTGTGTGTGTGTGTGTGTGTGTGTATGCGCGCACATGCGTGAAAAAGTCACAGACACGGAGACAGAGACAGAGAGAGAGAGAGAGTGTATGTGTCTATGTATGTGAGAGAGAAAGAGACGGTGTGTGTGTGTAAGTGTGAGTGTGAGTGCGCGCGCGCATGTGTGGGTGTAGGTGTGTGAGAGACAGACAGTGTGTGTGTGCGTGTTTTGGGAGTGTGTGTGTGTGTGTGTGTGTGTGTGTGAGAGAGAGATATGGTCAGGTCAGGTCAGGTCAGGTAATTAGGACACTAGGCCTCGCGGCCTCTCAACTGTCCTTTCATTTTAATTTGGATGTTCAACATGGCTGAGTACTTACAAGCCAATGTGCTCTCTATTCAATTCCGTATTTAAATTTTGACATTTTTGGATAAGAGAGAGAGAGCGAGTGCGTTAGAGACAGCTTGTGTGTGTGTGTGTGTGTGTGTGTGTGTGTGTGTGTGTGTGTGTGTGTGTGTGTATGTACAGGGTTCCTACAGACTCCCAAGAACAAAATTCAAGGAGTTTTCAAGGAGTGCCTTTTCTGTTTCAAGGTTACAATACTTGCGTAAAAATTGAAAGCAGAAACGGCAGTTTGATTTTTCTGTGTTAAGGTTGATGAAAAAAAAATTACTTAAAAATGTTTTTTGTGCGAAGAAAACAAAAAACTTTGTTTTAAAAATAATTTTTTCATCAACCTGAACAGAGAAAAATCAAACTGCCATTTCTTTTTTTCAGTTTTTATCAGAGTGAGTGTGCCAGTACATTAGAACATTAACAAACTCATGACTCTTTGTATTAAATGCCAAAACACTAAAATCAGCAAAAATATATCCATTTGTAAGAGAACGTACAGACTATGCATGGTGTGTAAGAGACTGGTTGGAGGAAAAAAAGTAAAAAAAAAAAAAAAAACTAGTTAAAAAAAAAAAGGTTTACAAACGTCGCGAGCGTTAATACCAAGGGATATAATTTGATCAAAATTGATGAAGTTACAAATTACCTCCCTTGGTAATCGTCTGCTAAACCTCCGGCCAGAGGAAATCTGAAAACCGCGATCATTGTGCGTGATTTAATTTCTGTTTTTATTCCCATTTCAATGTTTTTGTAAAGAAACTTCAAAGCAAAATTCGACATCATGAAAAAGTTTGCACATCTTTTACAAAATTCCAGGACTTTTCCAGCCCTAGAAATGTTTTTCATTTTTCCATACTTTATCCAGACTTCCAGAACTCTGTACGAACCCTGTGATAATATCTATCACGATTTGAAATACGACAGGAACTATCTTATCCAAGGCATAAATCACATGCATTGAACATGCCACACTAACAGCCAAACACACAATGTCCATATCTCTAGGTAAGCGAACAGGATCGCTGTTTAGTGCATCATTTGGCAGGTTACCTTCTGTTGACAATTACACTGCTGCCTCCCTGCAGACTTTGTGAATGCAACTAAAACAGTTCTGTGTTGCTGTGCAAGGGATGGGGGAAACAGACCACGTAAAGACAGGACAATGTTGGATGGTACAGAAAGAAGGGGTACAGGGAAATTCAAAATATTTACCGTGTAAGATTTCTTATTTCTTTTTCTGCCCATGTCTTCACCATCTTCCGAGGGTTTGTTCCATGGTAGGCTCGGCGTAATCTGAACACAAGAACCAACCCATGAAAACTTTCAAATGTGGCATGCCTGAATTAACTGAAAAACAGAAATATATCAAAATTCAAAATGCAGTTGGCCAAGTATAATCTTACAGAATCCATGCACCAAACTGCAAAATATGGTTGGCCAAGCAGAATCAAAACAAAACACACCGAAACTTAACTTGCGATTGGCCACAAATAATCCAACAGTTTCAATGTATCAAACTGTAAAATAAGGTAAGTCCAGCAGAATATGGCAAACAGGACCAAGACACATCCATATGAAATGCAACATTAAAGACCTAATCATGCATCATTTTTCTTTTGTTTTCTAAAATTTCAGTGTTGTTGGTTACTTTTTTGTTCTTGCTAGAGTGTCATACCAAACAGGAATAGGTATTTCAAACATCCAAGAAATTTTGGAGGAGAGGAGGTAAGTATGACATCCTTGATAAAAGTAATGAAAGGAGGGTCAGGGTGTAAGAGGGAGGGAAGTGGGGGGTCTCATTTATGGCTAATAATCATACTTAAACAAGAAAATGACAATTACATTTAAAACGTGAAGGTGTTGGCAAGCTCCTTCCAGGTTTTTGCTTGCATGCATAAAAAATTAGGTCTTTGCTCACTGACGGATAATCATGAACACACGCACACACACACACAATTCTTTACTTCTGTCAATCTGTGCAATGAAAAGCAACAACTTCTTTTAAACAAAGAAAGAAAGAAGACAACAACAAAAAAAGAATTCACCAATTACAAATCGTCCTGTATCTGCAGTCTGAGACCAAAAGTGGAAAGATGACACAGAGAATAATGCAGTCACCTGCAGAGCAAGAATCACTTGTCTGTGGTTCAACGACAAGTCTTACATGGGCTGTTTTTTCCTACTCTCTCTTTTCGCCAGACCTAAGTATAGAGTTCTGAGTGCTCGTCTTATGAACAAGATGGTAAAACCAGGAACTGTGTGCAGTGTGTACTTAGTACAAGGCAATATCACAGCAGTCCCTGGACAAATTCTGTGGGCGAATCTACTTTCACAGGTCAACTGGAGCATGTTCAGGGAGAGAAAACATCTAGACAGCACTGTACTATGGGGATATCACGTTGAGAAGCCTGTTGTGACAATAATGTGTACAACTCACCTGAAGTCCCCATCCACATATTTCGATCTGTTCTTGAAGGTAAGAATGGAAGTCTTGTATACCTGTAAACAAAGGACAGTCTGAACTGGTGACCAGAAAGTCAGGTCATTTTGAAAACTAAATCTAAATCTTTCAACAAAAAACAAAACAAAACAAAAAAAAAACTCTCTCCCTAAGAATTTAACTTGTGCACAGCTCACTTAACTATATGCTGAGCACCTTTTGGAGAAAATACATTCAATACTACATTTGCTTTTAGTTCAAACTGCATTCAAACTAAAGCCATAAAAGCATTCTAAAGAAAGAAAAAGAAAAAAGAACAATCATTTCAAGTTCATCCCGATACAGCAATACTGACAACACTATAGTATAACCAACAATACAAGAAATGAGAACACCCACTGTCAACACAGAAAGCTTACATTCTTTCATCAGGTTTTTTAAACCAAAAAAAAAGAACCAACTCATAACTGGGATCAAAGTCAGTCTTGCTTGCTTCAAACTCCAACAGTTTGATGTCTCCAGCATCAAAATATTCATCCCCACTGTCTGCATATTATGCGTTTTTTTTATCGTCTTAGTCTTATAAGTATGAAGAAACGTGTATGATCATTTCCATCAGCTATAAACTTGGTTCATGGTGTCCACTATATAAAAAAAAAATTTAAAAAAAAAAAAAAAGCCCACTAACGAACTGAAATGCAAACTGATAGACCTCATTTGATTCTGCTAACAAAGAGCTTGAAGGGAAGGTTAAAAAAAAAAAAAAAAAAGCCCACTAACAAACTGAAATGCAAACTGATAGACCTCATTTCATTCTGCTAACAAAGAGCTTGAAGGGAAGGTACTCCTGTAATCGATGACCCTGTCGTTTCACAATGTTGTAGGAACATGGCAAGCACTGATTTGAGCGGCCACCTTGGTAAGATCAAGACATGTAGCATGTGAATCTAATTGGCAATTTGCTTCTCTTATTGAAGGATTTATGGGGGTTGTTAATGACATCTTAAACGTTATTTAAGCTCTCCAAAATTGCTGACTGTAAGCTTCAAGGAGATCCTGATGGCAGTTTATACTTTGATTTATCAAAAATGAACTTGTACGACAAATTGTACCAGGACATTTTCTGTAAAAAATCCTTTTTTTTTCTGGTAAACAAAAAGACAAAGTGAAAATGGGTGCCATGGGACAATGACAATGCACTATGTACTCCTCCTGGGCAGGGATTTTTTTTCTCTCCAAAAATGACTTGATGTAACTAGTAACTTTGGGCCTTCCTGCAAGCCGAAGTAGGAACAGATAACTCAGAACAACTGTAATATGTAGCAGAGCTTAATCTAGGATTTTTCAAAAAAGGGGGGTAGCCCCCCCCCCCCCCCCCGGGGGCCACTTCTTCAGCCAATCGTCTTGAAACCGGTGTTCCCTTGCACTGGCACACTTTTCTGGCTGCTTCTCCGAGCTTTTGGATGTAGTCGCGGTTTCTTCATGATCTTCTCCACCCTCGCATGACACAGAATCTTTTTTTTCTTCTCACTTTTCTTCCACGAAAGTCGAAGTCAAATAGGGTGGGTGCACGCTTCATTTTGGAAAATACCCAATATGGCGTCTTAAACTCTCGCAACTTCTCGTCGGTGATCGAGAAGGAGATGAATGCCGCCGATTGGTTGATTTACACTAACAGCCAATGAAATATCAAGAAATCGTTCGCTCCTGCTCAGTTTTAGTTTGTTTTTCAAGCAGACGACAAACGAGCGCCCGCAACGATCAGTGAACAGGGCGGGCAGTCCTGCAACTGTGCGGGAGTCTGCCCGCGTTAAGACTCGATAATTGCGGGAAGGAACAGATTTTCGGGGGATTGTACCAATCCCGCGCTCTAGAGTAAGCTCTGATGTAGTGACATGCACTGAATAATATTGTGCATTTTCATCGTATACAACTGGCTGATCCAACTCAAATTTACTAACTACTTCAGTGTACAGTGAGGTCTAAAGTTGACTATATCAATTCACTTGGGGGGGAAAAAAACGGCTTCTGCAAAAGCAACCCGAAGTTTACACTACTGCGACAAAGCTATACAATACATGCCAATAGTGCCATTAAAACACCATAGGTTCCCAGTCCCTAAATCCTCATTGAGTATTGAAGCTCAGAAAATTGGATCAATCATTATAAAGATTTTCATATACAATCAACAAGACAACAATTTGGGCAGAAGTAAGCTGTATTCAGACACCACTTTCAACATAGAATTCAGTACTTTGTGCTTTGATGAAATTATGGAAGTAGGAGTGTTTCCACTTCTGTTTAGATCAAGATTGACATTACAATTACAATGCAGTTCAAAAATCCATCAGAGAAATGAAATCCTCAATCTTGCCAAAAACAGCAAGCTTGTTAGGAGTTGGATCTCATGGTTCATCATGCAGATTTTTTAAAAGTCTATTAATCACTGCCTGCTGATTTACATGGATGAATGGTTCGTTTCAAATATGGCATGTACATTACACATAGTCAGCGTACACTATTTATCATCAGTGCTGTGGTTTAAGGAGCTCCCACGGAGAAAAATCAATAATCGCTGAAATTCTATGGGATCTGGCAGGCATGCTCCCACTCCCTGGAAAAAAACAAACTTTCTCTTAACCCGTTGACTGCCCTTGCACGAACGGCATTCGAGGTGGCTTCTGGAAGGCTGTGTGCCACACATCGAATGCCGTTCGAGGTAATTTCATCATCAAAATTTGGCGATTTAAAGAAGGGAGGCATGAAGAAAAAATGGTTTTAAATGGTTGTAGGGACCCTAAAGGACGGTTTCTTTCCTTTCACGGGTCACTGACTGACCGGCTCGCGTCCGTTCGGACGATTATACTTCGGCAAGGTTTGACCGAGTCATTTTCGGTTCAAGATGGCGAGTCGAGCAGACAGTTCGTTCAGGCACGTGCCGTTTCCAAATGATCTAATGCTCTTGAAGTGCTTCAAGAAGTTATCCGAGATAGTGAAAGTGATGACGAAGACTTCAGAGATGTGGAACGAAGCAATTCGGAGGAGGAAGAAAGCGATCACAATCAACACAAACCCTTTGCTATCGGAGATTGGTGTTGATGACGAAGCTGATCCCCGACTTCAAACCAAGCAATACCGGTGCAAGTGGAGCCGAATCGGAGATTGACGAGCCGATTCCGTCTATGTTGACTGCACCCTTCCTCCTTGAGGTTGGGAGGGGAGTCGAGGCAGGGGAGGGGGTTCAGGACAATGGCGAGGGTCCAGTGTGAGGGGGCGTGGCAAAGGAAGAGGGCGAGCTTTACCAGGACTGGAGTGTCTCCTATGATATGGGTTGCTAAACATTTAAATGCATTGTCAGATGTTTGTCCTGAGTTCAAAGGATACTAACACCAGTTTTTGTGGCATTTCATTGTGATTTTAGTGCTATAGTTTTGTTTATGTTCTGAAAGTGTCTGTTTTTCAAACAAAACATTCATCATTATATATACTTTTGGTCTACTCATTACAAACAAAATCAAAAATATTGTGATATCTGGCTGTAGCCAAGGATGTAACAAAAAAATTCCCAAGTATCTAAGTCAGATATCTGTCAAAAATTGAAAGAGCAGTGGGCATATTAGTGAACCTACCTAAGAAAACAAAATTGTGTCCCTTGATACCTGGATTGTACTGTACCCCAGAAATACATAGATTTATCACGTAAAACAACAACTGTGGGTTGTAAATTCACAACCAAATAAATTTACACAGGTGTTCAGTAAACACTAAAACCACTTTTTGCTGGGTTTGTACATTTTTTGTTTTGCTGTTGTGTGGTTTTGTATGCTTGCAAGGTATAATTTTTCTATTAAAAAAAAAAAGAATTATAAGATTATTTATTATACTCAGAATCAACAAAATGAATATAATTTGCAGATATTATAGCCCTGGGTATAAGAAAAAACTTGCCAAAAATCTAAGAGATATCTCCACAAATAAATGAACACTGATCAAATTAGTGAACCTACCGCAAAAAGTCAAATTTTTCTTCCGGCACACAGAAGTAAAAAACTGATACAAAATAGCGGCAGTCAAGGGGTTAAATGGGTGCATCTGGTTCAGGTCTATGCATCAGAGGTGTATAGTCCTATTTCAGTCCGACCACAACCAGGATCATTTGTTTGTACAGATTTTATCGATCTCTTTCACTTTTACAGCATATTTTCGTTTGAGACAAAAAGCCATGACCTTATGTCGTCTTCAACCTAGTTGACAAAATGGCAACTGCCTGCTCTCATGGACCAAGATTTTGTGTTGTCTGCTAACCAACTAACTTACCAAAAACCAAGACTCTGTGGATTCCATTGCCTCTCCTTCCCCCAGTCTCCCTTTTTGCCCCCTATACTACCTACCCCTCACAGACCTGCCAACCCCCTAAGAGACCAATGAGTAAGAATTGAAGCTCAGTGAGGCAGAAATGTGTAAATTTCTGAGAGCTTAGAGTAATCAAGCGCAACATTTACCTTTTTTCAAACAAACACGATGTGATGAAATTGTTCGCCACAATTTTTTGTGAACTTTACTTTTCTTTAAAAAGAAGCTTTTCTTTTAAGTGTCACAAGAAATCTTTACAAATTATGAAAATGTAGAGTACACTGGAAACACACACAAATCCCCTAAAACCATCATGGCATGGCACACCAAGGCTTGATAGTGCGCCAGAAACGACCTAAAAAATTGGAAATGAAATGAGGCAGGGAACAGTAAACACGTGGGGTAACGTTTGCTCCCATCAGGAAACCTAACACAAGTAACTTTTATTCAAGACTGACACAGCCTTTTAACTTGAATAAGGTCAGACAAATACATAGACGAACAACCTAACAGTGGGGGGAAAAAACAGCGCAGGCCAATTCAACTGTCTTGATAGTAATGACTTGGCAAAGATTTGGACTTTAGGATGGGGGAGAAACTGGGAACATGAAATTAAGAAAATGTATAACCAGACCTGACTACATCAGCAAATAATTTCCAGTAGCACAGACTTCTGTTTCCAGTAGCAAGACCCTCTAACCAGTAGCCACTACCTCGGCCAGGTTTCAACTACCGCGGGCTCGTTTCAAACTACTGCTATCTAATCATAAATGAAAAACTATGTTTCTTTGCTTAATAATAGTAAATACTACCTTCATTTCCTTGAGAGAGAGAGAGAGAGAGAGAGAGAGAGAGGAGAGAGAAGAGAGAGAGAGAGAGAGAGAAACTACCTTACAACATATGACAAACTCAATTTTGAGCTCATTACTGAACTTTGCACAAATTACAGTAGGCATAGTGTGAATCGCCATTAGACTGTTCTTCTTCTTCCAGATGGGGATGTTTAACCTGCCCCGTGCCCACAGTCTTCACGTAGACTATTCTGACACACAGGTTGCATGCATTGTGTATTTTCGTGTAGCCGGTACTCACCCGTCTTAGGACATGAGCATCGGGATCTTTAGAGTCCGTGAATGATCTTAGTGCATGTGACACAGACTAGATCTCGGTTTATAGTCCCATCCGAACGACTATATGGGGAATGGAGTCAGAACCAATGTTAACTCCGAGGGAAAAATCCCCCTATACCGAAATTCGAACCCGCAACCCCAGGATCACGAGTCCGGCGCTCTACCAACTGAGCTATCCGGCCCCTGTTCACTATGCATGGCCATTCTTCCGTGTAACTTTGCCTAAACGTCTGCTCTGCCGCACGAACTCTTTTACGTTTACATCTGCTCGGCCCGCTTTCACTTCCATCGAGACACCGTCTTTCACAAGGTCGTGGAGGTGTTGAAATCTCACAATCGCTTTCGCTCGCCGGTGCCGCCATTATCGATTCGAAGAGACTGAATGACTTGCACGCATGCGCGATAGGAACAGGAAAACCGTGTCCGCTCAACACTCGCGTCTAACGGAACTGCTCGCCTCACTAAGCGCAAAATCTACTAAAACGCCATGATCGACTTCAACTTTGAAAAAACCGTAGCAAAATTATCGCTCGTCGTAGCTCCGTAGCAGACCCCTCAAATACGTAGTTGCTACGGCCGAATCGTAGCAGTAGTCAGGTCTGTATAACCTAAAAAATGTTCTCCCCTGTTGCTGATTCTGTGCATGTGGGGCTGGCTATCAGCTCACTGGCGATTGTGTCACTTTTTAAGTATCGCATCACCCCAGGAAAGAATTTGTCCCCCCCCTTCCCTTCCTGACTTTCATCAGTCCCCAACACAAACAGTCCATTCTGCAGTCGAGATGCAGCAGCAGTTTAGGCTTCCATGACAAGGGTCCTTACAATGTGTGTTGTCTTTGTTCGACCGCTCTTGAACTGTTTGGCGATCTCCGAATCTGAGAACGCTTCTTTAAAAAGCTGGGATGCATGGTCGGCTGCGCTAAGAGCGATGTTGTGCTCGACGAAAAATCCGGCCACCAATGCTTCAGCCCGAATTACCCTTTTCCTCATTTCATCCTCTTTTGAGGTGTCTACAGTCTGAAAAGACTGTGTGATGCTGGAAAAATTCGGCGCGTTAGAGGAATCGGTGTGCTTGCGTGACTCAAGGTGACGCTTCACATCCACCATCCCGCCATGGGAAATTGTGAAGTCTGACTCGCAAGTGGTACACCGTGCACAATTTACACCTTTAGCTGAAGGTCGTATGCAGGGGAACTTTTCCGAGTAGTCTTTTCGGAACTTTTGACCAAGTTTTTTCTTTTTGCATCTTGTCCAAAACTTTCTACTCCACGTTTCGACATTTTTGTAGCTAAAACTTCAAAAGGACGCCAACTTCGCTGAATGGTAAAGATGGTGAAACGAACTGCGCATGACCGGAAACGCTTCTTGAAGATTACTGGTTATACGCACGGCGCCGTGCGTGTCTGTACATAAGCCGATTTTTTCGTCCGTTTTTGTTGTTGTTGTTGAAAACTTGCAATGCGTAATTTTTTGGCTAAATGCGTAAGGGCGTAAGAATTATCACTTGGGCATAATAAATTACGCGAAATGCGTAATGGTTGGCAGGTCTGCCCTCAGGTGTTTTTTTTGCAGGAACATTCCTTCCACACACACAAACCCAGATCCTCATTTTTACATTTCGCTGAAATCGTTGGATTTGCGAAAAAGTTGGAACCCTGTAACAATAACAGGTGCAAATCTACATGGCTATGTTATGCTATCATTTTCTGCGATTCACCACAACACATACCTTCAAGGCAAGGTACTCTGTCACCACAAAACATACCTTCAAGGCAAGGTACTCTGTCCCTTCCTCTGTGTGTTTCTCAGCTCTGAACACATTAGCTTCCTTCCCCACACTGATGGACCCAGTGACTCGGTCAAAACGCCCCTGGGTGAGCATCTTGTTGATGATCAGCATACCTTTTTGGTCCAGCACCTGAGAAGTTGTTGCTCTGTCAGATTTGTCTTTCCTTCGGTTACTACAAAGACAGAAAAAAAGAGGCAGCTAAATCACACTGAACTTATCAAGAGTATTAAGACTGAGAAGATTCAAGAATAAAAAAACAGCCACTGTATTACCATCAACTGTTTTCATTTGATTGAAACAGAAAATTTTCCAGGAATAATGTATGAGACCGAGCGATAACACTTTTCTGGTAATATCTTTGGCAGTACACTCTTTCGTCAAACTCTCATCAATTTCTGGTAATTCATATAATGACCTGAACAAGGCTATAGTGTGATTTGTACCAAATCTCTCCTTCTCTCTCTCTCTCTCTATATATATATATATATATCACCAATCAGGCTCCATATTTGTGTCAACACAACTGAGAAATCACTTGTCCACCGCATGCATTAGTCTCTCAGCTGGCACCAACTACAGCACATAAAGTAATTCAAAGCTCTGAATATCTGAAGTGATCAATACGCAAAGCTCTGAATGCCTGATGGTGGTCTTGTGATCACTTGACCTGAGAGACAAACAAACCTTGGGTCTGTGGCTAAAGTCTTGTATATAACTTTTTTTTGTCTGATGCTGTCAATAGCACAGTCTTGTAAAACCACATTTCTGTGATGCTGTCAATTACACAGCGGTGCTAGAATCCGAACACTGTACATATAGGTGAACTGCATGAGAAAGAAGTGAGCTCTGAGAAGCTAATCTGACTAACTGAGCAAAGAATTGATTAAATCCATTAACAAACTAGCCAGCTGGACAACTACATACAGCTCTCAAGGACAGGTGGCCAAGAGGCCAATTTTCAAGCGAAACTAAACACTATGTTTCATGCACTTTTATGCTTTTACTCTGTTTTCTCAGCAATCTGAGATTGGATCCTAAATTCCAGTAACCTGTAGTCTAAACCTTTGGTGAGCTATTCTAAGTCTGACATCAGATGACCCAGTCCGAGTTCAACAGATATTTTTACCACTCTCATAGTAAGTAAATGATTGAATGGATACACAAAACACTTTGCCCGACTTCTTCCTACGCTCCCCAACCCATCCCACACCCGTTCACAGCAAAAGAGAAGATGTCACTCACTCATTTTCCTCTCATTTTTGCAGGATTTACATTGAACGATTGCCCCACATTTCCTGAAACAAAAACATAAAAAAAAAATTCACAACTTTCCATAACTAGCATGAAAATGAAGCAATTTTATCATAAAAACGGCAGAACAGAAGCCCCAACGCCTGGAAATAAATGCAACTAGTATTATAAAATCATTAGGCATTTTGATTTAGCAAAGGTTACCCCTACGCTTTAGTAAACACTATTAGAACCATTCGAAAATTTAAAAAAAAGATGGTTCCTGTTTCTTTCAAATACACATTTAAAGTACTGCAGTCTCCTGTGATCCCTAAAAGACACGTAGATCAAAATTCCAAAGCACTTGTTCCCGGTTCCTCCCTGCCCAGCCACACTCAGTTTGATTCCGTCTCAACGATCATCAGTGCAAGCGGTCCACAGGAGCCATCAATAATCAATTTATCAATGTCGAGCTACCAATGAATTGAGGCAGCCAATGAGAATTCTGGCCTCTAGTCACTATGATGGTATTTACTGGTGCTTGTTCAAGTTAAGCACTTTGGAAGTCTCCCCTTTTTAAGCTCACAGCATTGTTTTCGCTGGTTAAGATCCCATGCTCACATCTGCTTCACTCTAACAGTTACCTATACTTTTCAAATGAAACTTCCAGTTGATTTGTCAGTGTACTAGTCATATTTGAGATAGAAAAAGTCACAAATCTTGAACCTTTGTAACTGAATCAAGAAACAAAAAAAGTAAGATAAGATAATGTTGCTTATAGCCCAGCCGACCGCAAAGGGCCACATCAGGGCTGTCACCACGTTAAAATCAACTCACCAGTCATATCAAAAAAAAATAATTAAAAAAACCAAACTTTCATACATCTCGTTAATGACATCGTCTAGAAACGCACCAGAAACTTTGTTAAAAATCTTTCTTCCGTAAAATCTCACATCAGATGAAAAATGTTAATCTCTCTCAAAAACTCAAGGACAGAGATATCAAGGTCATGACACAGACAGCCAAGTACAAAAGACTGGAGAGCCACCCAATGAACAACAGAATGGAAAAGCCCACCAAAGGACGCCTGAAAAGGTCCAGCTTCATCCACGAAAGCAGAATACGTGAGAGAAGGAACCCTGAACTGCTGGAGCACACGGCAAGCCCATTGCCAAAGAACACCACCATTCCAGCTTGGAAGAAAGAAGCCTACCCCATCCTCCAGACTACTATCCCAGGAGTATGCAACAAGGGGACACAGGCAGACCTAGCTAGGAGGGCCCTGACACTAGCTCATATCCAAGCAAACTACCCGTCTGATCAATGGACACATGCATACACTGATGGCTCTGCCACTGAAGCAACCAGAGACGGAGGCGGAGGCGTGTATATCACGTACACGGATGGTGAAGAGCGATGCGCCATTGCGACGGAAAGTTCTCCACAAACTTCAGGGCAGAAGCAGATGCTCTGAAGAAAGCAGCAGAGAGGCTCACCAGGAACCACAACAGGACCCATGACAATATCGTCATCTTCACAGATGCCCTCTCTGTTCTACAGGCTCTGCAAAACCCAAAATCAAAAGAACTGGACAAGCTGTCTGGCACCCTGGCAATACTAGCAAAGAGCGCAAATCTTACCCTACAGTGGATCCCTGCACACTGCGGGGTACCGGGAAACGAGATTGCCGATGCTCTGGCCAAGGAGGGCGGAAAGCTGGACCAGACAGACACTTCCGTGTCATACAAGGACGAAAAAAACCATCGTCAGGAGCATTGTCCAAAAGAAATGGTCTCAGCGGCATCCGGCATACAACAAAAATGACAGCTACACACAGCCTGAGCAGGGCTGACCAGGTCATCATCTTGAGGCTCAGGACGGGTCACAACAGGCTGAACGCTCACCTGTATAACAAGATGAAGATCGGACAGTCAGAGATGTGCCCATGCCTTACAGCTGCTATGACAACCGAACATCTCCTGCAGCACTGCCACCTGCATGACGCCCTGAGGAACGAAACGTGGCCTGAGGCAAAGGCCCTGAACGAGAAGCTGCATGGGCGGCCAGGCAGCCCTGGAGAGACGGCAGCGTTTGCGAGGCAGACTGGTGTATCCATCTAACGTGGTGATCGACGAAGAAGAAGAAGAAGAAAACTCAAGGGTCACATCAGGCGGACATCCCTGAACAGGATCTTCATGGACTCCGCTGTAAAATGTTTGTGTCTCACATCGTGCAAGTCCCAACACTCTAAAAGAACATGTTTCATTGTGAGTGGCGCATGACATGGAATGCACCACGGAGCTTCTTCACTCTTTAAAAGGTAAGAATGGTAAAATACGAATGGCCGGTGTGCAGCCGGCACAGAACCGTTTCCTCTTTACGACCACCCGACGTAGATGGAAGTCCTTAAGGTTTGGACGGATCTGAAAGAGTTTGTTATTCGTCTGTGTGTTCCAATCCTCCTGCCAGAGGTCCCCTCACATAATCGTTAATTTTGGGTTTCACATCTGAGCAGGGGATATAAGTGTTGGACAGTTTCTCTCTTGTGGCGTTCTTGGCTAAACGATCAACCATTTCGTTCCCGCCGATGCCAACATGACCAGGAACCCAAGCAAGAGTAATGTTGTAACCTTCTGCCTTCAACTTGCTAAAAAGTTAAAAAAAAAGTAAAAGTTCTGGATGCTGAAGGTTGCGGCCAGCTATGGCCTCCAAAGCTGACACCGAATCCGACAGAACCAGAAAGTCCCTCTTCAAAGATTGTGAGATTATCTTCAAAGCCAAAACCAGAGCAGTAAGTTCAGCAGAATAGACAGAAGCATCTGAATGAATATGTTCCAACAGTATCTGAGAAGGAGCCCCAGGGCAATAGGCTGCACAGGCCACTCCATCTTCAGACTTGGAACCGTCAGTGAAAACGTTTTGACAGGATGGGAATTTGGAACAGAGGTCAGCATACAATGCCTTGTACGCCAGAGAGCTGGTAGACTCTTTGCGAAAAGCTGCAAGATCAAAACCAATCTCTGGTGTGAAAAAGGTCCACGGAGGTTGATCCGGAAACTTGGAAAAATCCGACACAACTCCTAGGTCTAGACCTGCATTCCGCACGTGAGGCCGCATACGAAGACCAAATGGCGGAATACATTTCGGGTTGTTTTCAAACTTACTTTGGAACGGAGGGTCAAAGACACAGTCATAGGCAGGATTCTGCGGTTCTGAGAACAGTCGGATATAATAATTCAAAGACAGTTTCAGCCTGCGGTTGGACAGTGAAGGTTCACCCGCCTCTGTGTACAGACTGTACACAGGGGTGGTGCGGAACGCTCCAAGACAGAGACGAAGCCCTTGATGGTGGATAGGGTCCCAGAGTTTGAGGTAAGACGATCTTGCGGAGCCGTACACGGCACAACCGTAGTCCAGTTTGGAACGGACAAAAAAAGTATATTGCAAAGTTGAGACACTCAAAACATATTACATCACACCGACACAATTTCACAGTAACAAACACATATAACTCACCAAAGTTCACCTTGTGGCTTTTCTGACTTAGCAGCTTATCTTTGGGCTGAAAGCTTGCTGTCTTGGAACTAATTTGCTGTGCATTGCATCCCTGTCTTGGCTGCATATGTAGAAAGATATGTATATTCATAAGCATACAGCTCATATATAAAATTAATTTGGCTATTCAGTATCTTAAAGTATGAATATTTATAAGCACATACATCAAATACAAAATTACTTTGGCAATTCAGTATTTCAAAATGTTCCATCCATCATTCATCAAATCACATGATGGACATGAAAACACTGCTAAGTAGTGGTTATAGATAGTAGGAATCACATACAACATTGTAAGTGTAAGCATTCTGACATATCTGAATAATGAATGTATTCTCCGTAACTCCAAAATTTCGCAACAAACATAAAAGTCTAGTCGGACAGTGATAAAAAGTTAAAACACACCAGCCGCCGTGGCGAAGTGGTTAGCGTCGCGGACTCCCGGCTGGGAGGTCGTGGGTTCGAATCCCATCAGAAGTCATGTGGGTTTTTCTGCCCCGACCGGCTCCTACCCAGAGTTGAGTTTGCTGCGGACTCAGTTGGGAAGACTGGGACCACACAGTCGAGTTTCATCCACTTAATGGATGCGTTTCTGAGAGTGTTGCTCAAATTTCCTGACCAACACTGCAGGTGCATGTATCTCTCGGGCCTGGTTGACGCCGGGATATATTATAAAAGGAAACGTAGAGTACAGCCCTGTCATGTAGTCACAGACCGAAATGGAATTCCGTAGCATCATCTTAATCATCCTCATCCTCATCTATCAGCATTAAAAAAATGTCTCAAGTTCTGTGGCCCTTCATGCCCTGCTCTCATGGTGACCTCAGTTTCGATGTCCTCTCCATGCCTGTGGCCTTGGTTTGGTTCCGTCGGGGTCACCGGTATCGAGTCCATGGGGGCTGTCGTTGGACGGACGTGGTGGCGCCCTCCGGAGGGAGAGCTCACTCACGCCGGCTCCGCGACTAAGCAATTATTGTCATCAGTAGGGGCTTAGTAGGTGGTGTCCTGCGTATGTTAGATCAGAACAGGCGCCACTGAACACCACCAAAGTGACTCGGCAGCAGTGCAGTGTCTTCTCCCGTGAGTTGCCTCTTGACGACTTGACATTGACTGCTCCCTGTGGATTGCCGGTGCCGGGGCTGTGGCGGGGCCGACCGGACTGTGGCTGTGGACGGGGTGTTGGAATGAGCGGCGTGGGTGCACTGCCTCTGAG
Organism: Conus ventricosus; assembly: GCA_018398815.1. Lineage (NCBI taxonomy): Eukaryota > Metazoa > Mollusca > Gastropoda > Neogastropoda > Conidae > Conus > Conus ventricosus. The sequence goes on from CM031600.1 coordinate 36,843,468, forward strand.
GTGGCGCAGAGGTTGGGACAGCAACAAAAAAAAAAAAAAAAAAAAAAAAAAAAAAAAAAAAAAAAAAAGTTAAAACATCAGTTTACGCAAAAGCATGTAGTTTACTACAATAATACATACATTTAAATACATCATCCATTGATTAAAATTTGTCTAGCATATGTTTCTCAGCTCGTCTCATCTCTTGCTTCTCTTGCTGCCAGTGTCACTAGCTACAGTACTAGCCAGTTCCTATATATCTGTGAAACATACCTCTGCAACAGCAAACCAGTCTGATATCATTATCTGTGCGATATATTCCCAGTTTCTTTTTTTTTTCTTTTTTCCTTTTAACCATGTCCTTAAACTTGCATTTTGATCCCATATTACCATCATAAACCACTTCAAATTCAGACAAACAGTACCACTAACTGTCAGTGAACGACATCACCATATCAATAGACATTTTTTAAGGTAAAATTTTAGTCTGTTAACAGACTACTCTGAGGATAAAAAAACATTGTGAGCAGACTATTCTGAGAAAAACTATAATATCAAATTCTGTCGAGATTATTTTCAGAACATAAAACAATGTTGGACGTTCTGTTGTGTTCAAACAGCTGCCAGGACAGGAAGCTTTCAAAACTAAATGGCATTTTGAAAAAAAAAAGTCTGAAAAACATGTATCTGAACTGTGAAATAAAATCATTTCCACAACAGTGACAGCAGTACAAATATCTCTCAAGATCCTAAATTTGATCAGTGTTTCTATTAAACCACACTCAGATGTAACTGAAGCCAGAAGTTTCAAGCATTATCAGTTTAATTTCGAGTGTGTGTGTGTGTGTGTGTGTGTGTGTGTGTGTGTGTGTGTGTGTGTGTGTGTGTGTGTGTGTGTGTTTCATAGCAGGTGTTAATGTGATATGCAGTTTTGGGCCTACATTACAGCGGTTAATCAAGAACTTTTGGTAAATTTATTCAAATGTTACAGATTCTAGAAGGAAGCAACAAAATTGTTGCCAAGAAATGAACAACCAAGATTCCATGCCATGTATGTACTAATACTTAAGAAACACTACAGATTCACTGCTGCTTCCAAGTGACTCATCTTCGAAACAGGTTTTTTTGGTTTCTTATTGTTACTGCGGAGGTCCAACTCACAGTGACCCTCAGTATTATATGGAGCATTGCTAATTAAATGCACTGTATGGTGCTGTGTTTGCCCAACCACAAAATCATGAAAGGTCACAGATATATTTAAACGTAGAAGATCACGTTCACTACACTTACTCTTTCCTTACCTATAGTCTTCTCTGCCTTTTCTATTTTTTATTGCATCAAGTTCAACTCTGAAGTTTTAGCCACCTCGACTCATGGTACTGTTACTACAATAATACATGATTAAATGAAATCAATAACCTCTAACCACCTCAACAAATCCATGGAAGCCACTTCTTTAAAGCAAGAGGATATCAGTATGGTATTAGCTCCAGAAAAGCAGGTTAAAAGAAATAAGAAAATCTTCCAGAAAACTACCTCTCTGAGCAAGGTCCCAAGGAAGTCTTAAGCTTTCATTTAGTGGAAGATTTCATGGTCCTTCCGTAACAACAAATTGAACTGAGTCAGTGATTGTTAACAACAAACTGAACTGAGTCGGTGATTGTTACTGGTCACTCAGTAAACACAGAACTGATTTTTTTTTAAACTTACTTTCATTTTAAACATAATATCAAAAAATAAAAAATAAATCTTCGGCACAATCTGTTGACAACTGGGAATCACACAATTCTGACTTGTCAGTAAACAGACATTAAGGGCATCAAGAAATTTAAACCCATCAGCCAAGGTCTGTGACTGTCACTAGTGAATAATTTTAAGTTCCACCCATCCCTCTCTGTAAAGAACTGCAAGTCTGAAGGTCTTTGTTGATTATCATTTTTTTCTCTTGTTTTGCTTCTACTTTCTTCATGTTGCTAATTTCTGACCAACAAAGCACTGATGAAATGAAAAGTAAGTAAGCCAACCTCATCATCATGATATCTGAAGTACTTGTCATCGTCAGGCTCAGAGTCACTATCGTAATCGTCTTCTGTGGCCAGCAAGCGAACAACAGATTCATCCAGCTCCTCAAACTTAGAACAGGGCTGAACGTTCTCTTCTTCTGAACTGAAATAAACCACATAAAACAATTCTGAAAGTGACTGATAACAATCATTCCAAATCATATAATACACTGCATATTCAACATCAACTTGGATCAAGACATGAACAGTTCAACATATTCTATGAAAAAGATCATACTGATCATGATCATCATCAAGACATGGGGATGACTTGTCAATGAAAAGAAAATCTTGATCATGCTCGCTTGACCTCAATTTAAAAAAATCAAATAATGGTGACATTAAATAAATCAAAAGAGAATACAACAATCATGATAAAGTGGAAGATCTGTCTCTCCAAGAATTAATTTCATTTATTAAAATCTTGCTTGTGATCTACAGATCTCATTTAAAACAGATACTTCTATAAAATTAGTGAGCAGAGTTAAAGAAATCTTGACTTATGCCTTGTTATCTTTTAAAATAACTAAATGCACCCGTAATGTCTGTCAGTGTCAATATTCATCTTGTTCATTAGCCAGGCACTATGGTGTGTAGCGTGTGCTATTTCAATACACTCCATATACAACAATATATTCTTGTCGATTTGGGACACATTTGGTATTATCATTTCATTCACTATAATTTAATTATATAATGCAGGCCAGTATGGAGGAACATGGTTGGTCATTTTCAATTTGAATCAGGCAATGTCCAGAGACCGACTCTCCACCTCTCCCACTGTGTATCACTGTTTAGAATTTAATTCATTAAAAGCTATAAGACATCCACTTTCAGTTATGAATCATAATTCAATTCAAATACATCAAAATCTGAAAGGCACAGGAAGGTAAAGGAATTACTTATTCAGTACTTCCAGTTCCATATCACTGAAATACCCCCACATGGTAAATCTCAAAGCCAAACATTTCCTGCTGAAATTCAAACCTCTCCTGATCTAAGTTTCAATTAGTCATTTCATTACTGTTTCTTAATTCAAAATCAAAGAGGGTAATTACAAACAAGCAGAGAACCTGGAAACCATAGCCCCCCCCCCCCCCCCCCCCTCTCCCCTTTTAATTACAAGGCAGCACAATTAGAAGTAAAGAAAGATCATTCTACATGAGGAACTTCAGGAAGTGGTGAACACGACATGGGTCACGCGAACCAAGGAGGAAACAATTAACTACAATAATTTGTCTATGAAAATCAAACAATATGATGCTGAACAATTAAGTAGTGGGGGAAAATCAAACAATGGTAAAGAAATGGAAAACAGAACAGCACAGCATGGTTGTCACACATTACTTTGTAACATTACCATCACACTCACAGACTTGGTCATAACTAACTTGACATACTGTTTTTGATAGCTAGATCATTTGATTTATCAGAGGAAAAAAAATCCCAAGTAGGCAAAATCCTGCTTTTAGCAACATCCACTCCCACATTCCCATCTCTTTCCTTAATGTTCTTCACTTTTCAATGAAAAATGAATATTCTCCATTAAGCGCTTAATTTTAACTTATTGACCCATTTTTAGACGTTCAAAACTGTTAGCTATCGGCTGGACCTTGAGGTTTAGAACTTTACAACCTGGACCAATACAGGCCTCCCTTTGTGTTGATTTCGTTGATTCAAGCTCTTATGAAAAGAAGCCATTCTGTTTGTGAGAACACTAATAAAAAAAAAAGTCAACATAAAGATGAGGTTCTAAACTACACAAAAAGTAAAACTTTCCTTCCCCCCCCCCCCCCCCCTTTCTAGCATGATCATTCACACAAACTTTTTATTATTTCTGGCTTCAACTTTAATATGTATAGTCCATTTCCATTTCCTCTAAAACATTTAACTCAAATTTTATGCAATCTGCTAAAAAAAACACACAGAACTTAAATCACAACTATGAAATCACTCTAAAAATTCCCATTATTTCTATTGTGTCTGATTTTGTGTAGTATGTTGTCGTCACTGAGAGTCTCTCTTATCAGTGCAAACTTATTCCTGACCCCTATAATCACATTTAACTATATATGCATGCACATGTGTATGTGTTTGTGTGTGTGTGTTTGTGTGATGTGTGTGTGTGTGTGTGTGTGTGTGTGTGTGTGTGTGTGTGTGTGTGTGTGTGTGTATGAGAGAGAGAGAGAGAGAGAGAGAGAGAGAGAGAGAGAGAGAGAGAGAGAGAGAGTGTTAAAACTATTAATATGTACATATCATCATTCTTAAAATACCTATCAGATTCCATCCTTCCCATAATCTATACCTTCCTTCTCCTCCTGTCCCCTCAACCTCCTCTTTTTTTAAATATATTTTTCTTCCCTTTCCTTAGTATTCGTATTAGTAAGTCATTTGTATTATCAATACTATTGCTATTAATTTTGTTCTTTTCTTTAAAAAAAAAAATTTCTGTATCATGTTTTTAACACCAGTACTGTTACTGCCATTACCGTTGCTATAGGTGTTAGCATTATCATCATTATTATCAACACGACTGTTATTAGTAATATTACTGATATTAGTTATTACCATCACTACCATTAGCATCACCATTGCCATCACCACTAAGACGCAACCATGCTGTTTACGAATCCTCTAATGCACTCTCCTTTCTCCCATACTACAATTGCTATTGCCATATTATCATCAAAAGAAGTAGTAATCCTGTCTTTATTCATTATTTTTATATTTTGATCATCATCATTACCATTCTCATTAGTCCTATCAGTATAACTATCATCATTACTACCTCGACTCACACATTGTCTCCTTGACCGCCTTGTTTGCATTCAACGCCCATCTTGCGCTTAAGTGAATGAAGATAAATGATTGCTCATTCATTTTCGTTGTCCTGAGTGTTTTGTATCTTGCCTGAAGAAGACCTTGTGGTTCGTTTGTTTACGTTTTCTTGGCGGTTCGCTAAATTAACTAAAATGACATAAGTAGAAATCTCTCTCCTGGAACTACTATAAGGCTTTTTGCAGATGACAGTTTAGTATAAAGAACAATCAGAAGCAAGAATGATACACGCATTCTACAAGAAGATCTAAACGGTTTACAAGAGAGAGAAAGAACTTGGAAAATGGAACTTCATCATCATCATCCGTTGAGCGGCCACAATCATCAGGTTGATTACTCTGCCGCTTTGGGGTTGACGCAAAAAAAAAAAAAAAAAAAAAAAAAAGCATTCACACTCTCACTACACAACAGACAGTAATTTGAATAAAGCTAAAATAGCTATGCGTGGATCTGCTAGCAGGCTATCACGGTCACCCTGTCCCCCCTCGGGGGTAAGCCAGCCCTGGCTACACATAAGGTGCAGCCAAGCCCACTTTAAAAAAAAAAAAAAAAAAAAAAAAACAAACCACCACCTATCCCTATATCCCATCTCTGGTTCCTACTCTAATTTGATCGGACCCTCTACACAAATGTGTCGAGGGTTTTGGCTGATACTACTGCCTCAGTCAGGTCATTCCAGTCCCTGATGGTATTGGGAAAGAATGCCTGTTGTCGGTATTGGGTGCGGCAATAGATCTGGGTCAGTTGCTGGGAGTGTCCTCTTCTTTGTCTTGGTGGTGCAGGTTTCAGTTTGGCAGCGTCCACACAGACCTTCTCATGCAAGATTTTGTACAACATGGTGAGGCGGGAGGTCTTCCTGCGTTGCTGGAGTGGATCCCAGCCCAGTTTGTCTATCATAGATTTTACACTTGAAGTGTTGTGGTATCTTCTGAGAACAAACCGGGCTGCTCTGCTCTGTACTGCCTCAATCCTGCTGATATTTTGTTTTGTGTGTGGATCCCACACTGTGCAGGCGTACTCCAGTATGGGCCTCACGAAGGACTTGTACGCCGTTTCTTTCAGCTGGATGGCACTGATTCGAAGGTTGCGGCGAAGGAAGCCGAGGGTCTTGTTGGCCTTCGAACAGATGTTAATTGTTATTGATATGCTCATCCCAGCTGAGATCGTGACTGATGGTAACGCCAAGATATTTCGCCGAGTTGACTGTGGCTAAATTCTGGCCGTGTAGGTGATAGCTGTTTGGCAAGGGTTTTTTCTTCCTAGTCACTGGGAGGGTGGTACATTTCCCTGGGTGAAAGGCCATGTCCCAGCTCTTCTCCCACTGTTCGAGTTTGAGGTCTTGTTGTAGCTGTTCTTGGTCCAGGCCTGATGTTATCAGCCGGTATACAGCAGTGTCGTCAGCGAAGAGGCGCGTCATCGAAGTGAGTTGGTCCGGTAGGTCATTGATGTATACTAGGAACAAACTGGGTCCAAGTACTGACCCCTGCGGAACCCCTGACCTTACGGTGACGCAGTCCGACCTCGCCCCTTGGACCACTACTGCTTGCTGCCTGTCTCGAAGGAAACCCTTGATCCAGTTGTTGACTTTTCCCCTGACGCCATAGTGATGGAGTTTATGGGTCAGGAGGCTGTGGTTTACTTTGTCAAAGGCCTTGGCAAAGTCCAGCACTACGATGTCAGTCTGCCCTCTCTTCTCCATGTTGTCAGACAGTTCTTCGGCAAATTCCAGCAGCTGGGTCTCGCAGGATCTTTTTCGACGAAATCCGTGCTGTCGGGGGGTCAGTATCGTATTCTCCTCGAGATGGTTCATGAGGGCGGTGACTACAATGTGCTCCAAGATCTTGCATGGGATGCTGGTCAGCGATACTGGTCTGTAGTTTGCAGGATCGTAATGTTCCCCCTTCTTGAAAACAGGTGTCACGTTTGCCGTTCGCCAATCTGATGGGATGGTGCCTTTGTCGATGGAAGTCTGAAAAATCAAGGTCAAGACCGGAGCCACTTCATCAGCCAACTCCTTCAGCACTCGTGGGGTGATGCCATCTGGACCGCATGCTTTGTTCGGATTAAGTTTCACCAGCAGCTTCCTGACGCCTTCCTCCGTGATGCAGAGTTTGCTGAGCTCCGTGTAGTCTCCCTTGTCCATGCCGCACTTCTCACTGAACTCTTGCTGGGTGTAGTCTCGACCCTCACTGAAGACTGAATGGAAGTGGTTGTTCAGGATTTCTGCTTGCGCCTTAGGGTCCGACACCAACTGACCATTAACCTTCAGGGGGGAGACTCCGATTATCGCAGATCTCTGACTCTTGATGTAAGTCCAGAAGCGTTTTGTTGTAGGTGGTTCGTCTGGGCTGCTTGGAGTCAGTGCGTCATTAACATATTGCCAATATGCCCGCCTCAGTTTCCTCTGGATTGTTCTGCGGAGTTGTTGAGACTCATTTTTACAGTTCTGTCTTTGAGTCGCATTTTCTTTTTTTTTTAACATGTGCGCTTGAGACTCAGTTTTCAGTTCCTCTGTCCCTGTCTTCTTCATTTTCTTGTAGACTCGGGCCCTCCTGTTGATGAGACTCTATCTCCAGGGTAACCCATGGCTTGCTCTGCTTGGGGCGGGCCTGCTTGTGCGGTATGAAGGTCTCCATGGTGGTACTGAGGGCTTCTTTGAATCTTTTCCATAGATCCTCTGTAGAAAGGCTGCCCTTTTCCCTCTCCAGTGTTGCATGGAGCTCTGTCATTGCTTTCTTCATTCCGTCCCAGTTGGCTTTGCGGTACAGAGGAATCCTGCGGGGTGGCTGTTTCTCTTTCTGGGCCGCTAGGGTGTATTCACAATAGACAATGTCATGGTCAGCTAGTCCAGGAATGATCTCAACTCTCGGCACTAGGTGAGGTGTGTTGGTTAAGATGAGGTCGAGGATATTATCCTGTCTTGTTGGCTCCATGACTATCTGCTCCAGTCCGCAGTCCCTGGTGAGTTCCATGAAATTGTTATGCAGACTAGGGTACGGTGCCTTTGGTTTCAGGGTAGAGTGTGGCCAGTCCCATCCTGGAAAGTTGAAATCTCCTCCAATCATAAGGTGTACATTGGAAATCTCTGTTGCTCCCTAGTAGTGCCAAGTGTTGGGTAGCCTATATGTAATAAACGCTCACCAACTAGATCTGAATATTCTATTCATAATACGATTCTTAAAGAAACCAATGCTGCAAAATATTTAGGCGTGATTATAGATAGTCGTCTCAAATGGAAAGAACATTACAATTTAGTATGTAAGAAAGCAAATAACATCTTAGAAAAGGAATATCAACGACTGCCCCCAAAAGGTTAAAGACGACTGCTACAAAACACTGGTTAGACCAGTACTGGAATATGGTTGCTCAGTCTAGGATCCTTACCATCTAAAGGTCAATGATAACCTCGAAAAGATTCAGAAGAGAACAGCACAGTTCGTAACAGGGAACCATATCAGAGAGAAGGGGAATTCATACTAGGAAGAACATGAGGAAATTAGAATGGAAACCCTTGAAGCTTTTATCAAACTTAATATCTTCTTCAAAGGCAGAGCTAAACTAATTAATATCCCAATGGAACAACTAGTATTGAATAAAAGTAGCACCAGGAGTGGCGGTCAATGTTATGCCATACCTGCATCAAATATTGACAGCCACTTACATTCATTTTATCCTACTTCTGTGCGGCTGTGGAACTCACTGCCGGGTGCCCTCAAGATTGCCACAATGCAGTGCAGTCTCATTTAAAAATCAAATTGATACAATCTTGAGATCTGCATATTAACTGACTTTTCTATTTTAACTTCCCCAGATACTTTATGGTTACCTGGGCCTGAATCTGGCCATTGCTTTTAACTTTTTGAATATCGTGTGCGACCCCTTATTGCCAAAGTTTGCTCCAGGGGCCAACAGGTTGAGTCGCACTTTATTTTATTTTACTGGTGACCTAGGCCTACTCGTTTTGAGTGAACCAGTATTTTAGGAAGACCACGTGCTTGAACATCAGTAGACCTATTCGATTGAATGTGCTGTGCCGAACTGAGAGGATAACAGCAAGTACCAAATCAACAGACAATAATAATTCATACAGAAACACTACCTTGAATCAGTGTCAGCGTCATCGAATTGACCAGGCACAAACGCCATCTTCAAATCTTCGTCCTCGCTGTCACGTGTGCTCTTTCCTCTTCGCAAACGTGGATGGTGAAACTCCTTTAACTTCCGGTATTCTAAAAATATCCGGAAACCATTTCCGGTTTTCTGTATGCATGGGCCATACACCCAAAGTGATAAGAACTTCGAAGTTAAGAGTAAAGAGCGCTTTTTCTCCAGTGACCTCAAAGCCCTTTATGCATAAAGTTACCAAAAAAAAAAAAAAAGAACATAAAACGAAAATGAAGTCGCATAATCAAAACTGAAAATCCACCAACCTATGTCCTACAAATTTATAATCAGAGGCGGATACAAGTAAAGGGTGGATCCAAAAAGAAAATTAAAATTTTGTTTGCTCTGTTTGCTAATGATACAACCATACATCTTGATGGATCTGAAAAATCATTTAAAGAGGCTTTAGCTGTCCTGTCTCAGTTCTCTGAAAAATCAGGTTTGAAAATGAATACTGACAAAACACAGGTTGTTTGGACTGGGAGTGCAAAAAGCTGTGGAGTAAGACAAATGCGAGACAGGAACATTACTTGGGATCCTGGAACATTTAGTGTTTTGGGCATCAACTTCTCCACGAATACAGAAAACATCTGTAGTATCAACTATGAAGATAAGCTAATGGCAATGAAAAATGTCTTAGGGTATGGAAAAAAAGACAACTGACACCATTCGGCAAAATCACTGTATTGAAGTCTCTAGTAATCTCTCAAATAATCATTAATTTACCAGATCAACCAGACAAATCTATTCAAGAAATAGATAAGATTTTCTATGATTTTTTGTGGGAGAAAATTAGGAAATACAGAAAAAGGGTGGACTGAAAATGGTGGATATAAGATATTTCATATCCTCCATGAAGGTAAGCTGGTTAAGGAGATTGGAGACTAAAATTGGATTCTGACTGGAAACAGTGGACCTTTAAGATGTACCCAGAGCTAGCAACTTTAGAAAACTATGGTAATGAGCTTGCAGATGATTTAGTGGAAAAATATTTATCATATATTCTGGAAAGATGTGCTTCGACATTATAAAAAGCTATGTCTATTTGTTGTCCTTTAAATACAAATAATTTTCTGGGAGAATGCATTCATTATAATGGCAATGTTCTTAGAGACAGGAAGACAGTGTTTTTAAAAGAATGGTATGAGTTGCTGTCTTCAAGGTCAGACAATTGGTTGATGTCAATGGTCAATATATTAACTTTAGAGACTTCAAAAATCTCTTTCCATCAATACTGGGAACTGATTTTCTTACATATACTGGTATAATAGATGCGATCAAACAGTACCAGATCAAACTGAGTATTATCCCAACAGACCAAGATAAGGAGCAGAAGTCAAAAGTTTGGTCCTGCATTGGAAAAGGTAATAAACATACTCAATTAGTGATGACAAAATCTGAAGTAGTTCCCACTGTAGTTGAGAGTAGGTCTGAAACACACAATGACAATATGAACTGGGATTGAATATTTAGCTCTCGTTTTTCTACTATTATAGATGTACAATTAAGGTGGCTCCAGATGAGACTGCTACATAAACTTCTGCCAACAGAGGAATATTTGTATACAAGAAAGTTTATTGACTCTCCAGTTTTTAACCTGTGTACTCGAGAAACTCACACAGTTGAACATCTTTTCTGGGACTGTGAGATGTTCCGTTCTTTCTGGCAGGATCTTTTGAGACGGTTGCAGAATAAATGACCACACTGTGAACAGTTTTCTTTTGAGAAACGTTTGATTCTGTTCGGCATATCAGAGCAACAAACTACACATAAAACAATGGATTTGTTGATTTTGCTGGCTAAGTTCTATATCCATAAATGTAAGTTAAAAAAAAAAAAAGCTGTCAACAACTCTGGTATTCTTACAACTTTTAAAATGTAGATATGACCTGGAGCAATATGTACTGATTCTAAAGGTAATATTGAAAACGATGTAGAAATTGACCTTAACAAATATTGGTTGATTTATCTTCCACTGTTACCAACTTAAGATTACTTCTCTTTTGATTCAACATATAACTGTACTTACTGTGTGAGTAGGTGTGTGTGTGTATGTGAAGGAAGGGTTGGGGGTGGGGGATATTGGATTGGAGAGATGAGGGACGGGGCATACTTTTTTGTTTTACTTATTAATCTATGTGTTTATGTTTTCTTTTCTTCATGGGAAGTGTGTCTCTTTCTGAGCTTAAGATAAAACTGCAAGTGCAGCTAAAATAGCAGCGCCTCATCGTCAAACTGCCTCACAGCCTTGAGAACCGCCCCCACCCCCTTCCCGTGACAAAGGCTAGTCCCATCGCCATTGTTGCAAGTTGATGGTCGATGCTTTTCATCTTTTGTGGTCAGTCGAAATGACTGTGTCTTCCTTGTAGCCCTCCCTCCAAGGCAGTTGCCAGGGCTTTGTGATGGGTCACTTGACAACTCCATCCGATCGGTCCCAAACACCCACGAACTTGTACAAATTGTACACACACACACACACACACACACACACACACACACACACACACACACACACACACACCAACCTCCCCCTCTTTCTTTCGCTCTCCTGTGTCTCACACACGGCAGTACAGATTTCAGATCTATTCAAATCTATGCCAACTCTCCTCTCTCAACCCCCACCCCCCCTCTCTCTCTCTCTTAGAACGGGTGGGGGGGGGGGGGGGAGTTTACGTCATGTCATAACAACGTCGCCCCGTCTCTCTCCGCCCCCCTCCTTCTCACTGTCCAGCTGTGGTAGTGAAAGTTGGGCCGCCTGGCCTAACACCATATGTTACAAGAAAAGTTTACGTCATCTTCAGACCACAGCACTCGTCACTCTCTCTCTCTCTCCTCACCAGTCTCATGTGCAGAGATCATATCGGGTGGACACAAAGGCACCAGGCCTTCTCTTAGCTCACCTCCCCTCCCTCCATACCCACCACCCACATGATGTGAAAGTTGCGTGGGCAGCTTGTGTGATGAAATCATGTTGTGAATTATCATACGTTGATTTAGACACGGCAACTCACGTGTAGTTCAAATGTTCGAAACTGGTCCAATCCACAGTAAAGGGAGGGGGATGCCACTCTCCCCCCCCCCCCCCCCCCCCCACACTCCCCTTTCAGTGTCTTGAGTGACACCCTGTCAGCCAGATCAGAAACCTGATTTGACAGTTTAGCATACAACTAGGAGGCATGTAGTCTCTCACACTCACAGATTCCTGAAGACAAGCTGTAGATCAAAACAGTTTATCAAAACAAAAACGAAAAAAACCACAGGGGTAATCAGGAGAGAGGGCATGGTTATCTCCCTCTGATCTGAAACGCTGAGTCTAAGTACAACTGTAGTCCCAGAAATGTAAATTGAAACTATGTTTCTACATTTTTAATCTATACATTGATTGTATGTATGCCATGTGGTTTAGCAGTGTAACTCTGTGCCAATATTTGGTGACATTTATCAAAACGACGAATGAGTATTCAGTTGAGAGAACGGAGAAATGCAGGTTCTAGCTCACCCGGTCTCAACCAGTTTCGACCGGGCGACTCTAGAACCTGCATTTCTCCGTTCTCTGACAAGTAAGACTTCAATAACCAAAACATAGCGTAGTAACGTAGGGGAAAGTAGCCGTGGCTGAACACGCCCCATAGAGTAACGTAGGAGAAAAGCAGCCGTGGCTGAACGCGCCTCATATACAAACGTTGGGGGCAGGTAAGCTTTTAATTGCTAGTTGCCGGCCTACCTAAGGACTCTGCACTATCCGATTACTTACTACGTGGCCGGACATGACAATTTTCGGATCACGCGATGGGCTGATGTCACGGCCGACCAATCACAAGACTAGATAGAATCAGCTGATTAGTAGTGACGACATTTCCGCCCAGCACTTGTTGTTCATTTCTCCCAGTGCTGTGGTGGTGTGAAGACGGTGCTTTTTCTGCGAGAGAAGTGTTTGCTTATGTCACAAAATATAGCTGCAGTTTTAGAAGAGAGTGTGGATTCTGAGTTAGAAAAGTTCTTGAATCACAAATACCTTTTCAACAGCTTTATAGATTAAATTATTTGGGTGTGGAAGACATGGAATCAGCTACAACTTTCCAACAAGCTCAAATCTCCCATTACCACCGCCAACACCAACGGAATTGTGGACAGAGGAAGAAAAGAATGCTTTACATGAAAATATAGATACTTTGAAAAAATGATTGAAGCGGCTCGTAAAGCAGAGAGAGAAGGCCCACAAAAACTGCCAAAACAGCCCAAAAAATCTCTTTTACAATTGTTTAAAGAAAAGGAAGGAAAAAAGAAAAGCAGGAAAGAGATGACCAATCATGAGCTGCATAACTATCTTGCATCAAATCAAGCAGATATTAACTCAACGATTTCAAGAGAAACGTTTTCTGAAAACCTTTTTGCAGAAACATTTGATGAAAATGAAATTGTTGACAGGCTGCAAAAGGGCGTGAGAAATGTGAAGAAGCAGGATGCTCAAACGATCATGATCTACGTTCAATTTGGGCATTTTTTGAATCTTTGCAAAAAATGGTTTGATGAGGAAAGGAAAGAAGGTAGGATTGCTCAAAACTGGGCACAATGGCTCAAAGAGAAATGTGATTATTCTGATGATCATGCGCGCAAATTGCGTGCTATTGCAAAGATCCTTTATGGATATCCACAGTTTTTTCACTGTCGGTCTTCCCATGAGGTATATTTTTGCAAGTTAAAACAGATTACTTCCATGTTGCAAGTCCCTGAATTTAAGGAGTATTGGTTACGCCCTCTTACACTACCAAAAACAGATCAGCTCCAAGCTTCCCAATAAAGTAACGGTTAATGCTGACAAGTTTTGTGAACTACTGACGATTGGAATGACGCGGTTCTAAAACAGAAACAGCTATAATATATAACCACCTCTCTGTCAAGTTTTCTGAACTACTGTGACGGGCTTCTAAAATAGTAACGGTTACGCGTAACCGCCTGGCTAGCAGCGAAGGCTAGGCTGTTGAGGCCACAGGGACAACCTAACAGCGTGCAGGCCTATTCAAATTTCTATGTGTTTTTATAACTATCCTAAATTTCATAAGCTAGGAATCAGTATAAATGAACTGTGTAGCAAACGCCAAACCATTATTAAACTTATGCAACTGGATAACGATTTTCGAATGTTCTGGCAAACAAACTAGATAGGGCTAGGCAGACCTTAGTACATCTACCAGTATGGAGAGGAGTAGTGTGTGGCCAGCACTATCTTCATATAAATGCTCCAATATACAATGACGGATGTACTACTACTGGCGATTAGAGCCGCCATAAAAGCTTGGCTACAGCAATTACTGCTGTAACTCTGCCAAAGCCAGTTGCAAGCCTGGTTGAGAAAAGAGGAGCACAGCAAACTAGGCCAAGTGATCATATGTGGTTGGACTACTGACGATAGTATGACGTGGTTCTAAAAATAGTAACGGTTACGCGTAACCGCCTGGCAAACATTTCTACTGAAAACCTGCTTCAACGCCCGCACACCTCCTTTTCAGGCTGCCTTGGGCGGCCCCCGATAGAACTGAAACAGATCCTGTGATTATTGATTCAGGACGTGATAAGTGCTTTCGGTGGCTGCCTTAAATTTTAACGATGTTCAAGTGTGAACAACCAAAAAGCCTCCTTCACTTTCCACAAGCACTGTCCTGTCTATTGTGTGTTTGTTTTTTGTGTTTGTTGTTTGTTTGTGTGGTGTGTTTTTGTCCCACCCCACGCACGCACATCCCCCCCCCCCCCCACCCCACGCACGCACGCCCCCCCACCCCACCCCACGCATGCACCCCCCCCACCCCCCACCACCCCCACCCATCCCCACCCCACGAAATGCACACACTTAAGTCACTTTTAAGTTCTTAACTTAAGTCATCCCCAAGTCATCCACAAGTTTTTCTCAAGTTATTCACAAGTCATCCTCAAGTCATTCACAAGTTTTTACCCAAGTTATCCTCAAGTTATTCTCAATTTACTTCTAAGTTTTTATTCAAGTTGCCCCCTCAAGTTATCCTCAAGTTCTTACCAAGTTAACCTAAGATCATAACTAAGCCCTTTCTCTAAGTACAACCAAGTTCTTATTTGAGTTATCTTATAATTATCAAAAAACAAGACAATCAAATGTTTTTATCTTAAATAGTAAGAAGTCTAATATAGTACACACACGCCTCAAAAAACGCGTCATCGCTGAGGATGTCTTGCCAGCGTTCCTGCATAGATCTTAATGAAGTTTTTACATCCTAACAACCCATTGATTACAATTCTGGTCTATGGAAATGTCTTTTATAGACTCCATGTCTTTTTTTATTGACACCATCATTTTTTTAATACGCCTGATCTATTTTATTAAAAAATTTAAAATTAAGTTCTTAAAATATTATTCCATCTGAAATGGATCAAAATGTTTTTTTTGGGTTGTTGACGGTTCTGGCAGCTGTTGTCTTCGTATTTAGCGGTTCAGATTTTTTTGATTGCTTTTGTTTCTGTTTGCCATTGTGTATATATTTTATAACCGTAATAAACCGCCCCCAGCAGCAGCAAGGGCGCCAAAAATGCAACCAGTTTTAAGTTCAATATTCCATGAAGACTTTGGGGCCTTGAATCGCATGGAGTTTTTATAGCTGGCATTGAATCAACTTGTTCTGGCGTTGGCGGGGTTAGTTTTCATGATGAGTTATATTCTGTAACATTAATTTTTTTGTCTGTTCCCCTCTGCTAATTTTTTTCCTGCTTCAACACGCCCCGGATTTTTACTGGGTTTCTTTCTCCACCTGATTCAATGTTTTCTGATTCTGATTCTGATGAAATTTTTTGGCTCGGTCATTTTGAAGGGAAATAAAATCTATATGATTAAAAGTTATTAATCCCATGATTAATGGCGATAAAAAATGTTCCAAATCTGTAGTATAGATCACAACCTAGAGACTCTAATGACTTTGTTAAAACCGGATCTTGCGTTAAATCATACTAAGATCTTTTTCAGAATCAATGGGGCAAATCTACTGACTAGTTTAGTGTACAAACTAAAAACCGTTTGCCCCACACTTTTCACCATTCTAGACCCCAGCTGCGCTTCATACCTGTTATGATACTTATAATGTCTTGTGGCGACATCTGTTGAATCTGTTCTATCTGAATTCAGTTCCGAGGAACGTTTTGTTTTCCCACATGCTGCCAAAGGGAAAACAGCCTCTCCTTTTTTGGGCATAATAGCTTGGTCATCAACTTGGTCATTCATAAGTTCAGGAAGGTTTAGGCCGCCCTGTAGCTGTATAGATCATCGCTGTTCATGTTTTTATTAATTATAATTATTTTATTTTTTAAAATGAGCACCGAAAAAAAATGTTGCTAACCTTGTATACCATTCTGCAGTTATTGGGGGTTAAGTGTAGGATACACAATGCTTGGTAAAACTTGTTAAGAATTAAAACCGGCAGATCTTGGCAAACTAGACTTGAAGACTCAGCAAAGCTGATTGCTGTTATAGCAGCTTCGTTCGCTAAAAAAAGATTTTCTAGTTAAGCAAGGAATAATTCCAGACAGTATAAATATGTAAATAAAAATACATTTATAAAAAATGGCTTCACTCGTAATGATGATAGGGGGTGCAGTAGTGAATGCGCTTGCTTTTAGCGGAAGTAATTACGCATTTAGTAAACTGCGGGATGACGGCGAGAGAAAAAGACATAACAAAGCTGTGGAGCAACTAGCTGCAGCACAAGATCGCTATGAAAAGCAGAGAATTGAGCAGTTAGATTTTATTAATAACAAACTGAAAAAACAGGGGCATGCAGCTTACACATTTAAAGATGTTGACCAGGCAATAAAAGAATATTATCTTGTAACAGGCAAACCAATTGAAACATTGCCCCCACCAAAATTCAGTGACTTTTATCAACCATCAGAAAAACAAAAGATGCAAGAAATTGGGTTTATTGTCTTTGGCATGACCGTCGTGTATTTTGTTGCGCATAATATTGGCTGAATAAAAATGAACAAAATCTATTATTCACCAAAAGGATATTGGAAGGGTATCACAGCAATACAAAAGCTAAGCCAAGCGGCAGGAGTCAGTGAACAAACAGCAAAGGAATGGTTATCTAAACAAGCGATTTGGCAAATTTGTTTACCTGCCCCTAGACGAATACAGAGACCGCACTTTGTGAACACAACTCCAAACGACACCCATCAAATGGACCTTCTATATTTACCCTCTGATACGATTAGACGAAAAAGATTTAAGTACGCACTCACAGTCATTGACATGGCTTCAAGATACAAAGACGCGGAACCATTAACACAAAAGAGTGCTTCTGCTGTTGCTGTTGCCATACAACTGATATACCAACGAGGCCCCTTAACTTATCCTCGCATGATTCAAGTCGATGATGGAAAAGAATTTAAAGGTCGAGTGAATCAATTATTGTTAAAACATAGAGTTACCATTAAAAGAGGCATTCCAGGAGTTCACAGATCACAGGCTTTAGTTGAAAACTTTAACAAACAGTTATCTGAAAGACTTTTTTCCTACCAGTATCACAGAGAGCTTATTGGCAATTCTCGCAACACAGAATGGGTTAGAAGATTGCCCTCAGTTTTGCGCGCAATGAATAATGAAGAATTTAAAGGGTTAAAACCAGTACAAGCAATCAAAAAACAAACAATAAATGTTGCTGAAGGAGAGTCTTCATCCGGCAAACTATTACCATTTAGTTTGAAAGTAAGGTACCTTTATTTACCGGGGGAAGCAGAAGGGGACACTCGCATCAGGGCAACCGATCCGGTTTGGAGTGTTGATCCATATGAAATAAAAAGAATTGTAAAAATGAATCCGCCCGTGTATTATTTACGAGAAACTGACACAACAAAACAGCCAGCTCCTCAAAGATCTTTTGTGAAAGAAGAACTGCAGATAATCCCGCCAGACACAGTTCCGCTTTAATTAATTTACGTAAATATATTTGAGTTTAAAATGGAAGCTCAGAAGGAAGTGCAGAACGAAACAAGAATGGTAAAGGAAGAGACCTTGAAAATGATACGGGAATCATTTCATGCGTGTAATGCTATTAAGGAAACATTTTCGGGGATTAATCAATGCATGCTAAATCATCCAGATCACCTACAACTCAAACCCCCAAATTGGGAAAAAGAATATCTTGAAAAAATAAAAAAAAATTCGAACGCATCAAGCAAACATGAGAAAAGATTTAAATGAATTGGATGAAGCTATGATTGATCTTATAATAAAAGTTGATGAAAAATATAAACCCCCCTGTTTATGCGGTCCTCCAGGTGCCCGATTGCATATGAAAACTCTGGATTAACAAACACACGTTTTGTGTTTGTTCTATCTAATGACTTCTTTGTTACAACAGTTGTGTTGATCTCATGTAGATTAGATCGTAGTTTTACGTTGTCATGATGAAAAGTCTTATTGCCAAACAATGCTTCTTTGTAGTTGTCATGTGATATGTTTGACTGCACAACACTGCGAGATATTCCCTTTGCTTTCTTAATGATTTTCTCCTGGCTCGAAATACTGTACATTTTCGACCTTAAACCAATAAACTCCTTAATCACCTTTCCAGATAATTCATCTTTCATCTTTCCTAAAACCTTCTTATTAGTAATTGAATGTAAAGGCGAATCTTTAGGGTAATCGGACGTGTCGTACCATCCTGCATGCCCTTTAGCTACTTCTATTTCCATGTCTTTATAGATGTCTTCAGTAGGGATATCTATAACAAAACTGTCTGTATCTGTGTAAAGTACTCTGGACTCTGGATACAAGGCTTAAAGTAGTCATAAAGAAATTCTAACATCAAAAGCTTTGATAATTCTAAAACAGTAAACCCAATAAATACAGGCTTGTCTAATTTGACTTTCTTTTTTTTTCATCATTATGCCAAAAAGGTGATCATGAAATCTTCTAAAGTCCTGATAATTAGGTTTTGAAGTCAGCTTAATTGCCTCGTTCTCTTTGGTGACCAATCTGACATCTTTGCGCTTGTGCGGATTCTCCATAGTCTTTCCGAAACAGCTGTTGTTCATCAGCTTGAAAAGTCTTTTTCTGAAGCATCTGCGGATTTAGTTCTAAGATCAGTGTTCTTCATGATGTATGGTTTCATGAACTGTTCTTGATCAAAAGCAATTATACGATGAACTGCTGTCAACTTCAAACCATGTCTTAAATAAAATTGTAGAAGTCTGTAATGACAGACATAATTTTTTTTGCCCCGAAGATTAGGCACAAGTTTAGGCGGCTCTCTTGGATTCGTCTTTAGACTTGCTGCTGCTAATGGGTAGTCATTATGTAGGTCATGGAGTTCATGAGGATATTCTAAGTCAACTTCTAGAATGTATCCACGCTGTTGATCAGGCGCCAAACTGCCCAACCACTTTAATGCCTTTTGAATATTTTTTGGATTGTCTTCTGTGTACATTTTAAAGTTGCGTAATGGAAGTGATTGCGCCATTGCCCAACCATACAGATTGGGTTTGCATCTAAATACATGAGATAGTTAGACCTTTTACTCGGATCATAGTCGTCCAAGTATTTGTTGTTTGCTTTACAG
Source organism: Conus ventricosus (assembly GCA_018398815.1). Classification (NCBI taxonomy): domain Eukaryota; kingdom Metazoa; phylum Mollusca; class Gastropoda; order Neogastropoda; family Conidae; genus Conus; species Conus ventricosus. Next base: position 36,863,092 of record CM031600.1, read on the forward strand.
TAATGATGCGACGCCATACTAATTCCTCCACGCAATCCGTTTTCAATCATCTGAATCATTGGTAGGCCAGACAATAAATCATCTGTACTCCAGTAAACTTTAAGAAAGCATCCCAGCTCATCCCGGGCGCAGAAATGTAATGCGCGGGATCTAGGCTATAATGTTTCATGCGGGGTCTTTCTGTAATTTTCAAAGACGTCCGCCAACAAACATACATCTGCCATCAAGTATGAGTCATATAGTCTCCCATCGTTTTACACTCTAACTTCTGCCACGCATCTTGAGCATGTTGGTAATCAGAATCACTAATGCCCTTTCCTCTAAGACTAGAAAAGAACGCTTCTTTTAGGAGGAAGTGTATCTTCGTCAAACCTTTCCCAACTGTTCATGTACTCATAAGGTAAACACCCTTTCTAACGAGTGTTGGGTCAAAATATTCTTCCGTTATTGGGCAGGACTTTAAGGACATAGCCAGTGACTCTAATGATCCCATCATGTGCTGCATAGAGTCATAAAAAGACATGTTATTTAAAATGAAACACATGTACTTTTCTGATGACTGTGCAATGCATGTTATCCTGAAGGCATCGTCTACTGCTTTCATTATAAGATGAGAGTCGTAACCCCGCAAGTTATGAAAGAAGATGGGAAGCTTCCATGTTTTTGGTTCAAACTTTAGTTGAAGATTGCATTTACTGGTGCGATGCTCCTCTGAACTTTCCACTAATGTGATCATGGTCTTTTACTTTTGGATTGGCTTCTTCACTGAGTTCTAAACCGCAAATCCAACAATGTGTGGCTGATTTATACTGTTGTTGATCTTCAGGCGCATTATGATTCAGATAAATTCAGATTATTAGAACAATCGTTACGCACTTGCTGCATGCGTTCTAAGAAGTTTTTTTGCAGCATCTGGCCCTCTATACAATTCTGGTTCGAATGGGCGCCATCCGACCTGACAATAACAAAAGCAAATGAACAGATCTGATGATTACTCACAAAGGCTGTTTTGGGGAGTTTCTGGGGCTTTGGGGCCCTTTCATAAGGAACAATAAGCGACTCGAAGCGGAATTTTGCAGCCGTTTCCAGGGGGCGTAATTAGTTCCGTATTACAGTAAAACTGGGCCGATACAATGTTTCTTATGTTCGCTTGCGGCTTGAACAGATGGAACTCTTGTTAAACATTTTCTACAGAATTCTTGCTTAATCCTTGCTTTGAGGTATGCCGCAATAATCTACTCATTGTGCGTATTAATGTGTAATGCGGTAGCCCCGCTGGTGAAAACATCAGTAGTAAGTCAACATGATTTTTGTCTGGCTCGCCAATCGTTGGACTGTTCTTGGACACTTTAATCGGTTGTAGATTTGTTTCCTCATCCATGTGTAGATATTGACAGTTATTGGTTGGTTTTGTTCTTCAAACTGATCAATTTGGTCTACATAACAGGAAAGACACCACTAAAGTTAAGATCATTGATGTAAGGTTCATAGTTAGATACTCTCTCTGCGTTTTTAGCAACGTGATGCAGCCTTGCGAGAACACACCACATAAAACATTTGTTGTCTGAATTCTTTATGTTTAGAACTGCTCTTTTCGCTACCAATGCTGGAGGTAGTGGAATGTAAGACCTGCCTACAATCGGCGCATACTTAGACTGTTTTTAATCTGATCTCTAAGACTTCGCCCTCTGACCAACCAGAGCCTCTCATTTTTGGGTTCTTCAGCGGCCACATCAAACTGTGTAAGCAGTTCGTCTGCCCAACCGGTGTTAAGTCATTAGAGGAAAGAATAGTCTGCTGTTTAGTTGAGACCCAGACTTCTAGGTTTTCTTCATTTATTGTTACATAGTCGATTAAAACAGCTAACATTACTTTAACTGGCGGGTCTATTGTTAGTTTACTTGGACTTGAGAAATAGCATGAACAACGCTTGCCCGTACGTTTGCTGGATTAATGACTTCTAAATCAATATCATTCAGTCTCTTGATAAACGCTCTCCCTCGAGCTTCCTTCAAACAATTCGTCTTGTCCTTCATATATTTATCCATGTTGAGTTTCTTTTCTAACTCAAAATATTTATTTAAATTAAAAAAAAATTCTTAATCAGAATCAATATCAACGGTCTTTTGTGCTTGGACTCATAAACTAAAGTATAACACCCTTCGATGTTTTACTGTGAGCTGTTTAGAACAGAGTTTAATGTCTCGTTTACTTTTTTTAAACATTCCTGTTTTATCTGCTCGGCGTCTGGCTGTTGAGAAAACTTGCCCTCGCCTTTCTTTGAAGATCAAACTTTTGTCTTTTATAGTCATCAAAATCGGCCTGTAAACGATTAAATTCTTCATCCGTGATGTTTGAGTCAACTAGTGCTTTATTTTTGTCAGTTTGAACGAGCTAAGTTTAGCTGTTATTAGTTGAACCATAGCTGTGTGCTTTTGGAGTTTAGTTTTTAATTTTTTGCCAGCAGCACTTACAGTTAATGAACACAGGCCGAGAGCTAAAGACAACCCGCCTAGAGGCAAAGCTGCGGGTGCACCAACACCTGTTGCTAAGAGACCTACACTTGTCCCTGCTGATAGTGCACTTATAGTTGATGTTCCAGTATTAACATATGTTCCCAGCATTAAAGGCAGCAGAATACCTTCGTTTGGTTTTGCTGTATTTTGAAAGGTCCTGCTCTAGTTTTTGTTGCATTTGTGTAATGTTGGTTAAATTGAAGGTTTTTATGTCAGGGGCTATCCCTTCTTTTGGCGGCTCTGGCGCTGTAGGCACATTTGGATAAACCTGAACAAACATGCTTTTTAAAATAAAAAATAATTTAGTAATGTTTTATTTTCTAATCTGTTATCTTGAATATTTAGCTGCGCATCATTTATTAAAAACAAATACACATTAAGCGGTTTATCGGCCTCTTTTTCTTTATCAATTTGAATGTTTATTATGTCTCTAACAGTTCTCCCCTCCCGCTTCCATGTAACCGATTATCCTCCGTTGATCTTAGGTCAATCCATAAACCGTATTTCGTTGTTAAATAATGATCAAGTCTAACACTGTGAAGATGCAGATCTTTAGACACAAGGTCAACTGTCGGATTTTCTACACCCTCCCGCCTCCAAACATTTTTCCCTTATTTCATCAAAATGATGATAAGGTTTAAGCCCGCTAGCGTAGATTTGGTTAGGACTGCCCTCAATTGTACATTGCACTTTCGTTATTTTAGGATTAACAAAATTTTCAGTTTGTCTTTGGAACGGTTTCTTCATCTTCGCACAGCAATAAAATACCTTTAAGCGATCTTGCTGTGGCACTAAAACTAAAATTCCATATAGTGTCTGCCTTGCTTTTAGGATATTTAGAATGATGAATCACTCTTTCGTAATATATTGCTAATTTTGACTGATATTGTGCTGAATCAACCTCGCTAAGTCAGGGTTGCTAACAGTGTCAAACTCTAACGAGATGTCAGAATGCTGTACTTTGCTTGGGTGTCTGTAGATATAATAACATATTTGTGGTCATTAAAAGTTAGTTATATGACAATCTGTCTTTTAATGCTCCTTGAAAGTATGGGGCATGCGCTTTTAACAACTCAAAATCTAGGGGTATGAAAAAGCGATTTCCATACGCATAACTTACGGCTACAAACCTTTTGCCGTCTTTAGCATCTTCAGCGCCTATTCTATGTTTTAGTGCTTCTTCATTTTCGATTCCTTGAAACGCAAGATCAGCCCTTTCATTCGCGGTTAGCCATAGATCAGAATAGGCTAAAAATATGTCTGCATTATGTAAAGAAAATATTTCTTGCCCCTCAAGTTTTATAGAAATTTTCTTAACGATTGCCCGCCCCAGATTCTGTACAACCGTCCTGTTTGGGTCTGTTGTTGAAGCGAGTTCTATTTTGAAAGTAAGCCGCGCAGAGCCTGGCACAATCACTTCATCCGCTCCTAGGTCTGGAAATTTAACAGTAAGAATTTGATCCGCATCAATAGTAGATGGATTATTGGAACATTTAATATTCCGCTTATTTCCCTTCACGCCAAAGGGCTCTTTCAGTCTTCTATGCGGGTCAAGAATTGAGCCATATGCTTGTGACATTTTTATGAAGCAAAATAAAAAGTTAATTATTTAAAACATGGCAGGCAGAGAAGATGAAGATTATGATGTTCCTGATCCTGGAGACGACATGAGTGAAATGACACAGCATCGCTCAGCGCTCTCATTGCGGCGTGAATTAACAGAAAGTAAGGTTAGATCATTGTACCAAAGTTTAGGTCAAGAACCTCCCGAATTTATACCCCTGATGATTTTGAAGTAAAAGATGACCATTTGTTTGTGAAAAACGATCAAGGACACCTTGTTCAGCTTACAACTAAAAAAGCCCCATCAAAGTTTTTAGCCGTGGGTTCAATTAGACAAAGACTCCCTGCGAGCGTACAAAAATCGCCTTGGCATTGCTAAACCAAAATTAGATAGGGATGCAGTTTGCTAAACTTCAAAACACACTGCAGGAACTCCCGACAGATAACCAAATGCAAAACATGGAACTTAAAGAATTAAATCAATCGGCAGACGAATTAATAAATGCAATAGAAGCAGAAACCAGTTTTTCAGAAGAAACAGCATTAAAGACTATACACGACTCACCGCTACCCATGCGAGAAATAGCGGCCCTTGATCATGCTTTAAGAACCATTAGAGGCGAATTAACAAACAATTTAGCAAAACTGGGTGAAATAGATGAGCATATAAAAAGAGAAAAAGAAAAACTCGTTGAGGCTGATGACGCCAACTTAGGGCATGATATTAAAGAAAGAATAGCCCAAAGACTAAAAGATCTTGAACAAGAGAGATCGGCAAGACTAGAAGTGTTGTCTACTAACCGAGAACAATTACGAACTCAAGTGAGCAGAATAAGAGAAACTATCCAAAGAATTTTATATGAAGACACAACGCTAGCAGAACGAATCCGAACACTGTTTAGAGAGCAAGGTGTCACATTAGCAAGCGTTATAACAGCCTTAGGATTTGCAATAAGTACACTGGTGATGGCTATTACAGGCGGCGGTGGGGCAAAGCCCAGTGCCTCCACCGCCATCACCTCCATCTCCGCCTGATAAATCATGGGTAAAAAAACAGCTTGATCATCTTGCGGGTTTATTAAAAAAATTAGCCGGTAAAGCCGCAGATGCTTTACCAGGTATATTTAGGGGGGTGTTGTTAGCTGGCTTTTGTCTACTGCGGGCAAAGTAGTTGGCTTTATGGCCGAGCACTTATGGACATTAGTTCTCTTAATAGTTTTGGGTTAATATTTAGTAAGATAAGACCGAGTAATCCTATGCCAGTTAATCCAAGAACAAGCGCTGTCTTTTCATATTCATGGTCATCGCGAACAAAGTCCGCGTCTTCAATGGCCTTTGGGCTTTGAACCTTAAGGATTGGATGACTTATTCTTGGGGGTCATCTTGTTTTTTTACTGCTTGCAATATTACTGGCTCAGAATTTATTTCGTTTTTCCCGACCTTCTGTTCATTGCCTGCCACAAGGATTTCATTATTGTAGTTTTATTATTGTGCCTATCTGGAGTCTGAGGTCAGAAGGCAGCATGTATAAACCAGTGCCAACAGCAAAGTCTACTTTCGATCTTGCGTATTGTAAAACATTTTGGTACCTTTTTATACTTGAAGGCAAATCAACTGTAGAATTAATGGCGTCCTCTAAATTTGCTAAGTATTGTTTTTGTGCATCAAAGCCAGTAGAAGATCAGTTATGCTCGATCTCGTTTGTGCTTGCGAACTAGCAAACACCAAACGTAAGTACGAACAGAGTCGTTTATTCGTTCTATTCCTGTTTTAGTTAGGCCCTTAGAAGTGTCTAATATAAATGTTGTCCATGCTGTTTATGCTCTTGCTCTATGGACCCTAGGTGAACAGTTGTGCCTGAAGAGAAAGATGTGTAAGGAGGATTCCAGTCATACTTATACTTTCTGTGCACGCCCCAAAAATAAGGGGTGCCTAAGCCATGATTAAGATCCAACTTTTGTCTAAGTCTGTCTTAACATTAATATTGAATTCGTTACAAATCTTTCAAAAGCCTTCATGTCTATTCGGTTGCTGAATGGATTAAACGGTTTGTCATTCGGTAATGGCGCTTGCAATTCAGTCAAAATACGTCTGAAGGTGTAATAAAAATGAAATCTGTACACTGACCTCACCAAAGGATCAGGATGATTTAAATGATCAGCATACGACACTCCACACCCAGTTGATGCACAAAACACGGCAAAGTTTAACTGGTTCTGGTAAAACTGCATCGGATGACTGAACCACACTTTTGCGATGTAGTCTTTTTTAATAGGGGGGTTTAAGATATTTGTCCAATGGAGTACTCACCTTTTTATGAAAGGTGTCAGACTGAGTCACAGAAATGTCAAGGGTGTCAGTTGTTATATTTTTAAGATTGTAGTGCGGCCCAACAGAATATTTTGCATCAGTATATTTGAATGCACTCATTTTTATTTCGTTTAAAAAATGTTTGTAACAATAACAACCCAAGACCGTCCTTCGTTTTTAGAACATGCTGTTAAAAACGATTGCGGAACCAAAAATGGTCACACTCCATGAAATATTCTACAAAGTCGTATGGTTTAATATAAGTGAATCCAAGGAGAATAATAAGATTTAAAAAAATTAATAATAGAGGACAATTAGTTAGCCAGTTAACCATACCTGATGGTTATTACGGGTTTGCTCACTAAAAGAAGCAATGAGTAACTTTGACATTACTCTCAAACTTAACAATGCAAATCTAAAAACAATGTTGGCCTTCAAGCCTGAAGAAGAAGAAGTAGGTTACTATTTTGATGAAGAGCTAGCTAAAATGTTAGGCTTTACAACTGCCAATCGAGACGTTCATAGTTTTAGAGTTACGCCAAACAAAACTACTTATGAGGGAGAAAATCCGCTCGATCTTGCATTACATTCATTACTCTATGTTCATTTGGATGAGCTAAGCACTGATGAAAACTTATATGATGGAAGGCCCTCAACTGTTTTAAGAGCTCTTCCGTCAGGGAAAGCTGCATATTGCGATTATGAAATTATACAATTCCCTAATTTACAGTTTAAAAGATTAGTTTGTGGGAGGGTTGGATCATTTAATATAAAAATTGCAGACAAAGCGGGGAAAGTTGTGAAATGTGATAACCTACACATTGTTTTGGAAATAAAATAATAAGTTGTTCTAAAAAATAATGTCGCGGGGGCCAGAAGAATCAGGAGTTACATTAGCGCCTGTGAGGTGTATAACCTTAGAATTAAAAGACCTTGCAGACGTTGCGGACTTTGAACAGAACGGTGAGATAGGCGCTTTGTATGGTTTTGAGTACACTAAAGATGGTGATTATAAACGCAAAGAGGTTGGCGACAACAAAAAGTTTCCTAAACTAGAACAGCTGCGCAATCTAGAAGCAAATAATGTTGGCCAGTATGAATATAAAATAGTTCGAAAACCTGACCTCAAATGGCACTTAGAACCATATTTAGAATGGGAAATAAAATTTGAATTCATAAGCCCATTTACATTTTTTAGCCGCCAAAAAAGTTTCAGAAAAGCATTCAACTCTGGCCCTTTACATGTAAGTCTTATGCCGGACGACAATAGTCGGAAAGAAATTGAAATAACGCCGTATGGGAAAAAACAGTACATCCTCCACAGAAAAGAAACAGTTGTAAAAAAAGCTTCTACAAAATTACAGTTCTTTCCAAGCAGAAAATTAGGAGACACGTTCACAATAATATTTGAAATTTCTGTCTTTAAAGATGTGGAGAGGGATGGGGTTGTGGGCGTTAGTGACGACCTTATAAAAGGAATTAATATTAGCTGGCAAAACTTAGACGTTAAACGCCTTACAGTTACCATCGTCGTTCTTCACAATGGTGAGGATATTAAGGTTATAACAACAAGCAACAAAATCACTGTTGACTTAAATAGAAACAATCTTACAGAACTGAATTGGATTAATCTTACACATTTAGGCCTTATAGGGTTTTATTATACTGAACAAGTTTTGACAGAGAGTATGATAAAAATAATAACTGGATTAGATTAAATTCTGTTATAAAACTATGGAGCAGTTAAACTTTATGACAAAAACCCCTCATTGTTCATTAATTTGTGGACAAACTGGTTGTGGAAAAACAATATTTATCCTCAACCTGTTACAAACAGTTTATCGTTATAATTTTGATCATATTGTAATTTTCTGCCCAACACTTAAATGGAACAAAGCATATCATGATAGAAGGTTTATATGGTCTGATGATAACATATTTTTAGTTAATCCTAGCAATAAACTGAGTGAGTGTCTAGAACGCTTTTATAGATTGTTTGAGGGAACGCAGACGCTATTTATTATAGATGACTGTTCAGCAGAAAGAGACATTGTTAAAAAGAGAAACGCTTTGTCAAAACTAGCTTTCAGTGGAAGACATGCTGGGATAAGTGTGTGGATTTTATGTCAAAAATATAACTCCGTTTTAAAAGACTTTAGAGAACAGTTAAAGACTGTAGTTTTATTTCACATGAAAGACAGAGATGCCTTTGATGAATGTATGCGTGAAAATGATGTTATTGAAAATGATCAGGAAAAACACAGAATTAAGCAAAAATTAAAATCTAAAAAGTTTAGTAAATTAGTATTGAAAACGGATAACCCTACACAGTATGTCTGTTTGTAGGGTCGTTATTTTTTGGTTATTGAAGTGTTACTTGTCAGAGAACGGAGAAATGCAGGTTCTAGAGTCGCCCGGTCGAAACTGGTTGAGACCGGGTGAGCTAGAACCTGCATTTCTCCGTTCTCTAGTTGTAATAATTTGTTTGCCACCATGTGGTAAAGATTCTTTGTTGACAATCTGACCACCATTCTTTATGTACAATCTGACTTTAAAGATTCTTTGTTAACAATCTGACCACCATTCTTTATGTACAATCTGACTTTTGCCAGTATGCAATTCTATCTTCTACAAGATAGTACCTGAATGATTTTTTTTTCTTTAATAAGGAAAACGGTATGTCTGTATTAGGCGAAAACTGCAAAAATGATTTATGAATACTGGTGATTGTTGGAAGTGTATGACTACAAGTCTACACTAGATGTGTACTTAGGCAACGTGTACCCCAAAGTAATGTAATTTACTTAATAAGAAAACATTGAAAAGTTATTTGACCAAAATTGTTTAGCACTGTATTGCTGTCTCCTACCCTTTGTAAACTCCACTTTACATCTAAACAAGGGTGGAGATTGATACGTATGACAGATATTATGTATGCTTGTCCAATCTTTTGTTGGCTGAGTTCTCACACCTCTTCTGATAGATAGAGGGCAAATGTGGGCACTTGACAAGCCAGAATCTCTGCTACTTAACTACAAACTAGGTTCTCTTTGTTTAAGAAACCTGGGATCCTGGCTACCCTGGGCAAGTCTGGTGGCATTACACACCACAGCCCAGCACTCTCTTTAGACTACTTATATGGGAGAATGACACAATTTTATATCATAAACAAAAATAGAGAAAAATCAATTTACACACATTTTACGAAACAAAACGAATATCAACACCGATTTGAAATCTCCATCAGCTCTGAGTAGTGTGGCTGTATACATGCATAAGCATTCTGTTTCCACGGAAATTCTTTTCCTTCCCTTTTTACTGGCAACCAGTCTACGTTTGTCGTCATGCATACACAAGACTACACAGACGCATGCGCGCACTACCCGCTTTTTCGCCCGACCCTTTTAATTTGGCCTACCGCCCCCTTTTAATGGGATATCATCACTGGGACTGGTCTGTCCCGTTCCCCTTGAATGCATCTCGCCAGAGAGCATGCGTTGCAATGTGTACAAAATCGCCTGATCTCGGTCGCGACATTGCCTAATGCTGGGCCAGTAGTACTCCCGCGTCACTTTCTTTTGTGTGGCCTGAGGCTAACGTCTCATGGTTTGCTGACATCACCACCTTTCTTCGTTTCGTAGGCACAACTTGTCTTTTTGTCCTTCTTGATGTTGAGTATGTGATTGTTTGGTGCAACACCCCATTTTCTATCTCAATTCCGACGGTGCCATACTTGACACCTTTCTTCTGTCCTGTGTGAGCAAAACCAAAAACATTTTTAAGCGAGTTGTCGCCCTTTGTTCTGCCAGTAACAGAGTTGGGTTAGTCTCACTGGACATGCCCTGTTGCCTTTGAAAAGGCTTGACCGCCTGGGGCCTTTCCCTCACGAGACTTGCTTCACCTGATTCAACAGAAAAACTGGGCAAAATTTAGAAATAGGGAGTTAGTTACCGCCAAGGACATAGACAAAGTACAGGACAAGACAATGCATTTCGACTTCTTGGGTCTTCTTCAAGCAAACACAAATAACATTTAGGACAGTGAGATTTGTTAATTGTTTTTGCCTGAAGAAGACCCAAGAGGTCGAAATGCATTGTGTCTTGTCCTGTACTTTGTTTGTCTACGTCCTTTGCGGCAACTAACCCCTTCTCTTTCTAAATTTTGCTTCATGTTCTGCCCTCAGTCACTCCGTTTTGAAACTTAAAAGAAAAATTGGGGTTTCGATCTTTATACTTACGTGCTCTAGTGATGTTCCCAATCACCATATCATACAGTGGCTTTGGGACAACCAAAGCCTGTACAATCCCACGATCGAGTGATGTATCAATGAACAGCTGGGCCGCTTTGAATTCTGCCACACTTCCATCAATTTGCCTACACTTCTGTCTCTTACCTGTGAATTGTCCCTCCTTAACCAGGGATTCTTTCACCATTACACCTGTGCACTCAAGAGTCTCTAATGACAAGAACCACCTTTTCCCCTACTCTGCCTTTGTGCACATCCATGTTATCTCCTGATTCTGTGAATACACAGCACAATCCAGATCCAATGACACTGTCATCTATTTCTTCTTTTCTACCTGCCTCTCTCGTGGCCTGACCCTCATTGCTGCAGCTTTCTGTGACTTTAATATGCAGTCCCTAGCCAAGTGCCCTGTCTTACTGCACAAGGAGCAGGTACGTTTGTCTGCAGTCTTATCCACGTGGCTGCTAGACTCCACCCTTTTTTTTCCTCTTAATTTAAATAAGTTCATACAGTACAACATAATGGAAACTAAAGCGAAAAAGACAAACAAAAAACAAATGGTAGGGAAAAAAAAACAGACATTCCAAACATATTGATAGTACCATTTTACATTTTGAAGACAAAAGGTTAGAACATGTTTGCGTGGTAGAGAGAGAGAGAGAGAGAGAGAGAGAGAGAGAGAGAGAGAGACGCCGAGCGTATTATGAACGTTTACAGATTCTGTTTTTTTTTTCTTTTTAAGATCCTGTGCAATGTCCAATGAGGCTGTTTTAGGCGAAGTAACAGTCCTAGGGAGATATAATCACATCGATAATAATGTAATGTACAGTGTCATGATCATTTATAATTCATTCTGGGTCAGCTAACATCGGCATATATGGGTGCTGCTTGGAAAGAAGATCGTTGTATACAATTTTTTTTTCAGAGCAAAATACTCTTCACTTTTATACCTGCATTTTAGCTCACTGAGAAATACTTGTAGTCTGAGTGATTTTTGTTCTGTTCTACACTGATAGTGCTTCACAAATAATACAATAAAATAGAATACATCATCCATATGTATATTTTTGTCAAATCCAACTATGGTTAATGATCCACTTATCTGCAAATTAAATGCACACATATATTTTTCATTCATTAGATCCACCAGCGTTTCCCAAAAACGTATGATCGTGCAATACCAAAACATATGTGTAATACTGTCCTTAAATGAGGTACAGAAAGTACATACATTACTGTTCAATACACGCTTTTTTTTCAGCACCACATTAGTATCAAGACACCTGTGTATTATTCGTAACTGTATTTCTTTTTTTACGTCAGAAATTTTGCTAAGATAAAGAAAACAGTTTTTCCAGTCATTTTCAACGTTCAGTTTTGTATCCCAGTTCGTACAGCGCTTCGGGCGTGTATTATTATCTATAAAAATGTCATAATATAATCTTGACCCTTTACAAACTGACGTCAACTTTTTGTAACATATGTGCATATTTAGTTTCAGCTTCATCAAGGAGGCGTCACTGCGTGCAGACTAGTCCATATACACTACACCGCATCCGCTAAGTTTTGAGACCACACTACGCATGATTTGAAGCTGAAATTCTGCATTCAAACATTCATTAGTATTTTCAACTCCAATATTTGCGTTTTGTATATATGTAACGAGATGGATGAGTTGTAGGTGGGTCCTCTAGGGAAGGACTGGGGATAATTTCTCAATGAGAATTATCTTAACATTTCACCTACACTCTCTCTCTCTTACTAGTGGTGGAAGAAGCAACGTTCCGGTACTAGTCATCAAAGAAATTTTTATTTTATTCCGGGACTTGGTAAAATACTGAACAGTGGCTCTGTGATAATTTTCCTTAGGCCTGTACTCTTACAAGTACTTATAGCTCCGAGAGACAGAATTGAAGACAGAAGTTCAAACATTCAACATTTGATCGAACAACAGAGAAATGACACAAGCTAAGTGCACTTTCACACATCAACTTTTATTGCTTACACATACATAAGTATTGGCGGGTCAGTTCCATGGGCTAGGGTTTAGTTCTCATTGGACTACCACAATGAGGGGCCCTCCCTCACTCATACTTTACTCGCTTGCACTCAGTGCAGCAAGCTTAAGTTGGCATACAGGGGGTCTGTCTAAGTTACACTGAATGGTGGTGGGGGGGGGGGGGGTTGGAGAAGGAGGGAGGTTTGACGATTGCCTTTGTTTAGAAAGAGAGGGTGTTAGTTACCGCCAATGACATTGACAAACAAAGCACATGACAAGGCACGATGCATTTCAACCTCTTGGGTGTTCTTCAGGCAAAAAAAAAAAAAAAAAAAAATCACATTTAACGTTTAGGACAGTACAAACAAAGAACGAAAACTGACTCATCTGTTGTTGTCCATGTGGTGGGGAGAATAGCCGTCAGACGGAAATGACAAGGGGGATTATGGGAGAGGAAAAGGAGGGGGGGGGGGGGGGGGGTTGCGTGGGGGAGGGGAGAGGGTGTGTGTGATACGATAGAGTTGTGTGTCTAGTTTAGTGGGGTGGTGTGATATCTTTGTGACGGTTGTGGTAATGGTGGATTGATAATAATGGTAAAGGGGGGGGGGGGGGGGGGGGGGGGGGGGGGGGGGGGGGATTGGAAAAAAATGTATATATATATATTATATATATATATATATACATATATATATATATATATATATATATATTTATATGAGGGATGAATAAGTACATGAACAGAATGAAAGAAACTGTAAAAAAAAAAAAAGTTACGTGAATAAAATAAATGATTTCGCTGGGTGATGAAAGAGGCGGTAGTAGTTATGCGTGGGTAGTTGTGAAAGGTGTGTGGGCAATGTTAATAAGTGTGTCCAGGCTGAATACATTTGCCAGATTAAATTTCACTTCGCCTCTTCTGTTCTCTCCTGTGTGTCTGGACCTTCCCCCAACGGCCTTCTTTGAAACGAAATCCACGAATGTTAAAGAAGGGTTTATAATATTCTTGCTTCCCTTTAGGTTCACATGTACCCGTCGTTATTTGAATTGAACAAATCAGCTTGGTTGCTCCTGCACATAGTTATTCTATTTCTGTGTTGAAACCTTAAATGAATATACTTATAGTCAACAGGAGTGCTCTGATACATCGAATGGTTATGTCAATACGTCAGAATATACAGTACTGCGCAAAGGGGAAAACATAATCCTGAAGTTTTTTTTTTACATGAATTTGAATCATACAGCATAATTAATCGGTCCATTTCAAAATGAAAAATGACCTTTGGGTGAACTTATGCTTTTATGTTACCTTTTGTTACTCACATTCAAAACGTAGTTCATTAAGGAAGGCAAAAAAAGAACATGTTCATAACTCGGGAAAATCATATTTCGACAGAATTGTTGTGCGTTGTATGTATGTCAAAAGACTGATCAGTAATGATTGAGAAGATTCAAATAAGAGTAACAACCAGATTGTAATTCAACATATAACTGGTCCCTATTTCACACACTCTCACTGTAGTTCAACATAGAATAGATCCCAATCTCCCAACACTCTCTGTACTTCAACCCAGGATACTTCCCCATGTCTATACACTCTCATTGTAATTAAACACATAATTAGTCACTGTCTCTAAACACTCTCATTATGATTCAACTCAGAGTATATCCCCATCTTCCAACACTCTCTCTGTAATTCAGCACAGAATATATCCCCATCTTCCAAGACTCTCACTGTAATTCAACACACAATATGTACCATTTCCCCAACATTATCACAACAGTTATTAATGCAGCACACAGTATATCTCCATCTCCCAACACTCACTGTAACTCAACACACAATATATCTCCATCTCCCAACCTCTCACTATAATTCAGCACAAAATCATATTCCCATCTCCCAACACGCTCACTATAATTCAGCACAGAATTATATTTCCATCTCCCTGCGCTCTCTCCATTCAGTTCTCATCTCCCAGCACATTGTGACTGAACACATTTAAGTGTCCCTTTTCCAATACTGTCACTTTAACTCAGTACACCTAATACTGTCACTTTAACTCAGTACACCTAATACTGTCACTTTACTTCACTACACAAGTCGGGAGGAAAAGTGTTGTGTTTCCAAAAGTAGGTCGTCAGACTGCCGTCTCTCTTAAGGACGCGTTGTTTACTTTGGACCGGAAAGAGTCGTCTTCCCCCAAGGATAAGCTATCACATTGCCTCGTCTGTTAAGGACGCGTTGTTTACTTAGGACCCGAGTCAGGTAGTGGGGAAATTGTTTTCCCACGGATAGGCTCTCAGATTGCGATAACGTTGGGAAAGCCTCCTCTGAAGGCCCTGCTTCACTGTTCTCTAGTCAATTACTCTTGGTCACTTAGCGTCCAGCTGGGAAGCGATAAGAGCCTTGGGGGGGAGGGGGGGGGGGGGCTGTGGGAGGGAGGGAGGAGACGCGAAGAGAGGAAGAATAGGGTGTAATTAAAGAAAGGGAGAAGCCTTAGGGTTGTGACTGAAGCCTTAGGGTAGTGACAGCTGAAAGCCTCTTCAAATGACGAAACGAGGTGTCACGTGACTGCATGGGAACATTCTATAAAAGAGCCGCCACCTCACCACCGACTTTCATTCTTCTTCACAACGATCTCAGTGGTTGCGTATGTTCCGTGACAGACGAAGGACTGCCGAGTTTGCCGTGGGAACTTGACCAAGCCAGTCTACGTCACGCAGTTGACATCAGCAATTCGCAACGTGAATATTGTAAGAGACGAAGAACTTGTGTGCACACTCTCTGAACTCTGCTTCTGAAAGTCAAGAATGGCGTCCACCAAGTTATGTGCTCACGATCAAGTGGACATTGACCGTTATTACAGGTAAGCTCATTCCTTCCCCCCCCCTTTTTTTTTTGTAATTGATTTGGAATATAACGAAAGTTTAGGCCTCCAGTCCATTTCCCTTTCCTCCCTTTAAAAGACATACTCGATACTTAACATCAATAAGAAAGCACCTGACACAGAGCGGGTGTTGTAGGCTATATGTATTAAGCAGCATGTTTCTTCGCGTGGCCTTGTCATTTTTTTCTTTTCTTTTCTTTTTTTTTTTTTCATCATGATGACGTGCTCACGTGTGAAGATCAGAAGGCTGGAAAATGGACTTCCCGGGTTCTACTCGATGTCGAGTAGACACTGTGTGTTTGGCCTGTGTTTATCGTGTTTAATCAAACAGAAAAAGTTATCATCGTTGGTTGAAAATAGCCTACACCAAGTTACAGTGCAGCAGAGGCAATATGTGTGCAATATTACAAGTATTGTGTGGAAGAACCAGTAAAGGCGCCCATGTGATTGCGATGGAAAAGCTGATCCGTGAGAAAGTGATGGCGCACCTACTAGATAACAACCTAATCAGTAGACGGCAACACGGTTTCATCAAAGGACGCTCATGCATAACCCAGCTTCTGGAAACCCTGGATATCTGGACAGAGACTTTGGATGCTGGAGGTGGCATAGATGCCATATACATGGATTTCATGAAGGCTTTTGACAGCGTACCGCATCGCCGATTGATAGCTAAAGTTGAAGCCCATGGAATTAAGGGTAAAGTCCTTCAGTGGATCCAAGATTTCCTGACCAACAGAGTGCAGTGCGTCAATATTAACGGAACAAGGTCAGGCCAAGCAGATGTGACCAGCGGCATCCCACAGGGCAGTGTGTTAGGACCTGTTCTTTTTCTATTGTACATCAACGATTTGCCCCGACACGTCCAGAGTCATGTTGAGCTTTTTGCTAATGATACAAAAATCTTTGCCCGAAATGACAATAATGACGCACAGCAAACTCTCCAAGAAGATTTTAACCGACTCCAGAGGTGGTCAGCTGATTGGCAACTAAAGTTCCACCCTCAAAAATGCAGTGTGATTAGGCTTGGTAACCCCAGAACAGAGGCAACATACTGTATGAACAGCAAAAACTCTGAGGGTGAGGACTGTACTACTAGACTGGAAGAGAATGAAGTAGAGCGGGACTTGGGAGTGTTGGTAGACAGGGACCTTAGTTTCAAGAACCAGGTGGCACAAGCAACAGCAAAGGCCAATAGAATCCTTGGGGTCATCAGAAGGTCCTTTGATCACATTACACCAGAAACCTTTGTCCAACTCTACAAGTCCCTTGTGAGGCCAGTTCTGGAGTACGGTCACGCAGTATGGCAGCCAAGATTCAAAACCCTGTGTGCGGATCTGGAGGATGTCCAAAGGCGAGCAACAAAACTCATTGGCCCCCTGAAAGAAAAATCATATCCAGAGGCGAGAGCGCCTGGCAGTACTTAAGCCGCCAAGCCTGGAACACCGCAGAAATAGAGGCGACATGATTGACACTTTCAAGTTCGTGCGTGGTTTATATGATACAGACAGACCTCAGTTCCAGCACCACCTAGGTAGAGACACAAGAGGGAACTCTCTAAATCTTGAGAAAGGACATTGCAGACTAAATGTGCGTTCCAACTTCTTTGCGCAGCGAGTGGTGTCCACATGGAACAGTCTTCCAGATAGTGTTGTGACGGCCCCGAGCATTAGTGCTTTTAAAAGAAGACTGGATGCCCACTGGGAAAGTCTGCCGAACAAATTTGACCCCAGCTGTTACAACTAGACTGCTTTTGCCATGCCACGCACGCAAGTCTAGTTTGAACAGGAGTGGTGAACAGGCCTTGTAAAAAAGGCCTCAAACACCCAATACATCAAGTATCAAGTAAGTGTTCCCCCACACCGCCGGACACCGGTCATGGCGGCGTCGGATCCAGGCCACGTGACGCCTGTGTTTCTGCTCAGCTTGCCAGCAGTGAACGACCAAGAATATTCGGTTAGTGAAATCTGTGCTGCAGCAGAAAAATGCTCTGGCTTTGAGGCAATCGAAGGGGCTCAGCGAATCGGAGGTTTGTGGAGGTTGTACCCCATCACTACTGAAGCTCGAGCCAAGTTATAATAAATGGACCGCAACTGCGTGGGTTGTTGGTACAACCTGAGGACAAAAAGACAAAACTGGCGCAGAGAATGAAATTCCAGCGACCAAGCTCATTATTAATATTAGCAACATTCCCCTGTCTGTATCTAACAGTGATATTGTGGGAGAGTTGGAAAAAAAAAACAACAACTAAACATTAAATGTCGTTCACGACTGATTGACGAAAGGGACAGGGACGCTAACCGGAAACTGACCCGTTGGAAGACAGGCCGGCGATTCGTGTACATCGACACGTCCCCACTCTCTTTCTCTCAGTCGATATGAAGTTATGAACATAAGTACATTGTTTTGCTTTTTTTCTTTTCTTTTATGTTTTTCGTTTTATTTCCGTAAATACCGCTCAGTTTGTATTATACTGTTATTGCAACGGAATACACCGTTTTCTGTTTTATCTCCGTCGTCTTCGTCTGTCTGTCTTTCTCGGTTTTCTCTTAGTTTCTTTTCTCTTTTTTTTTTCTCTCGATATTTTCTTTTTTTTTCCGTTCATTCTTTCTTTTCTTTTCTTTCTTTTCGTTTTTATCTCCTTTTTGCATCTGTTTCTGTCATTCTGGTTGTCTGTCTGTGACTCTGTCTCTGTCTGACTCAATTCTTTCTATCACCCTCCCTCTCTCTCTCCATATATCCATTCGTCTCTCTACCCATGCCTTCAGTCTCTTTCTCTCAGTGGATGAGAACGTGTGCATTATCTTTTTCTTTTCTTTTCTTCTTTTTGTTGTTGTTTTGCTTCCGTGAATACCGCTTAATTTGTATTATACAGTTAATACAGTGTAACCCACCATTTTTCTATCTCCGTCATATTTGTCTGTTCCTCTCTGTGTTCTTCCTTTCTTTTTTTTTTTTTTTAAACAGCTATTTGTTGGTTTTTTTTTTTCTTTTTTAATATAGCTTCTGTCTGTTGCTCTGTCTTTGTCCCTGTCTTTCTATCTGTCTGTCTGTCTGTCTGTCTCTCTCTCTCTCTCTCTCTCTCTCTCTCTCTCTCTCTCTCTCTTTGTCTCTTTGTGTGTCTCTCTCTCTCTCTCTCTCTCTTTTCTCTCTCTCTCTCTCTCTCTCTCTCTCTCTCTCTCTCTCTCTCTCTCTCAGGATCTAATGCATTTATTTCATTTTATGGAACCGAGTCCCACCGAATAGTGATAACAGCGTAAATACCTTAACTATTCATGACGTTAGGAATGCTGCTCTTTTCAGAATGCATTTTGACAATTTAAGAGTGAACAGTATCAAGTATGAAACAAGTGTTGGGCGTTTTCCTGTGGTGGCATGGAATTAGTGATAAGATAGATGTCAACTAACGCACATTTCGTTTCTTTCACTTGTTTCATTTTACGACCTTCATTGAGACAGATTAAAAAGAGAGAGAGAGAGAGAGAGAGAGAGAGAGAGAGAGAGAGAGAGAAGAGTTGGAGGGAAAATTGCTGAGTTCCCCCAAACAGAAAAAAAGCTTCTAAATTTGCCTGGTTTCCAATCTTTTTGTCAAATATAACTTGTCAAATAAGCCCATCTACTAAATACAAACGTATTAATTAAATCAACTCAACCGAAATATCAAACGTAAATGGCGTAAGATCAGAACAAGCAAGGGTGACGAGTGGCCTCGCTCAAGGCAGCGTCTTAGGGCCTATCCTCTTCGTCATGTACATCAACGACTTGCCTCGCTATGTCCACAGTCATATTGAACTCTTTGCGGATGACACTAAGGTTTTTACGCGTAGCGACGACAGCAACTCGAGGGCTACTCTTCAAGAGGATCAAGACCGGCTACAGCAGTGGTCCACGGACTGGCAACTACGCTTTCATCCAGAAAAGTGCGGTGTCCTGAGACTGGGCCATCCAAAGGAAGCAGCCACCTACTGCATAAAGGGACGCTTGCAACCCCCAGGGAGTGGAGTGCACTCATTGGTTAGAGGAGAGTGACGTTGAAAAAGACCTGGGTGTGTTGGTGGACAAAGACTTGAGCTTCAAGAATCATGTGGCACACATAACAGCAAAAGCCAACAGAATCCTAGGCGTTATAAGGAGAACCTTTGACCATCTTACACCCAAAACCTTCGTTTCACTCTACAAGTCCCTAGTGGGTATGACGTTTTACCGGAAACCCCCGGAAACGCCCGGAAACCATTGAAATACTGAAAATCCCCTATAGACCAACGTAGGAACAGGTAAGTAGTAGTTACTTGCTAATAAATTGATGTAGTTTTTCGTTTCTTACAAGCCAGGAGAGTCCCCTCGACCACGCTATCATGTTGAGGCCGATTTGACAAGTCTTGATTATGTAATTTTTTTCCCGCAGATGGCGTACGTGCATGTTATCAGCAGATGGCACCACAGCACCAACGGTCCACAGAGCTGTCTGTATATTAGCCAATTGTCACATATTTGCCAATTAGTCTAGAACTTTTCTCCAGTTTGATTGAAGACCAAGAAATTAGGGGTTTCCGATATTTCTGGGGTTTCCGGAGGTTTTCGGTGGTCGCGCGCACACACACGCATACACATAAGCGCACAAATGTACACACACACGTACATGCGCACACTATATAGGTAAACACAAAACACGCAAAAATCATTATGTTCTTTGTTTAATAGGGGTTTCCGGTATTTCTGGGGTTTCCGGGGGTTTCCGGTGGTCGCGTGCACACACACGCATACACATAAGCGCACAAATGCACCCACACACGCACATGCGCACACTGTATAGGTAAACACAAAACGCGCAAAAATCATTGTTATATTCTTTGTTTAATAGGGGTTTCCAGTATTTCTGGGGTTTCCGGGGGTTCCGGTAAAACGTCATAGCGCTTCTTCTTGCACCGCAAGAATCGAGGAAAGGAGCCAAGTACTTCATGATACCCAATGATTGTGAAACGTCTCACACTTGGAATTATTTTCCAATAAAGAATATGAGGGGGAATAAAAAAGGAAATCACGATGCGCCCCCCCCCCCCCCCTTCAAAAAGTTTGTACCTTAGCAATCTCTCTAAGGCCTTCGTAGATCCAGGCTATGTTAAGTACCAGGCGTGGTCTGGTCAGTTCAGGTGGAACGTACCCTGGACACTGGTCGTTATCGTCTTGAGATCATGGCTAAGCTAATCGCGAATGGCTTGCTTGTCAACACTGATAACGATAAAGATAACGTCGGCGGAAAATGGTCATCGTTGTTATCTGATAAACCAAGCTGGTTTTCATCCATATTTGTAGAAGCCATCTGTACATCCGTACTTTGGACCCTTCCAAACCTCCACATCAGCACGCATATAAATCAATGTTGTTTACAGTCCAGCCGATCACGAAGGGCCATATCGTATCAGCACGCGCGCTTCATCAAAACGCACAACTCGGCACTGTTAAAACTTTATCATAATCTTATAGGGATTTTGACATAATCTAATCAGGATTTATCATAATCTTATCAGGATCGTCAGTCCCGAACGTGGTGAGGGTGTTGAAGAGGGTGGCAAAAACTTGTGACGTCATCTTTGTTTCAGCAATGTAATTGACTCTCTCTATGCCATTCAAAACACCGTCCTCTCGTTTAGGCCGTGGGTCCAATAAGGACAAGACTCAGTTTCTTGGTTCTTCACCGATCAAGCGGAATAGGAGCTATGTCTACGGCAACAGTAAGCTTACGGGGACTAAGTGAAACAGTGCGCGCATTTTCCAAGTTCTCGTGATGCGCACAGCTCCCAGTGGGAGGTCAGAAAGCGCGCGCGTCATGTCCGATACCTCAGAAAGCGCGCACAGTTGACTTTAAAACCACATGATTATTGCATCTGTTTCGTTCGTTTTTGTTGTCCTTATCCGGTGTACATCGCCACGAACACCGTGTATTTGTACATCTTGAACTCGTTTCCTCTCTGCCGGTGGTCTGTCCAGGCGATAAGCCATGTTCAGGTATCCCTCTGCTTGCAGGAGCGATGCTGGTTTCTCTTAGAAGGTCGAGCTCACTGTTATGCTCTCGGCCTTCACTTTTCGCTTGTATTTGTTCGTTGAAGATTCTGTCTTGAGTGTCTAAGGGCAGCAGGTCTCGTTCTCGTTCCCATGTGCTGAAGTTATCAACAAAATGCATGCAAACCCTCCTTCACACACACACACACACACACACACACGCACGCACGCGCGCGCACGCACGCACGCACGCACACACACACACACACACACACACACACACACACACACACACACACACACACACACACACACATGCACGCGCGCGCGATCCTCGTGATGAAATATGGGAACTACATTTTTTCCTGCGGAGAAAAAAAAGGTGTGTGTGTGTGTGTTCAAAGATCAGTCTCCCTGGTTTGATAAATAGGCCCAATATTGGCGTCGCTCGGACCCTGTTACCCGCGCCGACGCTCAGCGTTCAGGGAGGCAATTTTAGAATGTCGCTCTCGTGGTGTGTCCGGGCGCCAGTACAACTCGTCTGCATTTTGTAGTTCCAGTATCGGAAGTTAGATATATCAGTATCAAATGTAATTTGAATTTTGGAAATAAGTTTTCCTCAACTGGAACATTTTCATACTCCACCCCTCCCCCCGTAATGGAAATGCCTTACTCCTTTTCTCAAGTCCATCCGTAAATGTTTTTGAAATGTTTCTTCGAAGGCTTGTGAAAGTTTCCGTTTGTATCTATCTATCCATCTGTCTTTTTTTTTTTTTTTTAATGGAGCACGTCTCTTTCTGTGATTGACGAGGATTCTAATGCACATCTAGAACTTGTCTCCATCTAAATCTATTAAATGGAATCGACTCGTTTTTAAAAATGGCGCCATCTGCTTCTGTCTCCCTCCCTCCCTCTCTCTCTCTCTCTCTCTCAATGCATCGGATAAATTAAGTACAATTTGAATTCATATTTCCGTGTGTGCAACCATGCTACACCACATTTCTTCAATGCACATCGATTTGTTTTCGTTTATGTTGTTTTTGAGAGGGAGCTTTCGAGACGATTATTCTTGCCATGCGTTAATCTACCCACGCCCTACCCATTTTTGATACGGACAGAAATGACCTGTCATTCAACCATTTCGACTTCGACTTCGACTTCGACTCTCTCTCTCTCTCTGAATATGAAAACACGCAAGCACGCACGCATTCTCTCTCTCTCTCTCTCTCTCTCTCTCTCTCTCTCTCTCTCTGCCGATCTGTCCGTCTGTGTCTGTCTGTCTGTCTGTATGTACATATGTCTAGGAGACACGGCTTTGGTCTTTCATAACAAATTCTTCCACAGCAAAATGAGGGTGAAGGGGCTTGTAGCCCCAACTGCCATAGACTCTGGGCGTGCAATTAGTTGTACGGGCGTATCCTACTCTGTTACAGCATGGTTCGGAACGACAGCATGGTTCTGAACGACAAAGCCAACCATTCCACCACAAATCAGGTGCTGGACGAACCTACCTTGCATCTGCTCAACAAGCTGGTGTCAAACGGAGTCCTAGACCGAGTGTTGGGCTCCATCAGTGTGGGCAAAGAGGCCAATGTCTTCCGAGCGGAGAAAGACGGTCATGAGGGCGCCGCCCGCCACTTTGCCTTGAAGGTATACCTTCATGCTGCTTTGGGATAGGATGTCGTGTGGGTGGTTGTCTACGGTGGTGTATGTCACGGTGTCTGTGTGCGTGTGTGCGCGCGCGCGCGTGCGTGCGTGCATGCGTGCCTGAGTGTGTGTGTGTGTGTGTGTGTGTGTGTGTGTGAGAGAGAGAGAGAGAGAGAGAGAGAGAGAGAGAGAGAGAGAGAGAGAGAGAGAGAGAGCACGTCTAGCTGAAAAATACATGGACAGAATCTTTCTCTCTCTGAGAGAGAGAGAGAGAGAGAGAGAGAGAGAGAGAGAGAGAGAGAGAGAGAATATATTCCCTTTACACGTTTTGTTGTGAGTTTGATGAATGGTAAAAGACTACACGCATGAATCGATCTCTACTATGTCCAGATCATATTTGTATTGTCTGTATTGGTTACATCTGGTGACTCTGTCATGTAATAATTATTTCTCCCTCTTTAATGCAGATATACAAGTCGTCAATGATGACATTCAGAAAATCAAGATCGAAATATGTGGATCCTGATTTAAGGTAAGGTTTATTTGAATTGTTTTTTGTTTGTTTGTTTGGTGCCTTGGTGATCAAACGTATCACGAAATCACGTTGATGATCATATATACAATTTTTAGTGTAACACGCGTCTAAAAACGTTGGACATTGGCACATAATTTATCTTGTTCCATCTCTTTTGAATCATTCATATTTAGATATATGTAAAAACAAACAAACCGAAACAAAAACGAAATGAAGTACTATGAAAGAAATAGAATGACACAATGGGTAGGAAGAAAGTGCGTTTTTTAAAACGCTTTCATTGTTTATGATTGCTAGCTTCCGCAAAGTCTACCATGGAGACAACCCCAGAACCCTTGTGAGAGAATGGGCCAGAAAGGAAGTGAGAAATCTGAAAAAGTATGTATCCAACATTGTTTCGGTCTGTCTGCCTGCCTGTCATTCTTTTCCTTCTCTCTCTCTTTTTTTTTTTTGGTGTTCTGTTCTCTTTTTTTTTTTTTTGGCTATTTATTTATTTATTTATTTATTTATGTATTTACTTGTTTCTGTGTCTCTGCAACCGTGGCTGTCTTCTCTCTCGATCTTTGATTGCTTGGCTTGCAGTACATGTAACTTCTTGTCTTGTATCTATATAGCTTCTATCTATTTATCTATCTGAAAACACACACACACACACACACACACACACACACACACACACACACACACACACCGCGCGCGCCGCGCGCGCGCGCGCGCGCACATACACACGCACACGCACGCGCACACACACACGCATACCCACATACAAACACATACACACACTCTCTCTCTCTCCCTCTCTGTCTCCCTCTCTCGCTCTCGCTCGCTCTCTCTCGCTCTCTCTCTCTCTCTCTCTCTCTCTCTCTCTCTCTCTCTCTCTCTTTCTCTCCCTCTCCTCTCTCTCTCTCCTCTCTCTCTCTCTCTCTCTCAAACTACAATCGACCGTTTTCGTGTATAGTTGAATACATTGTATATACCTGTCTGTTTAAGTCATAAGGTAATCTGCCATTTTGAAAAACAAAAACAAAAAAGAATTGAAGCATATTAACTGATCCAAAAAATAATCACCTTTCGAATAGTAAAACGCGTGTAGCTGAAAAATGCGCGGATAGAAACTCTCTCTCTCTGTTCGTTTGTGTGCGTGCGCACGCGCGCGTGTGTGTGTGCGTGCATACGTGTGTGTGTGTGTGTGTGTGTGTGTGTGTGTGTGTGTGTGTGTGCGCGCGCGCGCGCGCAGCTGTTAATTTTCAGTATCTGTGCAGGCTAATATGTATCAGGCAGTACAACACGGGTACAACTTTGCCATACAGACATTTATTTTTACCGCCTTTATGCTAGAATCATTACTCTTGTGTCCCACTTGACATGCATATCCAGGCGTGCTTCTGCGGACTCGAACTAAACATGCACTTCCTAACCAGCCGCCGTGGCGAAGTGGTTAGCGTCGCGGACTCCCGGCTGGGAGGTCGTGGGTTCGAATCCCATCAGAGTCATGTGGGTTTTTTCTGCCCCGACCGGCTCCTACCCAGAGTTGAGTTTGCTGCAGACTCAGTTGGGAAGACTGGGACCACACAGTCGAGTTTCATCCACTTAATGGATGCGTTTCTGAGAGTGTTGCTCAAATTTCATGACCAACACTGCAGGTGCCTGTATCTCTCGGGCCTGGTTGACGCCGGGATATATTATGAAAGGAAGCGTAGAGTACAGCCCTGTCATGTAGTCTCAGACCGAAATGGAAATCCGTAGCATCATCTTAATCATCCTCATTCCCATTGATTAGCATTAAAAAAAGAAAAAGTCTCAAAATCTGTGGCCCTTCATGCCCTGCTCTCATGGTGACCTCAGTTTCGATGTCCTCTCCACGTTTGTGGCCTTGGTTTGCCTCCGTCGGGGTCACCGGTATCGGCGAGTCCATGGGGGCTGTCGTTGGACGGACGTGGTGGCGCCCTCCGGAGGGAGAGCTCACTCACGCCGGCTCCGCGACTAAGCAATTATTGTCGTCAGTAGGGGGCTTAGTAGGTGGTGTCCTGCGCATGATAGATCAGAACAGGCGCCACTGAACACCACCGAAGTGACTCGGCAGCAGTGCAGTGTCTCCTCCGGTGGGTTGCCTCTTGACTTGACATTGACTGCTCCCTGTGGATTGCTGGTGCTGGGGCTGCGGCGGGGCCGGCCGGGCTATGGCTGTGGACGGGGTGTCGGAATGAGCGGTGTGGGTGCACTGCCTCTGAGGTGGCGCAGAGGTTGGGACAGCAAAAAAAAACAAACAAAAAAACAACAAACAAAAAAACAAAAACAAAAAAACATGCACTTCCTTATCAGCCTCAAATACATCATTTCCAACCCGAGTTTCATGTAGAAACGATCATAGTTTACCAGTTAATGTCGAGCATCTTGCTTCTCAAAATGATTGTTCGTTCCAGGAACTGGCATAATGTTTAAGAATACTGAGAAGGCTGCACAAATGAATGGTTACACTTATAGTACTGTAGCATTGCAGTTTTGTAAAACTACACGAGAGTGTAGGCGGTTATTGGTTAGTAACGGTGCGTGGCACTGTGCAGGTTGATCTCTTGTCTCTATCGCATAACTAATCTTTCTCTTTTTTCGCTGGCAGGCTCAATAATGCGGGTATCCCCAGCCCAGTACCGATTTGGGTGAAAAGAAATGTGGTCCTCATGACGCTTGTTGGATCAGACACTGGAGGGTAAGTATACTTACTCCGTGTTGAATGACGGTGAAAATATTTTGGAGATGATGGGCACATGGTCTTTGTTAAAGAGAGAGAGAGTGTCAGGGGGTTGGGATATATTCTTTTAAACTGCAACGAGAGTGGTGTAAGGTTGCGGACATAACTCTTGTGTTAAATTATAGTGAGAATGGTGACAGATGTGGACTTATTGTGCGTTGACTTATAAATATAGTGAGAATGCTGACAGGTGGAGATGTATTCTTTGTTAAATTACAGTGAAGATGCCGACAAATGGGAACGCATTCTGTGTTAAATTGTAGTGAAATTGCCGACAGATGGGACACAGTCAGTGTTAACTTATGAGAATGCTGATTCAGACTTAAATCATTGTGACAATGCTGATAAGTGGTGACATTTTCACTGTTGACTTATCGTGAGAATGCTGTCAGATGGGGACTTACTCAGAGTTAACTTACAGTGAGAATACTGTCAGATGGTGACATACTCGGTGTTAACTTAC
>CM031600.1:36895007-36897507 GCA_018398815.1 Conus ventricosus
GGAGTGCTTACCGCTGATTTCTGTTTTGCAGGAGAGGAAACGCTCATTAAAGCAAGCTCGTAGAGAGAAGCTGCAAACTGCTGACACGTACTCTGTGAAGGAGAGAAAGACAAAAGCCGCGCAGTTCGAGCTGTCCAGGGTGTGCGTGGAATCGTTCATCCATTGAGTGATGTCACATGTGGATAGCCTAATGCCATAGGACTTGTGTTGGCATCTTCACTTCTGTGTAGTAGATGGCCTACACAGTGTGTTTTGCGTGAATGGAGCTGAAAAAAATTCGTATGAATAATTACACACACACATGCACGCACGCACGCACGCATGCTCACACACACACACACACACACACACACACACACACACACACACACACACACACACACACACACACATCCCAGCTGTGGCGTGCATGTGCATATCTGTATATATCAAAGCTTTCTGTGTGACTTTGGTTTTTGTTGTTTGTTTGGGTGTTGTTTTTTTAAATACAGTTTGCATTAGCTTGAGTATTTTCAGTGTAATGTCATATAATCACAAATTACATTTTGAAAGAAATGTGCTTGATTGAGAGAGAATCATAACAAGACTGAAATGGAGTATAGACTGTATACTGTTTGGAAGAGCACAAGAAACGAATGGGTAAAAATGTTTTAGCATAATAAGCTGAACATCAGGTCTGCAAATACAAAATGAACAAAACTTGCCACTTATAAAAGGAAGCTAAGGATGACTACTAAGGAGATACGTAAATGACAAAATAAATGAATACATGAATACATGAATGGATGAATGAATGAACAAATGAATAAATAAAGATATAACAAGGAAAGAAAGAAAAAATGAATGAACAAACGAAAGTAAGAAAGAAATGATGAGATAAAAGACAGAAATGAATGAATACATGAGTGGATGAGTAAATGACAAGGAAAGAAAGAAAGAAGGAAGGAAAGAAAGAAAGAAAAACCTGGCAGGACTTGAAATCAATACACGTTTGATAGAAAATAAGGGCGTGGAATAACACTTTATAAATGTGGAGAGAAAAAAACCCCACCTTGTGATGACAGACATGACCATGTGTTCCAGGTCCATTGGGGTGGGGGTGGAGGTGGGAACTCTACTGGAAAGAAGTTATCAATAGGGCATGGGGAGATGGAAAAAGGCGAAGGAGCTAGGAGGAAGTGTGATGGGGAGAAAGGGTAGACGTAACACTTTTTTTAATGCTTATTTTTCTCCTTTTGTTGGGATTTCTTTCTTTCTTCCTTTTCTTTTTTTTTTTTTAATTTTGTGTGTGTGTTTTTTCAAGGGATATATGCTTTTCTGGTACATTATGTGCATAGATTCTGAACGTCGACTGTATATGTTTTTCCACTTGTGCTTACACATTTGTTGATAACCAAGTGTGTGTCAGTGATTCAATAAACAGTTTGAAATGTCTTTCAACCCTGTGTGTGAGAGTGCTCTGTGTGTGTGTGTGTGTGTGTGTGTGTGTGTGTGTGTGTGTGTGTTAGTGTGTGTGTGTGTGTGTGTGTGTGTGTGTGTGTGTGTGAGTGAGCATGCGTGTGTGTGTTGTGGTGTGTGTGTGTGTGTGTGTGTGTGTGTGTGTGTGTGTGTGAGCGTGCGTGGGTGCGTGCGAGCACGGGCGCATGTGTGTGTGTGTGTGTGTGTGTGTGTCTGAGAGAGAGAGAGAGAGACAGCGACAGAGACAGACAGAGAGACAGAGAAAGAGAAAACGAACGAATGATTTAATGAATTAAGCTTACAAAGCCCATTCTCATGCAGGGGTTACGATGGGGGTGGGGCTGTTCGAAAATGAATGTCATGGAATTCACACAAACAATGAATGTCAGAAAACAACATCGCGATGAGGAAACCAAACCACGGAAATAATTAACAAACTTCGAACACCAATGAGATTGTCATTGAGACTTCCAAAAATGTTTATCCACGGTCAACAAGATTTCCATTCTCCACAGCTGAATTGCCGCTGGAAGTCAGTTGCACATTTTTCCCAGTCAAGAGAATGAACGCTTTCCATGTTGTTTTTTTTTAATGTTTTTTTTTTTTTATATCATTCCCTGTAGGTACGCCATAATGTCACTGGTAGTCACGTTCTCTGGAGGGTCGTTCTGCTGTTCATTCGCCGGAGGCCTATCCGGATCATAAACCACAACACAATATTTATTAACACAGTCTTGATCAGCGCTTGGCTTCACTGATCCAAAATCGAAGACCGACACTTCGTCGTGTGAAACTGTCACAGATCCTTTGTCACACTGCTCCAAGTCGATCTCTGCTTGCTTGTCACTGTGCCGTGTTTCTGCTGCAGGCTGAGGTACAGACGGAGGAGATGGTTGTCACACTTGAAAATCTCATCACATGTAACACGACTCTCGCTGGTTCTGTCAACGTCGTAAAACGCATTAGGAGGTGTTAGCAAAAATAAACCGATGGAGAGCATAAATTTTCACTCGCGTTTTTCTTTTGATCGCTTCTGTAGGTT
>CM031600.1:36902507-36920007 GCA_018398815.1 Conus ventricosus
AGTGACTCGGCAGCAGTGCAGTGTCTCCTCCGGTGGGTTGCCTCTTGACGACTTGACATTGACTGCTCCCTGTGGATTGCTGGTGCCGGTGCTGCGGCGGGGCCGACCGGGCTATGGCTGTGGACGGGGTGTCGGAATGAGCGGTGTGGGTGCACTGCCTCTGAGGTGGCGCAGAGGTTGGGACAGGGAAAAAAAAATCTTTATTAACGAGGATAATAGATAAGCACTGATGTGCTTTTTTTACATCCAGTCCTCGCCCTGAGTAGGGTCAACAATGTAAAATAAAATGAGGCAATAGAACAAGCACGTAAAAGTGGCTAGAACAAAAATTAGACACGGAATTATTAAAAAAAAACATGTAAATGAGAGAGAGAGAGAGAGAGAGAGAGAGAGAGAGAGAGAGAGAGAGAGAGAGAGAGGAGAGAGAGAGAGAGAGAGAGAGAGAGAGAGAGAGAGAGAGTCTTCTTTCTGTATAGATGATGAAATCAGAACACACTTACACACACACACACACACACACACACACACACACACACACACACACACACACACACACACACACACACACACACACACACACACACACACGCACGCACACACACACGCACTCTCTCTCTCTGTCTCTCTCTCTTTCTCTCTCGGCCCGTGTGTGTGTGTGTGTGTGTGTGTGTGTGTGTGTGTGTGTGTGTGTGTGTGTGTGTGTGTGTGTGTGTGTGTGTGTGTGTGTTGAATAGGTTGGTTCTTACAATCATGTGCATGTTATAATCGGTTACCGTTTGGATCGTTTCCCAAGTCTGGTTGCTTCTTTGATTTTTCTCTGACATATTCTGATTTCAAGCATTTTCGCTCATTTTTTCCCCCTTTTTCTTTTCTTTGAGAGAGAGAGAGAGAGAGAGAGAGAGAGAGAGAGAGAGAGAGAGAGAGAGAGAGAGAGAGAGAGAGATTAAACTTAATTAACATTTAATACAGTTAGTATTAGGAGCAGCCACTCACTGACTACTTTCCTTTCTTTTATCGCACTCTGTAGTGTCTTCGCTTCCCTCCCCGCCCCGTCCCCTCCTCCTCCCCGCCCCTCTTCTCCGCTGAATGCTGTTCTTTTCACCATCCGTTTTCAATGACAAAACATAAACATATTTCACATAATAAGAACTACCATAATCGATGCCCGCAATTTTTCTTGATACAAACACATGCATTTCCTGCCCTCCCCCCCCCTCCCCCCACACACACACATACGAACAACGACCACATCACAAACTGATCTCTTTAACACACACACACACACACACACACACATGAACAGCGGCGACCTCACCGCCAAGAGATCACTTTTATTAGTTTCACTCCACAGCATAGGTGGTGTACGACCTTTCACGGGAAGGTAGGCTACTCTGCGGATCCATGTAACCTAGTTGGGGAGGCCACTCTGCGGGTTCATGTCACTCGGAGCTTGTCACGATGCTGTCCAGGCTTTGGAGCTGTATGCGAAGGCATAAAAAGAAACTCATATTTATGACAGCATTTTTTGGAGGTAGATGCATTACCATTTAAGAATTGAATTGTACAGTGATAAGTGCAACTGCTTTGCCCTGTGGGTTGGGCATAGAATAGACCCACTGCCCTGCCATGCATGTCGTAAGAGGCGACTAAGGCAGGACCACCTCGCCCCGAGGATAAAGGGGTTTGCGTAGGGCTAACAACCCTGCCTGTAAAAAAGACGAGTTACAGAAGCATTGACGACAATGAACCAAAGCATTCACCAGGGCAATGAAGGGTCTCCATCCCGGAGACTTATGACGCAGTGCAGTGAAAGCCGAAAGGAAGCTGCAAGGCCGACTCCCCTTCTAACACCCAGGACAACAACGAAAGTAGCCACATGGAACATCAGGACGATGTTTGAAACAGGAAAAACCATCCAAGTTGCGAGAGAGATGAAAAACTACAAGATCGGAGTGCTAGGACTGAGTGAGACAAGGTGGCTACAATCAGGACAGCTGAGACTTTCATCTGGAGAACAGCTGCTGTACTCAGGACACACAGAGGATGGAGCCCCCCACACTGAGGGCGTGGCCCTGATGCTGGCATCAGGGAGGTGGAGTCTTTCGTCTACCTGGGAAGCGTGGTTGACCAACAGGGAGGCACGGACCGAGACGTCACAGCCAGAATCGGCAAGGCAAGAGCAGCTTTCGTCATGCTCAAGAACATCTGGGCATCTGGAGGAATCAGCATAAGAACCAAACTCTGCATCTTCAACTCCAATGTGAAATTAGTTCTGCTCTACGGATGCGAGACGTGGCGAACAACACAGACGATGCAACAAAAGATTCAGACATTCTTCAACACCTGTCTGAGGCGCATCTACAAAATCCGATGGCAGGACAAGGTCCGAAACGAAGATCTGTGGGAGCGTGCGGGACAGGAACCAGTGGCCAAGCAGATACTGCGAAGGAAGTGGGGCTGGATCGGACACACCCTCAGGAAGCCAGCATCCAGCACCACACGCCAAGCCCTGACCTGGAACCCGCAGGGAAAGAGAAAGAGAGGCCGGCCTCGCAACAGCTGGAGACGAGACACTGAGGCGGAGTTGAAACAACAAGGGACCAACTGGACTGGAATGACCAGAACAGCCCAGAACAGAGTGCGATGGCGAAGAGTCGTTGATGGCCTATGCTCCACCGGGAGCGACGGGCATAAATGAATGAAGTGCAACTGCTGCTAGGTTAATTCAGCAGGCAGAGTTTATTTTCTCGGTGACACAGACACTTGATAATAACCATATTAGTGACCAACTTCATTGAGTCAGTGACTGACTCGATGAGCGCGAATGAGTGTCCCATAAGTGACGAGTGTCAGTCACTCGGTGCGTAACTATATTGGGTTACTTCCCATTTGGTCTACTCCCATTTCGCCTACTCAGAAATGTGTGAGCACGACTTGGCCTAACGGCCTTCGTTCATTCGTCCTTCGTCCTCTCTCGGGCTTCGCCCTACTCTAATCTAAAGACCATCGATTCTGCTTTGGAGTAGACTGGGACACTGGTTACGCCAGGGGGGAGCCTTGCAGTATGGTCAGTATGGAAATAGACGAAATGGGAGTAGTAGACGAAATGGGAGTAGACCAAATGGGAGTAGACCAAATGGGATGTTACCACTATATTGTGCTAGAAGTTGCGAGTTTGAAAATGTGATCTAGGTGCGCAAGAAAAAAACCACCACCAACAACCCAGTTTTCACTACAATGCATGTTTTAATGCAACCGCGATTGAGTAGAACTTCAAGGTCTGCTTCTGAATGCAACCAACGTCATTAACTTTGATTATTCTTCTTCACCAGGGTGCGTGGTTTAAATCCATGCCAACCACTTCCATTGAAATATGATGCATATCAGAAATGGGTTTTAACTTGCGTCCAAGGTTTTTTCACCACACTCGGTTTAACTTAAGTCGTTCAACCGACTGCCACACTGCACTGGTGAATAACACCATGAACCTGTGCCCAAGCAGTGCTTAGGTGACTGACCTGATGTAGTCAATCCAGTATTTCTCAAAAGTATGCTAGTTACAGTTTTCAAGTTGACAAGCTAAAGATTTAAACTTTCTTTTTTGAAGTTTTGAAGTTCTGGGCAAAGGTTTAGTCTACCATTTACATTCAAATATGGAATTATGCAAAAAGTAAAATGGTGTTTAAGTTTGTCAGAGTGTCATATGTCCTAAGACACAATGATATATAGAATTTTAATATATTGCCACACAAACAGTTTGGAGTTTTTCATATCTCACTCTCAGCAGAATAGCTTTCCAGATATTTAGAGTTGAAATGAACTTAAAGGACCCACTCTGTTTCAGTGAAACAGTGTTTTTATTTATCAAAGTAAAAACATAAAAAATCTGAAACCACATCATATATGAAATTGTATTATCTTGTTATACACAGTCACTTGGCAATAAGCATGTGATATTTTTTTCCTCATGGCAGTATAGTTGTTGACTTTGAGATTATAGAGTTTAAATGAAGTATCCTACAGTTGAAGCAGATCAGCCCATACTGGCCAGGAAGGAGAGGCTGCCCAGGCTGTACACTCAGATGGGTTGAAAAGGTTTAATTACATTCTGTTCACCTAACTTATCAGGCCCAAACACAAACATGCAGAATAGTGTGCAAAGTGTTGCTTATTTGATACTAAAACACAGACCACACGCACACACACACACACACACACACACACACGCACACACACACACACACGCACACACACACACACACACACACGCACACACACGCCACACACACACACACACACACGCACACACACACACACACACACACACACACACGTACACACACGCACACAGTCATTGTCTAATATCACTTAATCAATGTGGATAGACGTTAAATTGAAGAAGAACACACAGTCATAAGGCAAAAATGAATGAGGCTGTGGGTTGGTGAAAAGTGTAACCTTGAGAGATGACTTGAAGGAAGGAGAGAATTCAAGAGAAAGCACACTTTGGCAGGCAGTATTATTGACAGTTCCCATCCCTGAGCTCTTCTGGGGTGACTGTATTGATTGGTCATTTCACTTGAATTAGGAGTTGACACATAGTCTGAATTAACAGCAACAGATGTGGTAACTGGGCACTTAAGACTCTAGTGAAAATATTCACAAAACTTGACTCTGTCATCTGAAGTGACAATAGCATGGTAATCTTTGAGCTACTGACCACTGTCATTGTGTCAGGCTGGTGAGTCCATGTCTTCTTCCATTTGTGTATTTGACGGGTAACTAACTGACTGGCATTATGTTAAAAGTTTGGCAGAAGAAAAGAAGAAGCTAATTTCGTAAGATAAATTGAACCGTTTTTAACACCATGAAAAAAAATGCCACTGCATGTCACACTGTTGGAACTAGTGGAGGGCTACAGTTATGGCCTTGTTTTGGATATATTGTTTTCTTTTTCATAGGCAAAACTAAAACAAATGGATAGAAACATTGAAAATAAATACGCTTTAAGCAAATGTATCTTCAGCTCATATATATAGACTGAGACAAGGGCACATAACTTTCTAAACCAGTCGTTCTGAGTAAAAATTACCTGTCATCGAGCAATCATAAATGAACAAGGAAACTTTTCCAACCAAGACTACTTAGGGCAAACAAATAAACTTCCTCTTAGGAAACAGGAAGTTTCTTTCTGTTTGTCCTAAAACTGAAGTTGTATATTTCCCTGTAACTACAGATTTTCTGTATATTGTTATGGTAGTCTGCATATGACTTTTTTTTATTTTTTAATTTTATCATGTAAAATTTCCTGCAGAAGCTATCCAGATATAACTTTTCTTGTTGTCTTGGTTAATTTAATTGTACTGTACTGCACATGGAAGTTCAATTTAGCATCTAAACTGAAACTGTGCTTTAGACTAAACCTGTGTGCTTTTGCTTGACTATAGAAGTTAGAAATACACTATAATAGTTATTATTTAGTCCTAAGTTGGTGATCTGAAACACCACCCATTATTTTACTTCCTTTGCAAGCAAGATTTCCATTCTGATCACCTCATTTTCTTGAAAGACAAGTTCTTCACATTGGTAAGTCAGATTCATAGACACTCTGGTTTTTGTTTTATTGATTGGTATTTGTAAAATGTTTGTATTCGGTAGTGGCTAACAGAATTATGTTTGATGACCAGACAGTAGGTATTCATATTGCTCTGAGAAGCGGGGTCAGAAACGAAATATTGCTCTCAGGTCACCTGTTGTAATGTAGATTCACTTTTCAAGCAAATGTCTGTTCATTGAGTTAATTTCACTGGGTGAAAGGATTGTCAGATTGTGAATATGGCCATTTTTGATTGCTTTGCCATGTATGAAAATGTTGGACACCACTGACTGTCCATTTTCAGAACATGCCTCGTATCAGAAAGTGAAGATTGTTACAGCAGGAACGTTTTATGGCTGAAAGCCATGGTGAAGTGGCAAATGTCACAGGTTCCCGGCTGGGAGGTTATGGGTTTGATTTCCATCAGAGCCATTCATGTGTGGGATATTTCTGCCCCGACCGGCACGTACCCAGAGTTGAGTTTCTTATACTTATAGCCTCAAATGGGAAGACTGGGATGACACACATAAGTTTAATCCACGTAACAGGTGCGTCTGAGAGTGTTGTTCAAATTCCATGACCAACACTGCAGGTGTCTGTATCTCTCAGGCCTTGTTGAGGCCAGGATATTTTTTTTTAAAGTAAGCACAGAGTACATCCCTGTCATGCACTTTAGACCAGAATCGAAATCCATAGCATCATCTTCATCATCATCCTTCTGCTCACAGATCAGCATTTTAAGAAAGAGTCACAAATTCTGTGGCCCATCATAGCTTCCTCTCATGGTGACCTCAGTTCACTCCACATCTATGGTCTTTGTTTGATTCTATCGGGTCACTGGTATCTGGATATCCATGGGGAATGTCTTTGGATGGATGTGGTTGGGGCATCTGGAGTGAGAGCTCACTCAAGCCGACAATACAACTATGCCATTATTGTCATCAGTAGGGAGCTTACCAGGTGGTGGTGTGGGTATGTTGGACCACAGCAGGCACCGCTGAACACCACCAAAGTGATTTGGCAGCATTGCAGGGTCTCCTCCGGTGGGTTGCCTCATGACGACTTGACTCTGATTGCTCCCTATGGATTGCCAGTGTCTGGGCTGGTGCCAGACTGGCCAGGCTGTGGCGGTGGACGAGAAGTCAGAATGAGCAGTGTGGTTGCCACTGGGGTGGCAGAGATGATAGGACAGCAAAAGAAAAAAAGAATTTCGTGGCTGAAGGCAGTCCCACAAAATCGCATAGAATTTGAAACAAACATTAATGTGGGCTTCAACAGCCACACACACACACACACACACACACACACACACACACACACACACACACACACACACACACAGGTGTACATGCACAAACACACACACACACACACACACACACACACACACACACACACACACACACACACACACACACACACAGAAAATTTGCACCCAAACAATCGTTTACACACATTCACAAGCTACATGTGCTTGCTTAACTATTATCAAACATCTTCTCTTTTTTCTGTCTCTTCTTCTGTGCCATTTTGGTGACATTGTACACATGCCACTCATTCCGCCCCTTCCCCATACAGTCACAGTCCAGTCTGATCCACTGCAGCCAGGCACTAGCAATTCACAGGGAGCAGTCAGTATCAAGTCATCATGAGGCTACCAACCAGAGGAGACGCTGCACGACAGCCAAATCACTTTGGTGTTCAGTGGCGCCTGTTCTGATCCAACATATGCAGGACACCACATACTAAGCCCCCTGCTAATAACAATAATTGCTTAGTTGTGGAGTAAGCATCAGTGATGTCTGTGTCTGGAGGGCTCCACTACATCCGTCCAGTGCCAGTCCCCTAGAATCTGCTGATGCCAGAGACCCAAACAGAACCAAACCAAGAGCACAGACGTGGAGAGGTCATCAAACTGAGGTCACCATGAGAGCAGGGCATATAGGGCCACAGAATTTGAGTCTTCATCTTTTTTTTGTAAGCTGTTTGATGAGGATAATGAAGATGCTGCTGCAGAATTCCATTCAGGTCTGAAACTGTACTGTGCGCTTACTTTCATAATATATCCCAGCATCAACCAGACATGAAAGATACAGAAACTTGTAGTGTCGGTCGAGAAATTTGAATAACATTCACAAAGATACATCCATTAAGCGGATGAAACTGAACTGTGTGTGATCATGGACCCAATCTTCCCAGTTGAGCCCATAGCAAACTCAACTCTGGGTAAGAGCAAGCAAGGGCAAAAAAGAAATCCCACAAATAAATGGCACTGATGACATTTGAACCCATGACATCCCAGGTGGGAGTCTGCGATGCTAAGTACTTTGCCACTAGAAGTAGTCACTCTTGACTTCACACACCAGATGAAGCAGGTTGTCAATGACCCATTCAGTTTACATGGGCTTCACTGTGTGCTTTCTCTGCTTTTATCCTGTTCAGATGGTGTGGTAGGTACAAACCCATAATCATCAGATCGTCACAAAAATTGATCTTACCTGACTGTGGGTGACTCACGACCCATACTCAATGCACCACCGTGTCAAATTACCACTCTTTTCAAAGTATGGGTCTTCTCCAACCCTGCATCTTAGGAAGTGTATGGTTCAAATGATGCAGCTTGATATTTCTTTTCATTTAGATGCAAATACACCAAAATCAGCTGACAGCTGATTAGCTTTTTGACAAATACCCAAAATTTCATTCGAAAGTCTTAAATGATTCAAGAGGTATAGTGATGTTTTTGTGTCTCTAGGATGGTGTCGATCCAGGATGCATAGCTACAGTGAAAGCAAATGAAATTAGGGTTAGTGCTTAGGTCAAGTATCTGCTAAGAGTCGTTCATAAGCACTTCTGCCCTACTCTTGTTTAAATATTTGTTTATTTAACTGTAATCCCTGTGCATTTTGGCCTCATGCCTTACTGGATGTAGTGTGTATGGATTTGTTTGCGCAGCATGACTTTTCCTTTGTGAAAAATAAATTTACATGTTCATTGCAGGAGGATGGGTTGCATACAAATGGCTTCAACAAAAAGTGCAGGAGATTCGCAAAGCACAGGACAAGGCATACTTGGATAAACTGAAGTAAGAAACTACACAGACTGAATGAAACAGGCTTTACTTTTTATGTTTTATTTTAAACTAATTTTAATTTCAAATATTGTACTTCATTTCTGATAAAGTTAAATAAAAAGGAGAAATCGCTGAATTGTCAAGAAACAACTGTCTTATTATTCATTTCATTTTATTTGATTATTCTTTTTGTTTGTGGACATGGCACGCACATGGAGAGAAAAGATGTTTGATATCATGTCTGTTGAGGGAAATAGAATCATTTAAGTTAGTGTGTATCAATTTTTAAGATTTCGTTTTGTTTGATTGTGTTTGATTGTATTCTTTTTTTTTTTTTTTTTTCAAAGTATAGTTCACTTTAAGCTAAGTTTTATTTTACAAGAGGTCATAGCATACAATTTTTAAATAATGAGGTGAGAAACTATGTAGTGGGGATAAATGTTTTCATTGTTTATATTTATTCATTTATATGAGAATTTATTTTATGTTATTTTGTATTATTTTTCTTCCATTGAAAAGAAGGTCTTGGTTAGTTTTGTTTCATTACATACTTTATCATAGTCATCATTTACCTCTATGTAGAGTGGATTTTTTCCCTAGAAATGGTATTGTTTTCTTTCAATTTGTGAAAACAGTTTTAAATAGTTTTGTGAAAATACAAGCATGTATTCTAGTATTTTCCATTTTTTCACTTACAAGCCATCCTTATTTTAAAACGTAAGCATGTCTTTGAATCCTTTTGTGGAATTACATTATTTGATGTATGCAGAACAAAATTATGAAGATGATGAGGGGTGAAGAACAATGATAAATACAGACACACTGAAACAATGTATGGCTCATATATATTCTCCAAGCTAGAGGTGTGTGTTGGCCCTACTCATATGCAGACCAAAAGAAATCACAGAAGAGACACGGACACTTCCTGGAAACTTGTTTTTTTTTTTTTTTCTGCTTTGAGCAATGTGCCTTCATTCCCTGTTGGGAGCAAAAGTTTCTGTCCATGGTTATTATTATCTTCAGTTATCCTGCTTTAAGATTTCCATTCAGGAGTTACGAAGGAAAGACACGTTTGCATACTTATGAACTTATTTCATAATTCAGCCATTTATATCCAGGGATGAATAGATGCAAAAGCAGTGAGTTATGTAAAGTATTTAAAGTGAATGAAACAGATTTAGGGCTTGTATCATCTTGATATCAGTTATTTTATACACTGGCTGTGTGTTTTTGCTTATTGACACTTAGGCTTCCAGATGTTGCTACATGTTTGCTTGGCTTGAGCAAATTTTGTGGCTGACAGTAACACAATTAGAAGGCATAGGCCATAGGCCAGAGTGACTGAGGCATATAAGTGCTTTTCCCACCTTTCATTGAGAGTCATATATATGCACATCCAAGTTTTTGTGGCCAGTACTGGAACTGGATACACCACACAGGTTTTCCTTTTGTCCTACCTCCTCTTTTCCCACCCCCCTTTCCCTCAAGCCCTCCCCACCCCCCAGCCCCTGTCCTTTCCCCCATTCCTTTGTTTTTGCTCATTAGTGCTGGGATAATGTTTTTTTTAATTTTTAAAAAGAAATATAATTCTGTTGCTCAATGATTCTGTTGCTCATTCCTTCCCGTAATGTCACCAGTGCTTAAGTTTTTATTGTTGAATCTAGCCAGCCAAAGAGTGATAAAAACTGGTCTTTTCAACTTGAATTACTTTGCGTTTTCATTAAAGGGTTTTCCAGTAAAAGTCTGAAGTAATTGTTGATATGTTTTGCAGTAGAAAAGAGAAGTCTTTTTTGTGTGTTGTTCATGTTTTTTTTTTGTTTTGTTGGTGGTGTGAAATTAGAATGGAGGAATGTTGGCTGTGTTTCAGACGGCAGCATCATTTTGACAGTAACCAGAGAACATGCAACATGACAGGTAAATATCGAAGTTGTGAACTGATTCAGACTAATTTGAATTTACTGTAACATAAGCAGCTGAAAGGATGGGAGAGAAGTGTTAGAGACCACAGTCCCTGTCAGGGACGGCAGTATCAGAATGTACACTTTTGTTTTTCTTTTCCGCAGCTGCTTGACCTTCCATGTTTGTAAAGAGGAATTGTGATATAGTGAGGGCTCTCCATGGTGACGCTGGGGGCTGTTTCAGTTTTCAGTACAAATGGCTTTCTGGCATTACTGAAATTCTGTGCTAATAACATAATCTTTTATTGCCACTGTCATTGATTTGCCTTCTTTTTTTTTTTTTCTTCAAATGTTTGACTTGCTTTTCACTTGTCTACTGTTTCTCTGCCTTTTGTGGATGATTCTCCAGGTTTTTTTTCCTAGCTCATTTAAGCTTTTTTTCCCCTGCTACTTTTTCTGCTCACTTTATATGACAAGCCAATTTTTTTTTCACATAATCCCGACTACTAGGCAGTGAAAATTGTACACACCGTCTAGGATTAACACCAGCTGCCCATTCTGCAGTGTCTATTTTACCCTTATCACCCGGAAAAATACTTTTTTTTTTTTTTTACATGTATACATGTTTTTCATTAATTTTATAGAGCGTTATTTAATCTGAGAGTGGAAAGCTAACAGGAATGCCAGGCATTATCAGTATACCTTAGTCTTGCCAGCATTAAGGGTGTTGGTAGTGTAATTACCATGACATTAGATGTTGTTATGTGTTGATCATAATATTTGTTTTCGTTGGTTTCTACCTTTTCAGGGTGTAATATTTTCTCTCTGTGTGTTGACAGCCCAGAGCAGGTCCTGTGGGTCAACTGGGCTGTAACAAAAATAGTCCAAAAACTACAAGAAGAAAATAAATGAAGAAAGACATCTAGTGAGGGCATGAGTGTAGTCATAATATTCAGTTCTGTGTTGCCTCCACTTTGGGGACGAAGAGCCCAAAGCCCCGCATTGATCCATCCCCTGTAATCTTGGTGATCCTGGGGTTGAGAATCGAATCTCTGCCGGGCCATTTCGGTACACTGGGAATTTTCCTTCAGAGTTAACATTTGTTCTGACTCCCATTTCCCATACAGTCCTCCGAACGAGACTATAAACAGAGGATCTGTGTGTGAATGCACACATAACGTCTTGCACACATGTAAAATCCCATCACCAACTTTTGGAAGAGAAGGCCAGTTTGGCCGTTGGTATGGATGACACATTACACATAGCATGCACCTTCCCCAAAGTTGGAGGATGGATGCTTTAATGGCAAGATAAAGAACCATCATACACACAAAACTCCACTCCCTTTGTTGGATAGTTGGAATTAATCCTTGCCTGTCTATACGGGGAATGTCCACAGGAGTATCAGCTTGCGTAAGCAGAAAGAAAGGAAAGAAAGAAATACACTCACCCTGTGCCTCTGCTGGTTCCTCTGGTGGTCTGTAATCTTTTTCACACGCAGTTACTCCAGACACATGGACACAGACATGTACATATAGTATCCTTTT
Organism: Conus ventricosus; assembly: GCA_018398815.1. Classification (NCBI taxonomy): domain Eukaryota; kingdom Metazoa; phylum Mollusca; class Gastropoda; order Neogastropoda; family Conidae; genus Conus; species Conus ventricosus. The sequence goes on from CM031600.1 coordinate 36,914,622, forward strand.
TCCTCCGGCTCCATGAACACAGGCGGATGGGTCAGACTAGACCGGATCAACAGACAGGACCAGACTGGACTGGACCGGATGGAATCTTTTTCATTAGTGTTATTGCATGTTTGTAATTTCATTCTTACTAGTGCTCAACTTGACCGCGCATGTTTTATAGAGCACAGTATGCATACTCGGGCTGGGATGTATGATATGAAATTATGTGCGGACCTGGCAGCTTTTGGTTCCTTAAGATTTTAAGGCATGCATATACCCATTATAAGTGCTTCATAAACATGTTAACATTTACTTGTATATGCAAACTTCACATGGGCACCAGCATGCATGGCATACATGTACGCATGCTCTCTCTCTGTCTGTCTGTCTGTCTCTCTCTCTCTGTCTGTCTGCCTCTGTTCTTGGACACACACATATACACAAACACACGCACACACACACACACACACACACACACACACACACACACACACACACACACACACACACCATTCAATGTTCACATCCCTGCACATGCCTTTCATTCCACACCATCACTACATTTTTCCCTTCTTTTGTTTCAGTGCTTTCCATGATCCCAAACTTGAGAGATGCTCTGAACAAAGAACTCAGCTCGAAGGAGATCACAGATAAACTTCAGAGCAAGTAAGCTAATCTTGTTACTATACTGTGAGAGTGGACTTTAAGCCAGTTTTGAATGAATGCTTAATTTGTGTCTCCATATTTTTTTTCTCTCCTTGGCAAGTGGATGTGCAAGGGGAGGCGATGTATGAGCAGGCCTGGAACTTTTTTGTTTTCCGAGAGGCATTCCTGCTTTGTTCAGTGTTCTCGTGATTGATGAGGTTGCTGGCTGATGGGGAGCGATAGCAGCAGTTCTGAGTTGCTCAGAGTCTTACAAATTTGTCGCATCGTGGGAGCTGATTCCGGTCTCCCTGTTTGCCACCACACCCGGGAGGCCAGTCAAGGCTTGACAGTTCACGCGGCGCAATGAGTATCAGGTTATTGTAAGGTATCCCGCCAGAGATTTTGCTGAGTCAGTTCAGTAATTTTCTACAGTGCCAAGTATGATACAGTGTGTGGAAGAGACGCTATGTACCTACCGTCGTGCATACAACAATGATTGGTTGGTTGCGGGGGCAGTGTAAGTGTTCCTCTTGGAGTACACTCCCTGTCCATCCATTACAGTCCCTGCAAACTTGCTGACACTGATGACTTAAATGCAGACTTGCACTGATATGGAAAGGAAAGTGAAACTGAGGTCACCATGAAATAGGATATGACATGAAGGGTTATAGACTTTGAGATTTTTTTGTGTGACATGTCAATGACATTTGCGGTCAAAGGGAAACAACTTCACTGGAGTTGGCAACTAGACACAGGGGTGTTATTTCCCTTCCGGAAGTGACCCAGTTTGTTTTCAATTTTCGGTTTGGGTCAAGTTAGGGCTTTTCGTTCTAGCCTTTAGTAGTTGATTATTAGTTTATTAAAGATATTGATAGTAATAACAAATAATAGAGTAGTGTAGGGCTGTAAGTAAAGAGTAAGTACAAAATATTTAAAACCTAAAAGGAAGTTACCATTTTGGGTGAGAGTTGCTAGTGATTGGCTCCTTCAAGAGAATTACATCACCGGTGCCAGACGCGTCTCCTGAAGTTTGGTGCGAGTCAGAAGGCTCCTGACCCCCTCAGATCAAGACGCACATCCTATCCCAGTCTGTCTGCTGCCTCCAGATAGCTCGGTGGGTTTTTTTTTTGGTAAGGAATCTTCTGAGGGGAAAATTTGAAAGTTAATTGGGCAGATATTATCTTCGGCTCGCCCATTTAGTTAGGGACGTAGGGTTCTTATCATTGTATGTCCTCATCACCTATGCCCCCACAACAACATTTGGGCAATAAAAGAACTGGAACTTGGAGCTCTCTCATGTGGTCATTTGAACGAGAGATGTACAAGGGGGAAGCGACAAGCATTGAGACAGGGAGCAAGTGACACCCTACCCCCCCACTCCATAAGATTTGTAATGATCGGTGACGATGCAGATGAATACGTTGATGCTGTGGTGTTTCATTTAGGAGTGAGACTCCATGAGGTACTCGTTGCTTCCTTTCGTGAAATGTTCTAGCATCAACCAGACCCGTGAGATACAGAAACTTGCAGTGTTGGTCAGGGAATTTGTACAACGCTCTCAGAGCTGCATTCATTAAGAGGATGGAACTCGTCTCTGTGGTTCCAGTCTTCCCAACTGAGCTCATATTGACTCTTGGTAGGAGCCAGCCAGGACTAAAAACTTCCACAAATAATTGCCTCTGATGGAACTTGAACCCAGGATTTGCTAGCCAGAAATCAGCAACTCTAACCACTGCACCCTGGCTGCTTGTGCATTGCATTTACCTGTGATTTAATTCGCTGTGTTACATGCTTGCATCAGTGATTATTACATTTCTTTTTGTTTTTAAAACTTATGCCAGGTTAGTTTTATTTGATTTTTGATATGTTCATGTTCACTGTGAATGTGTGATTGTAAACCTTCATTTTGCCTTTTCTTCCTCCTCTCTCTCACCTGCCTCTCTCTGTCTGTCTGTCTCTCTCTCTCTCTCTCTCTCTCTCTCTCTCTCTCTCTCTCTCTCTCTCTCTCCATCCTCACATTATGTTGGTGATTTTCTCTCAGTTCTTTTTAACAAGTGGTGTAAGTTCAAAGAAAGAATAAACTTGTGTGTGTGTGTGTGTGTGTGTGTGTGTGTGTGTGTGTGTGTGTGTGTGTGTGTATGTGTTCGTGTGTGTGTTTGTGTGTGTGTGTGTGTGTGTGCATGCATGTGTGACTGTGTATGTATGTGTGTGTGTGTGTGTGTGTGTGTGTGTGTGTGTGTGTGTGTGTGTGTGTGTGTGTGTTTGCCCAGTCCAACAAACAAGCTGGCCTTGTGGGAAGAACTGAAAATCATCAGTGAGTGAAAAAGTTCATTTTCTTTTTATCAGTATGTCATTAAGTGTGTCTGCTTCAGTGCTTTCAAAGATAACATACACTGCTTTAGCAGACATGCTGTGTGCCTTCCAGTTTATGTTGTTTGGCGCTTTTACGTCATTGTTTTACATTAAATCCAGTTGAAGGGAAATGATCTACTGCTCAACTCGGTGACCTGGTGAATTTCTTTTCATGTCATGGGGACTAACATACAGTAACGTTGACTGTAAGTCAAAGTGATAGGCACCCAAGGCATGATTGATTTTTTGTGCTTGCCACAATACTGTTAAGAGATGAAGTTTGTATTGTTAATAGTCTTTTATGTCAAGTGTTTCAGTTGTCTCAATTGTTTAAGTATTTCAGCTATCTGTTGGTTTCTGATACTTGAACAACAGCTTATTTAGACTACTTTAGTTTAAGAAATGGCATGCTCATACAAGCTGAGAATCATAGATTTAAGAGAAATAATATCTTGTGTAGAGGGAACGTTTCCAAAGGAAATGTAGTAGACTTTCATGAGTGATTTATATCTAGCAAGCAAACTTTTCTAGTTGTCCAAAAGGTCCCTGCATTCATCTCCACCATCTAACTCACAACCCATAAAAAAAACAAAGTATTAATTAAACAAAAAAAATGGATATGGCCAACTTTAGATTTAACAGTAAATGAACTGTAAAACATGTCACAGTAATTTGATGCAGTACCATATCAATTAACACATTTTGTCAGCAAAGGGGTCAGATTTTACTCCCAGACTCTCAGAGTGTTGTTGAACCGGGAGATATTCAATGAAAGTTTAATGAAAGTTTTGACAGGAAACTGCAACACTGACGAAATTATTGACAGCTGGTAGTTATGTGCCAAACGGTGACCAGTAGAGACTTGCTGGGTGGTGTTGATGCTGTATACCGCAGTGTGTCGGTGACAGGCCTGGCCAGGGCGGTGACGGGGCTGTATGGCTGCTGTCTGCTGACCCTCCTGTTACGAGTGCAGCTGAACGTGATGGGGGGCTACCTGTTTTTAGACAACATCCGTGGGAAGACAGAAGAGGTGAGTGGTATGTGAGAAGAAATGTAAACTCCAGTACTTAAATTTGTGGTTCTTAAATTTGTGATGTGTGATTTGTAGTAGCTTATATTTTTTTTCGTAGGCTTCAGGCATTTTACTCAGAAAAAGATCTGCTCACTCTTTGTCTGTCTGTCTGTCTGTCTGTCTGTCTCTATGTCTTCCCCCTCTCCTTTTAAATGTAAACAGTTTGCTTGCAGCACCCGTTTTCGTGTCAGTTATAGTACTGGATGCTGGAAGCTTTTAATCATTTTCGGACAGCTAGCTTGGGTTACAAGACTTTCTGGTGGTACAAATCTGTTGATTAATTAATCTTTCAGTTTTGTCAAAAAGGATTTTTATCGTGCGTCTCTTGCATGCGTTTTGAAGGAGGGAAGTTCGACACCAGCAGGTTTGCACATATGTTAATTGAACGAAAGTAATTCTCCACATTTAAACCCAGCTGACACTGCTGAGGCCTCCAGTCTCACCCTTGGACTGAAGAAGCCGGTATTTGAAAAGGGTCTATGTGACATGGGATGTTCGGGTGGTGACGAAGTTAGAGCGTTAGCTCCTGAAAGCTGAGGCCAGTATGAACAAGTATGATCACCAGAGGCATGCTCTGTCTTCGGCAATTCTCTGCAGTCCTAGCTAAGGGACGCTTGTTTGTGTACAGGTCAGGGCTTCTGAAAACGCAAAAAATTGCGTACAGTACGCATTAACACTCTACGGGACGCACTGGGTGTCGTGTTAAGGGGTCCCCAGGGACCCTTCAAATTTTGGTGAAGTCAGATATAAAGTGAGAAAAGACTGCCTTCAACATCGTAAGTTGGGTGCCGTAACATCGTAGGTCTGCTACACTTCGGACTGAACCCATCCCTTTTCAAGTTAGAACAGTAACAAAGTGAGTAGGGCAGTCTCTTTTTGTCGTCTGCTGAGGCTGACTGACTAAGCTTAACGCTAGGCCACAGCCTCGTCTTCAGCTGACCGAATTTTCCTACTTTGAGCCATGTGATGTCACGGTGACACTTTTCATTTTCCCGGATGGGGGAGGCATTTCCGCGAAGCCTTTGTTTCCAACATGTCTCTCGAAGCGTGTGTTTATTTTGTTGTGTTTTATTGTGACAATGTGTCTGAGAAAATTAATTGCTTGTGTAGGGATACAATTTTGATGTTTATTTTGTTGTTTTTATTGTGACGATGTGTCTGTGACAATTGCAGTGCGCGTGCAGGGATGCAATTTTTTAACGTATATTTTGTTGTTTTTATTGTGGTGTAGGGACCCCTTAATGTTAGCCTGGGACCCCTTAAAAATCTGATGAAGGGGTCCCTGGGACCGGAAAGACTTTCACCCCAGCAGAAGCCCTGCAGGTACATGGAAGGTTG
>CM031600.1:36925007-36967507 GCA_018398815.1 Conus ventricosus
AAGGCAATAATTAGCAGGCTGTCAATGGATTAAGTCATGTGCATTTGCAAGCAAAATTTTCAGTTTGGTGACAACTGTTAATTCAGTAATTCGGTTTCAATGTATGTATGGAAACAGGATATGAAGGCTACTACTTACCATTTGCAACACACAAAAGAATCTTTTTCCCGGCCTGGTCAGTCGACACAAAGTTCGACTGCCTGACTATTTGAATGTAAATCACAACCATTATTGAGTCAAGAGTAGCAGGTTCATCATTCACTGTAAGGGATAAGGGGAGGTTTGAATGACAAAGAAATCAGAACTGACCTCTTTATGACCTTTTTTCTCCTTTATCCCGCCTCATCTTCGGCACCCACTCAGGGTCATTATTCCCATGCCACTTATTCTGGCTCCCCCGGACACAGCCATACCCACGTTTGTCCAGTCAGAGCCCCAGCACCATCTTCCACTGGGCACAGTCGGTATCAGGTCCTCACAGGGTCAGTTACCAGAGGAGGTGTGGCAACCCCAGCACCATCTTCCTCTGGTATCAGGTCCTGACAGGGTCAGTTACCAGAGGAGGTGTGGCAGCCCCAGCCCCATTTTCCACTGGGCACAGTCGGTATCAGGTCCTCACAGGGTCAGTTACCAGAGGAGGTGTGGCAGCCCAGCACCATCTTCCACTGGGCACAGTCAGTATCAGGTCCTCACAGGGTCAGTTACCAGAGGAGGTGTGGCAGCCCCAGCACCATCTTCCACTGGGCAGTCAGTATCAGGTCCTCACAGGGTCAGTTACCAGAGGTGTCACAACCCCAGCATCATCTTCCACTGGGCAGTCGGTATCAGGTCCTCACAGGGTCAGTTACCAGAGGTGTCACAACCCCAGCACCATCTTCCACTGGGCAGTCAGTATCAGGTCCTCACCGGGTCAGTTACCAGAGGAGGTGTCGCAGCCCAGCACCATCTTCCACTGGGCACAGTCAGTATCAGGTCCTCACAGGGTCAGTTACCATGGGAGGTGTGGCAGCCCAGCCCCATCTTCCACTGGGCACAGTCAGTATCAGGTCCTCACAGGGTCAGTTACCATGGGAGGTGTGGCAGCCCCAGCACCATCTTCCACTGGGCAGTCAGTATCAGATCCTCACAGGGTCAGTTACCAGAGGAGGTGTCGCAGCCCAGCACCATCTTCCACTGGGCACAGTCAGTATCAGGTCCTCACAGGGTCAGTTACCATGGGAGGTGTGGCAGCCCCAGCCCCATCTTCCAGTGGGCACAGTCGGTATCAGGTCCTCACAGGGTCAGTTACCAGAGGAGATGTCGCAGCCCCAGCCCCATCTTCCACTGGGCACAGTCGGTATCAGGTCCTGACAGGGTCAGTTACCAGAGGAGATGTCGCAGCCCCAGCCCATCTTCCACTGGGCACAGTCGGTATCAGGTCCTCACAGGGTCAGTTACCAGAGGAGGTGTGGCAACCCCAGCACCATCTTCCACTGGGCACAGTCAGTATCAGATCCTGACAGGGTCAGTTGCCAGAGGAGGTGCAGCAGTTCTGCCGAGTCCGTTCCATGGTGCTTAATGGCACCTGTTCTGGTCCAGCATCCACAAGACACTGTCTGCTGAGCCTCCCTTACTGATAATAATGATTGTTTATCTGTAAAGTATGTGTGAGTGAACGTCCCTTTCTTGAGAAGGTGGTCAGTAACTTTGTGAGTGCCTAAGCTGTATATATATTTTGTTCCTGGCAGCCCTTATTTTCTAAGTATCATTTCATGATAGTTTGGAGTGTGCTTATGATTCACAGTGTGCTTGATTATACTTTTTTTGTCAAATCGTGTGAACATGACTACGGCAGGTAAATAGAAAAAGCTTGAATCACATTTGCCAATGGCAGCCAAGGAAAAATTCTGTCCTAGAGGGTTGAGGTAGTTGTTTGCAGACTGATGTTAACAAATTATTGGTGTTTGGTAATTGGTTTGCTCTCTTTTTTCATGCCTACTTTTTTTTTTCATAAGTCGCTATCTTTATTTTCAATTCAAGTTTTGATGACTTTTTAATTTTCAGTTGATGATTGTGGCTGTTGTAAGGGATAGTTTTAAATAAATGTTCTTTCTATGACAGGAAGTAAAGACAGATGAAGAGGAGTTGCTAGATAAACTTGTGAAAGCAACCAGAGATATCATGGAAAGGTGAGTGTCTGGAAGTGTGTGTGTGTGTGTGTGTGTGTGTGTGTGTGTGTTGTGTGGTGTGTGTGTGTGTGTGTGTGTGTGTGTGTCTTTATGTGTGTCTTTATGTGTGTGTGTGTGTGTTTGTGTGTGTGTATCTTTATGTGTGTGTGTGTGTGTGTGTGTGTGTGTGTGTGTGTGTGCCTGTGTGTCTTTATATGTGTGTGTGTGCATACGTGTGGTCCTCGTTAGTCTTCACTTCATGACCACTTAATTGATAACCAGTCACTGACAGGTGACGATGTGGGGCACTGTTCCAGCTGCTGCAAGTTTGTTTGAACATCAGTTCTTTTCATTTTTGATAGACGGAGAAGAGTGACAGTACTGAAAGAGCAAATCCTCCAATTGCCTAACTGCGTATAGGCTGGCGGACAAAAGCTTGCAGTCTTCATACTGTCAGCTTGTCTTGTATGGGCATGTATGACCCTCTATTCAAGATCGTCCTGCATGGTGGAGGTGGCAAGTTCTTGCCACAACATTCTGCCCAAACCGTTCTGTAGGATGCAGTTTGGTGCGGTGGGTGGGGTGTAGGAAAATGAATTTTCACCATGGCCTAGTATCCCCAACTGTCCTTCGTGGGGACAGTGGAGGGGGGAAGAGGAGGCATGTACCTCACAGTGACTCCTGTCCAAGACTGTCCTACAGGGCACAGTTGAGGTGTGTGTGTGTGTGTACCTCACAGTGACTCCATGTCCCAAAATGTCCTACAGGGCACAGTGAGGTGGGGGGGTGGGGTACCTCACAATGACTCATGTTCAAGACTGTCCTACAAGGCACAGTGACGGGGGGGGGGGGGGGGGGGGGGGGGGGGGGGGTACCTCCAATGACTCATGTTCAAGATGTCCTACAGGGGACAGTGAGGTTGGGGGGGGTGTGTACCCCACAATGACTCCATGTTCAAGACTGTCCTACAAGGCACCCGTGACGGGGGGGGGGGGGGGGGGGGGGGGGGGGGGGGTGTACCTCACAATGACTCCATGTTCAAGACTGTCCTGCAGGGCACAGTGCGGGGGGGGGGGGGGGGGGGGGGGGTACCTCACAAGACTCCTGTTCAAGACTGTCCTAACAGGGCACAGGTGAGGTGGGGGGGGGGGGGGGTTTTTACCTCACAATGACTCCATGTTCAAGACTGTCCTGCAGGGCACAGTGAGGGGGGGGGGGGGGGGGTTTTACCTCACAATGACTCCATGTTCAAGACGTCTGCAGGGCACAGTGACGGGGGGGGGGGGGGGGGGGGGGGGGGCGGGGGTGTACCTCACAATGACTCCATGTTCAAGACTGTCTACAGGGCACAGTGACGGGGGGGGGGGGGGGGGGGGGGTGTACCTCCAATGACTCCATGTTCAAGACTGTCCCGCAGGGCACAGTGCGGGGGGGGGGGGGGGGGGGGGGGGGGGGACCTCACAATGACTCCATGTTAAGACTGCTACAGGGCACAGTGAGGTGGGGGGGGGTGTACCCTCACAATGACTCCTGTTCAAGACTGTCCTGCAGGGCACAGTGACGGGGGGGGGGGGGGGGTTTCCTCACAATGATCCATGTTCAAGACTGTCCTACAGGGCACGTGAGGTGGGGGGGGGGGGGTTACCCCACAAAGACTCCATGTTCAAGACTGTCCTACAGGGGCACAGTGACGGGGGGGGGGGGGGGGGGGGGGGACCTCACAATGGGCTCCATGTCCAAGACGGGCCCACAGGGCACAGTGAAGGGGGGGGGGGGGTACCTCACAATGACTCCATGTTCAAGACTGTCCTACAGGGCACAGTGAGGTGGGGGGGGGGGGGGGGTGTATCTCACAATGACTCCATGGGCTGTCCCCACAGGGCACAGTGACGGGGGGGGGGGGGGGGGGTACCTCACAGTGACTCCATGTCCAAGACTGTCTACAGGGCACCCGTGAGGTGGGGGGGGTGTACCTCACAATGGGCTCCATGTCCATGATGTCCTACAAGGCACAGTGGACGGGGGGGGGGGGGGGGGGGGGGGGGTGTGACTCACAGTGACTCCAGTTCAAGACTGTCCTGCAGGGCACAGTGCGGGGGGGGGGGGGGGGGGGGGTTTTTACCTCACAGTGACTCCATGTTCAAGACTGTCCTGCAGGGCACAGTGACGGGGGTGTGGGGGGGGTACCTCACAATGACTCCATGTTCAAGACTGTCCTACAGGGCACAGTGAGGTGGGGGGGGGGGGGGTGTACCTCACAATGACTCCATGTTCAAGACTGTCCTACGGGCACAGTGAGGGGGGGGGGGGGGGGGGGGGGGGGGGGGGGGGGGGGGTACCTCACAATGACTCCATGTTCAAGACTGTCCTACGGGCGCAGTGACGGGGGGGGGGGGGGGGGTGTTTCCTCACAATGACTCCATGTTCAAGACTGTCCTACAGGGCACAGTGACGGGGGGGGGGGGGGGGGGGTACCTCACAGTGGACTCCATGTCCAAGACTGTCCTCAGGGCACAGTGAGGTGGGGGGGGGGGGGGGGTTTTACCTCACAATGACTCCATGTTCAAGACTGTCCTGCAGGGCACAGTGACGGGGGGGGGGGGGGGGGGGGTACCTCACAATGACTCCTGTTCAAACCTGTCCCACAGGGCACAAGTGGGGGGGGGGGGGGGGGGGGTGTACCTCACAATGACTCATGTTCAAAACTGTCCCACAGGGCACAGTGACGGGGGGGGGGGGGGGGGGGGGGGGGGGGGGGGGCCCCCAAATGCTCCATGTCAAGACTGTCCTACAGGGCCAGTGAAGGGGGGGGGGGGGTACCTCACAAGGACTCATGTTCAAGACTGTCCTCAGGGCACAGGAGGTGGGGGGGGGGGGGGGGGGTGGGTATCTCACAATGCTCCATGACTGTCCTACAGGGCACAGTGGGGGGGGGGGGGGGGGGGTACCTCACAGTGACTCCCTGTCAAGACTGTCCTACAGGGCACAGTGAGGTGGGGGGGGGGGGTACCTCACAATGACTCCCTGTCCATGACTGTCTACAAGGGGACAGTGACGGGGGGGGGGGGGGGGGGGGGGGGGTGTACTCACACGTGGGCTCCATGTTCAAAGACTGTCCTACAGGGCACAGTGAGGTGGGGGGGGGGTGTACTCACAGTGACTCCATGTTCAAGACTGTCCTGAGGGCACGTGACTGGGGGGGGGGGGGGGGGTTGTACCTCACAATGACTCCATGTTCAAGGGCTGTCCTGCAGGGACAGTGAGGGGGTGGGGGGGGGGTACCTCACAATGGGCTCCTGTTCAAGACTGTCCTACAGGGCACAGTGAGGGGGGGGGGGGGGGGGGTGTACCTCACAATGGGCTCCATGTTCAAGACTGTCCTACAGGGCCCAGTGACGGGGGGGGGGGGGGGGGTACCTCACCAATGACTCCATGTTCAAGACTGTCCTACAGGGCACAGTGCGGGGGGGGGGGGATGTACCTCACAATGACTCCATGTTCAAGACTGTCCCACAGGGCACGTGCGGGGGGGGGGGGGGGGGGGGGGGGGTACCTCCAGGACCCATGTCAAGACTGTCTCAGGGCACGTGAGGTGGGGGGGGGGGGTGTACCCCACAATGACTCCATGTCCAAGACTGTCCTGCAGGGCACTGTGCCGTGGGGGGGGGGGGGGGGTACCTCACAATGATCCTGTTCGACTGTCTGCAGGGCACAGTGACGGGGGGGGGGGGGGGGGGGTGTACCTCAATGACTCATGTTCAACTGTCCTACAGGGGACAGTGGGTGGGGGGGGGGGGGTGTACCTCACAATGACTCCATGTTCAAGACTGTCTGCAGGGGCACGTGACGGGGGGGGGGGGGGGGGGGGGGTACCCCACATGACTCCATGTTCAAGACTGTCCTGCCGGGCACAGTGACGGGGGGGGGGGGGGGTGTACATCACAATGACTCCATGTTCAAGACTGTCCTAAGGGCACGTGGGGGGGGGGGGGGGGTGGGACCCCCCAATGATCCATGTTCCAGACTGTCTGCAGGGCACAGTGACGGGGGGGGGGGGGGGGGGGTACCTCACAATGACTCCATGTCAACACTGTCTACAGGGCACAGTGAGGGGGGTGAACTCACAATGACTCCATGTCATGACTGTCTACGGGCACGTGAGGGGGGTGTACCTCACAAAGATCCATGTCCCGACTGTCCTCAGGGCACAGTGGGGGGGGGGGGGGGGGGGTGTTTCCCTCACAATGACTCCCTGTTCATGACTGGGCCTACAGGGCACAGTGGGGGGGGTGGGTGTACCTCACAATGACTCCCATGTTCAAGACTGTCCTACAGGGCACAGTGGGGGGGTGGGTGTACCTCACAATGATCATGTCTATGACTGTCTACGGCACAGTGGGGGGGGGGGTGTACCTCCCAAAGATCCTGTCAGACTGTCCTCAGGGCCCCAGTGACGGGGGGGGGGGGGGGGGGTTGTACCTCACAATGGGCTCCATGTTCAAGACTGTCCTACAGGGCACCCGTGGGGGGGGGGTTGTACCTCAATGACTCCATGTTCAGACTGTCCTACAGGGCACAGGCGGGGGGGGGGGGGGGGGGTGTACCTCCAATGACTCCATGTCCCTGACTGTCCTACAGGGCACAGTGGGGGGGGGGGGGGGGGTGAACCCTCACAATGACCCATGTTCAAGCTGTCCTAAGGGCACAGTGGGGGGTGTATACCTCACAATGACTCCATGTCCATGACTGTCCTACAGGGCACAGGGGGTGGGGGGGGTGGGTTGTACCTCACAATGACTCCATGTTCAAGACTGTCCTACAGGGCACAGTGAGGGGGGTGTATACCTCACATGACTCCATGTCCCAAAACTGTCCTACAGGGACAGTGAGGGGGGTGTTTCCTCCACAATGACTCCATGTTCAAGCTGTCTTACAGGGCACAGTGAGGGGGGTGTACCTCACAATGACTCCATGTTCAGACTGTTTACAGGGCACAGTGACGAGGGGGGGGGGGGGGGGGGGGGTACCTCACAATGACTCCATGTTCCCAAGGGCTGTCTACAGGGCACAGTGCGGGGGGGGGGGGGGGGGGGGGGGTTAATACCTCACAATGACTCCCTGTCAAGATGTCCTACAGGGCCCCAGTGGGGGGGTGTATACCTCACAATGACTCCATGTCCATGATGTCCTCAGGGGGACCCGTGAGGGGGGTGTACCCCACAATGACTCCTTTTCCATGACGTCCTACAGGGCACAGTGGGGGGGGGGGGGGGGGGTGTACCTCCACATGACTCCATGTTCATGACTGTCCTACAGGGCACAGTGGGGGGGGTGGGTGTACCTCACCCAAAGCTCCATGTTCAAGACTGTCTACGGGCACAGTGGGGGGGTGGGGTACCTCACAATGACTCCATGTCCATGAAATGTCTACAGGGCCCAAGTGGGGGGGGGGGGGTTACCTCACAATGATCCATGTTCAAGACTGTCTACAGGGCACAGTGACGGGGGGGGGGGGGGGGGGGGGTGTACTCAGACTCCCTGTTCAGACTTTCCTACAGGACGTGGGTGGGGGGGTGTACCTCACAATGACTCCATGTTCAAGACTGTCTACAGGGCACAGTGGGGGGGGGGGGGGTTTACCTCACAATGACTCCATGTCAAGACTGTCCTACAGGGCACGGTGGGGGGGTGGGGGGTTTTACCTCACAATGACTCCATGTTCAAGACTGTCCTACAGGGGACAGTGGGGGGGGGGGGGGGGGGGGGGTGTACCTCACAATGACTCCATGTTCAGACTGTCCTACAGGGCAGCAGGGGGGGGGGGGGGGGGGGGGGGGGTGTACCTCACAATGATTTCCCTGTTCAAGACTGTCCTACAGGGCACAGTGGGGGGGGGGGGGGGGTGTAACTCACAATGACTCCATGTCCAGACTTCCTACAGGGCAAGTGTGGGGGGGGGGGGGGGGTGTACCTCACAAAGACTCCATGTTCAAGCTGTCCTACAGGGCACAATGGGGGGGGGGGGGGGGGGGGGGGGGGTGGTGTACCTCACATGATTCCATGTTCAAGACTGTCCCACAGGGCACAGGGGGGGGGGGGGGGGGGGGGGGGTACCTCACAATGACTCCTGTCCAAGACTGTCCTACAGGGCACAGTGGGGGGGGGGTGTACCTCACAATGACTCCAGTCCTTGATGTCCTACAGGGCACACAATGACTCCAGTCCCCGACTGTCTACGGCACAGTGGGGGGGGGGTACCTCACAATGGGCTCCTGTCCCTGACTGTCCTTTCAGGGCACCGTGGGGGGGGGGGGGGGGGTTGTACCTCACAATAATCTGTTCAAGATGTCCAACAGGGGACGGTGGGGGGTGTCCTCACAAGATCCGTCAAAGCGTCCTAGGGCACGTGAGGTGGGGGGGGGGGGGGGGGGGGTGTACCCCACATGACTCCATGTCCCAAAACTTTCCAACGGGCACCGTGGGGGGGTGTAAACCCCACAATGACCCATGTCCAAGACTGTCCCACAGGGCACAGTTTAGGTGGGGGGGGGGGGGGTGTTACCTCACAATGATCCATGTCAAGACTGTCCAAAAAGGGCACAGTGAGGTGGGGGGGGGGTGTACCTCCAATGATCCAGTCCAAGCTGGCGAACAGGGCACAGTGAAGGGGTGTTTCCCCACAATGACTCCATATCCAAGACTGTCCTACAGGGCACAGTGGGGGGGGGGGGGGGGGGGGGGGGTGTACCCCACAATGACTCCATATCCAAGACTGTCCTACAGGGGCACAGTGGGGGTGGGTGTACCTCCAATGCCATCCAAGTCCAACTTCCCCCATGCTCCATTTGACTGTCCTACCCGGGCACGTGGGGGGGTGTACCTCACAATGACTCCATGTCCATGACTGTCCTACAGGGCACAGTGGGGGGGGGGTTTTACCTCACAATGACTCATGTCCAGACGTCTACAGGGCACAGTGAAGGGGGGGTGTACCTCACAATGACTCCATGTCAGCTGTCCCACAGGGCACAGTTTAAGGGGGGGGGGGGGGGTACCTCACAATGGACTCCATGTCCATGCTGTTTCCTACAGGGCACAGTGAAGGGGGGGGGGGTTACCTCACAATGACTCCATGTCAGCTGTCCTACAGGGCACAGTGAAGGGGGGGGTGTACCTCCAATGACTCCCCCTCCATGGGCTGTCCTACAGGGCACAGTGGGAAGGGGGGGGGGGGGTACCTACAATGACTCCATGTCCATGACTGTCCTACAGGGCACAGTGAAGGAGGGGGGGGGGTACCTCACAATGACTCCATGTCCATGACTGTCCTACAGGGAAGTGGGGGGGGAGGGGGGGGGGGGGGTGGGGACCTCACAATGACCATGTCCCTGACTGTCCTACAGGGCACAGTGAAGGGGGGGGGGTACCTCCAATGACTCCATTTTCTGACTGTCCTACAGGGCACAGTGAAGGGGGGGGTACTCACAATGACTCCATCTCCAAGACTGTCCCACAGGGCACAGTGGGGGGGGTACCTCACAATGACTCCATGTCCATGATGTCCTCCCGGGCACAGTGGGGGGGGGGGGTTGGGTTTCCTCACAATGACTCCATATCAAGACTTCCTACAGGGCACAGTGGGGGGGGGGGGGGGTGTACCTCACAATGACTCCTATGCAAGACTGTCCTACAGGGCACAGTGAGGTGGGGGGGGGGGTGTATCTCAATGACTCCATGACTGTCCTACAGGGCACAGTGACGGGGGGGGGGGGGGGGGGGGTTACCTCACAGTGACTCCATGTCCAAGACTGTCCTACAGGGCACAGTGAGGTGGGGGGGGGGGGGGTGTACCTCTACCCAAAGACTCCATGTTCAAGATGTCCTACAAGGGGACAGTGAGGGGGGGGGGGGGGGGGGGGGGGTACCTCACAATGACTCCATGTTCAAGACTGTTCCTGCAGGGCACAGTGACGGGGGGGTGGGGGGGGTACCTCACAATGTCCATGTTCAGACTGTCCTACAGGGCACAGTGAGGTGGGGGGGGGGGGGGGGTGTACCTCACAATGACTCCATGTTCAAGACTGTCCACAGGGCACAGTGAGGGTGGGGGGGGGGGGGGTACCTCACAATGACTCCATGTTCAGACTGTCCTACAGGGCACAGTGAGGTGGGGGGGGGGGGGGTGTATCTCACAATGACTCCATGACTGTCCTACAGGGCACAGTGACGGGGGGGGGGGGGGGGGGGGGGGGGGGTACCTCACAGTGACTCCATGTCCAAGACTGTCCTCAGGGCACAGTGAGGTGGGGGGGGGGGGTGTACCTCACAATGACTCCATGTTCAAGACTGTCCTACAAAGGGACCGTGACGGGGGGGGGGGGGGGGGGGGGGTACCTCACAATGACTCCTTTCAGACTGTCCTGCAGGGCACAGTGCGGGGTGGGGGGGGGGGGGTACCTCACAAAGACTCCATGTTCAAAACTGTCCCACAGGGCACAGGGGAGGTGGGGGGGGGGGGGTGTTTCCTCACAATGACTCCATGTTCAAGACTGTCCCACGGGGACAGTGACGGGGGGGGGGGGGGGGGGGGGTACCTACAATGACTCCATGTTCAAGACTGTCCTACAGGGCACAGTGACGGGGGGGGGGGGGGGGGGGGTTACCCACAGTGACTCCATGTTCAAGACTGGTCCTACAGGGCACAGTGGGTTTGGGGGGGGGGGGGGGTACCTCACAATGACTCCATGTTCAAGGGCTGTCCTGAGGGCACTGTGCCGGGGGGGGGGGGGGGGGGGGGGGTACCTCACAATGACTCCATGTTCCAAAACGTCCTGCAGGGCACATGACGGGGGGGGGGGGGGGGGGGTGTACCCCACAAGACTCCATGTTCAGACTGTCCCACAGGGCACAGTGGGTGGGGGGGGGGGGGTGTACCTCACAAAGACTCCATGTTCAAGGGCTGTCCTGCAGGGCACAGTGACGGGGGGGGGGGGGGGGGGGGGTGTACCCCACCTGACTTTCCCTGTCCATGACTGTCTACAGGGCACAGTGCGGGGGGGGGGGGGGGGGGGGGGGTGTACCTCACAATGGACTCCATGTTCAAGACTGTCTTACAGGGCACAGTGCGGGGGGGGGGGGGGGGGGGTAAACCCCAATGACTCCTGTCCAACACTGTCCTACAGGGCACAGTGAGGGGGGTGATACCTACAGACTCCATGTCCATGACTGTCCCACAGGGCACAGTGGGGGGGTGTACCCCCAATGACTCCATGTCCCTGACTGTCCTACAGGGCACAGTGGGGGGGGGGGGGGGGTGGTTTCCTCACAATGACTCCATGTTAGACTGTCTACAGGGCACAGTGGGGGGGGGGGGTTGTACCTCACAATGACTCCCTGTTCAGGGCTGTCCTTACAGGGCACAGTGGAGGGGTGGGTGTACCTCACAAAGACTCCATGTCCAAAGATGTCCTACAGGGCACGTGGGGGGGGGGGGGGGGGGGGTGTACTCACAATGACTCCATGTTCAAGACTGTCCCACCCGGGCACAGTGACGGGGGGGGGGGGGGGGGGGGGTGTACCTCACAATGACTCCATGTCCATGACTGTCCTACAGGGCACAGTGGGGGGGGGGGGGGGGGGGTGTACCTCACAATGACTCCATGTTCAAGATGTCCTACAGGGCACAGTGGGGGGGTGTTACTCACAATGACTCCATGTCCATGACGTCCTACAGGGCACAGTGGGGGGTGGGGGGGGTGGGTGTACCTCACAATGACTCCATGTTCAAGACTGTCTACAGGGCACAGTGGGGGGGGTGTATACCCCACAATTGACTCCATGTCCAAGACTGTCCCACAGGGCACAGTGAGGGGGGTTGTACCTCACAATGACTCCATGTTCCCGACTGTCTTACAGGGCACAGTGAGGGGGGTGTACCTCACAATGACTCCATGTTCAAGACTGTCTTAAGGGCCGTGACGGGGGGGGGGGGGGGGGTACCTCACAATGACTCCATGTTCAGACTGTCTTACAGGGCACAGTGACGGGGGGGGGGGGGGGGGGGGGGGGTGTACCTCACAATGGGCTCCATGCTCAAGTCTGTCCTACAGGGCACAGTAGGGGGGATGTGTGTGTGCCTCACAATGGGTCCATGTCCAAGACTGTCCTACAGGGCAAAGTGGGGGGGGGGGGGGGGGTGTACCTCACAATGACTCCATGTTCAGACTGTCCTACAGGGGATAGGGGGGGGGGGGGGGGGTGTTACCTCACAATGACTCGATACTCAAGACTGCCTACAGGGCACAGTGAGGTGGGTGTACTCACGATCTCATGTCCATGACTGTCCTACAGGGCCGTGAGGGGGGGGTGTACCTCACAATGACTCCATGTCCATGACTGTCCACAAGGCACAGTGACCAGGGGGGGGGTACCTCACAATGATCCATGTTCCCAAAACTGTCCTACAGGGCACAGTGGGGGCTGGGGGGGGGGGGGTGTACCTCGCAATGATTCCATGTTCAAGGACTGTCCTACAGGGCACAGTGGGGGGGTGGGGTGTACCTCACAATGGGCTCCATGTTCAAGACTGTCCCCAGGGCACAGTGGGGGGGGTGTACCTCACAATGACTCCATGTTCAAGACTGTCCTACAGGGCACGGTGGGGGGGGGGGGTGTACCTCACATGGGCTCCATGTTCAAGACTGTCCTACAGGGCACCGTGGGGGGGGGGGGGGGGGTACCTCACAATGACTCCTGTTCCCAAGGGCTGTCCTACAGGGACAGCGGGGGGGGGGGGGGGGGGGGGGGGTGTACCTCACAATGATTCCATGTTCAGACTGTCCTACAGGGCACAGTGGGGGGGGGGGGGGGGGGGGGTGTACCTCACAATGACTCCATGTCCAGACTGTCTACAGGGACAGTGTGGGGGGGGGGGGGGGGGTGTACCCCACAATGACTCCAGTTCAAGGGCTGTCCACAGGGCACAGTGGGGGGGGGGGGGGGGTGGTGTACCTCACAAAGATTGCCATGTTCAAGACTGTCTACAGGGCACAGGGGGGGGGGGGGGGGGGGGGGGGGGACCTTCCGGACTCCATGTCCAAGACTGTCCTACAGGGCACGTGGGGGGGGTGTACCTCACAATGACTCCAGTCCTGATGTCCTCAGGGCACACAAGACTCCATGTCCAAGACTGTCCCACAGGGCACAGGGGGGGGTGTACCTCACAATGACTCCATGTCCATGACTGTCCTACAGGGCCAGTGGGGGGGGGGGGGGGGGGTGTACTTTCCCAAAACTCCATGTTCAAGGACTGTCCAACAGGGCAGGTGAGGGGGGTGTACCCCACAATGACTCCCTGTTCAAGACTGTCCTACAGGGCACAGTGAGGTGGGGGGGGGGGGGGGTGTACCTCACAATGATCCATGTCCAAGACTTTCCAACAGGGCACAGTGGGGGGGTGTACCTCACAATGACTCCATGTCCAAGGGCTGTCCAACAGGGCACAGTGGTGGGGGGGGGGGGGGGGGGGTTTTACCCCACAATGACTCCATGTCAAGGACTGTCCAACAGGGCACAGGAGGTGGGGGGGGGGGGGGGGGGGGTGTACCTCACAATGACTCCATGTCCAAGATGTCGACAGGGCACCCGTGAAGGGGGTGTACCTCACAATGACTCCATATCAAGCTGTCCTCAGGGCACAGTGGGGGGGGGGGGGGGGGGGGTGTACCTCACAATGACTCCATTTCCCAAAACTGTCCTACAGGGCACAGTGAGGGGGGGTGTACCCCACAATGATCTCCCTGTCCATACTGTCCTACAGGGCACAGTGAGGGGGGGTCTCAAATGACCCATGTATGATGTCCTACAGGGCACGTGAAGGGGGTGTACCTCACAATGACTCCATGTCCAGACTGTCCTACAGGGCACAGTGAGGGGGGGGGTACCTCACAATGACTCCAAAGTCCATGACTGTCCTACAGGGCACAGGAAGGGGGGGGGGGGGTATCACAATGACCATGTCCATGACTGTCCTACAGGGCACAGGAAGGGGGGGGGGGGGGGTACCTCACAATGACTCCATGTCCATGACTGTCCTACAGGGCACAGTGAAGGGGGGGGGGGGGGGGTACCTCACAATGACTCCATGTCCTGATGTCCTACAGGGCACTTGAAGGGGGGGGGGGTACCTCACAATGACTCCATGTCCAGACTGTCCTACAGGGCACAGTGAAGGGGGGGGGGTACCTCACAATGACTCCCTATGCAAGACTGTCCTACAGGGCACATGGGGGGGGGGTGTACCCCACAATGACTCCATGTCCATGACTGTCCTACAGGGCACGTGAAGGGTGTGTACTCACAGACCAGTCCTGCTGTCTCGGGCACAGTGAAGGGGGTGTACCTCACAATGACTCCATATGCAAGACTGTCCCACAGGGCACGTGGGGGGGGGGGGGGGGGTGACCCCACAATGATCCTATGCAAGACTGTCCTACAGGGCACAGTGAGAGGGGGGTGTACCTCACAATGACTCCCTATGCAGACTGTCCTACGGGCACAGTGAGGGGGGGGGGGTGTACTCCAATGACTCCTATGCAAGACTGTCCTACAGGGCACAGTGAAGGGGGGGGGTACTCACAATGACTCCATATGCAAGACTGTCCTACAGGGCACAGTGAGGGGTGTGTACCTCACAATGACTCCATGTCCATGATGTCCTACAGGCACAGTGAGGGGGGTGTACCTCACCAATGACTCCATGTTCAAGACTGTCCTCAGGGCACAGTGAAGGGGGGGGGGGGGGTACCTCACAATGACTCCATGTCCATGACTGTCCTACAGGGCACAGTGAGGGGGGGGGGACCTCACAATGACTCCATGTCCCTGACTGTCCTACAGGGACAGTGGGGGTGGGTGTACCTCACAATGACTCCATATGCAAGACTGTCCTACAGGGCACAGTGAAGGGGGGGGGGGTATACCTCACAATGACTCCCTATGCAAGATGTCCTACAGGGCACAGTGAGGGGGGGTATACTCTCAATGACTCCATATCCAGACTGTCCCACAGGGCACAGCGAGGGGGGTGTATACCTCTCAATGACTCCCTATCCAAGACTGTCCTACAGGGCACAATTCGGCCGGGGAGGGGGGGGGGGGGGGGGAGTACCTCACAATGACTCCATATGCAAGACTGTCCTACAGGGCACAGTGAGGGGGGTGTATACCTCTCAATGACTCCATATCCAAGACTGTCCTACAGGGCACAGCGAGGGGGGTGTATACCTCTCAATGACTCCATATCCAAGACTGTCCTACAGGGCACAATTCGGCCGGGGAGGGGGGGGGGGGGGGGGAGTACCTCACAATGACCCCATGTCCCAGATTCCAAAGGGGACAGTGAAAGGTTAGTGGTCATGCAAGAGGCCGACTGAGAAAGTCTTGTCTGGACACCCGTAAGGGACTGGGTTGACTACAATACCTCTCCCTTGTTGTCTGTGACTGAAGACAGGGAGCAGTGGAGATTTCTTACTGCCAGGGCATATATGAGGGCTTCCTGACCATCTTCATCAAGGTATAGTTCATGGCAGGGCTCCTATTTCAACTGATTTGGAAGGGTTCCTTGGGAACCTCAGAGTGGTAAGGGGTCTTTTTTTTCCTTTTTTTTTTTCTTTATTTTTGAAATTCAAATAATTGGAAAAGTATAATGTGCGCAGAAAGAGGACAGTGTGCAAAGAGTTTCATCCGCATAGTCACATGTAAATCTCAGAGTATCACAAGTATGAATGGCTGTAGCTGCTGTAAACTTAGAATGAAAGTGAAGAGACATGGTGGTTGTGTTTACTGCAGCCACTGCCATAAACATAATGACAGTTAATCAACTGAAAGGGGCAAAAATGGATACTCTATCTGTTCCACTTTTGTTGCACTTGCAGTGTTATCTGGTAAGGGGTCTTGCTAAAACTATAGAGGGTCCATCTCTGACAGACAGGATACTAGCTTCGAGGACATGATCATAGAATGTGACATTGACACTGAATGAAACCAGAGGACTGCTTTGGACAAGGGTGACAGTACATGGTGCCAATAGTGACCTGTAAGAGGCAAAATGATTCTGTCATTGAACCTGTTTGGTACAACGTTGACTCAGTCACCACACCTGAGCAGTCAGTCGTGTGATGAGAAAAGAATGTGTCAAGTGTGGTGAAGAAAATGTTGACTATTAATGGATTTGTAGATTCAAGTCTTTTTGAAGTTGTGTCTGTAGATATCGTATGCACTGAGTACAGTGTTTCCTGTGATTTGCAAATTTATGTCTTGATTTGATAACAGTTCAGACTTTCACCTAGTTTTGCAAGAGAGTCTGGAGCGTGGGTTTGCCCGATTGATGGACAACGTTGCTGATCATTATCGCCAGAAAATGGACCCAGAAAAACCACAGATGAGGTGAGCTTGATCATGTTGTGTATATCAACACTGTAAGTACATGTTGTTGCATATTAAAACCCAGTGCACTATGTTGTCAGTACTCAACAGACAAGATTTAGCTACATGGACAATTTTGCGTGCAGTGACTTCTTGATGAAATGGAACCTTAGTTGTTGACTACACTGTACATACAATTTCCTTACATGTGTTGGAGAGTGGGTATATGTGGCTGTTGTAAATGCAAGTGCTTTTGTTTCCTGTTGGTCTGTGCTTGCTAAGAATTCACTGAATGTGTAGGATAAAAATTAAATCAAAACTTGCAGTGGAGTAAACGTTTGTTAAAATCATTGATAGGAAAAAAGAAAAGAAGATTGGCAATGGCTTTGTGACATACAATCCCACCCAGGTTTGGGGCATAGCTTGCTGGATAAAGATGGCAATTTTTCTGATGGGCAAGATCAATAAATATGCAGATGGATTTTTGTCTGAAAGGCATTGTGTGTATACACTCAGATGATCAGAATGTAGTCATGAAAAATCCTGTAATCCGTGTCAGTCCTGCTCGTCCTCCGTCTGACTACAGATGTTGAGCTGTGTGTGTGGATTGTTGCAGTCTGCATGAAGTGACGCTGCCTCTTGCCAAAGTGCTGCCTATCATGGACCTAGTCATCACCCAGATGCTCTGCGACGCTCCCAATGCCTTTGTACAGGTAATTTTCTACAGCTGTGTTGGGGATTGTGCATAAGATCTTGTTGAATTTGTTTGTCTTCTCTTTTAGTCTGGATGATTGGCATCACATATGCTTGGAATCATCAGCTCACAGATGACTGAATGAAAGGTCATGTAGTCTTTAAGCATACATAAGCCTATGAAGACTATGAACAATCTTTTTAAAATATGGACAGAAAGAAGCTGACATTTAAACACGAGTGAATGAGCATGTGAATACTTGTGCAGAGTGGCCGACTGAAGCACCAATAATTTTATCTCACCTTTTGCCCTCTATTTTTCATTGTACAATCTTTGGTGTCTTTATGTGGTAAATATTTCATAGTGAGGAGTTTCAGCGTGTCAGCATCGGCGTTTGTCTACAAAGCGTGCAGTGCCAGTGCCATGTTCCAAGACATCTAGAAGACCACCTGATTTAAGGGCCATGGAAGTACAGGAATTCCATTTACAGTACACTGGTCATCTGTAGTCTGTTGTGTTCCGGGCATGTGGAATCCTTGAAAAAATTTATTGATTTAGAACTGATTGATCAGTTTATCATAATAAGAAGGGCACTTGGGGTAGGGCAGACCTTCCATTCAAACTTTTTCCCCACCAGGGGAAGTAATGTTAGGTAGGACGTAAAAGAGTTACTGCCAGGTATTTTCTTTTCATAATAGGGCATGGAAAACGTGTGAAACATGAATTTATGACTGTATGGTGTTAATATGCCTTGAAAATATATTATTTCGAAGATAGTTACCAATTTCCTAAACAGTGTCCAGATATTTGTTGAGAGGAAGCTTTAGAACGGTTTGTACTTAATGGCTGGTGGAGTCATTTGATTTTGATCCAAACTAAATATATAAAGGGGCAAACCCTAGGCCACTCTCCTTGATTTCATCATGCTTCATTAAATTCAGTTGAATAGTTTTTGCATCATTTTGCTCATAGACAATCAACAGACACACAGGCACGTTGAAAGATAATCCCCTTGTGGAAGTCGTGATGCCTGTTGTCCTGGAAGAGCTGTATTAGTGGCAGAAAAATGTAAAAATTGATGGCCGAGTTGGGCATTATGGTTTGTGAATTACATATTATTGAAAAAAAAAAAAAAAAAAACGCCCAGAAAGTAAATGGGAGCACTTTTTTTTTTCACAGGCAAACTAACCTGATGGCACACAGGGAATTGAATCTGAAACACTTTGAACAAGCACACTAGTCCATAACAGGCTATGGAGGAGACTGAATTTAGCTGAAATTAAGAGAAAGTGATAAACAGTAGCTAGCTGTGGCGAGCAGATCAGAGTTTGTAAGACTGACGAAAAAGTTGGGTAGCAAAACCCATCTCTAAAAAAAAAAGATAGAGAAATAAGAAAGAAAAAAATCAAACACTACCTGACCTTCAGAAAATAATTATGATAAACAGACGAGGAGGACATAGATAGGAAAACTGGTTAATGCACGGTCTGCTTATGCGCATTCTGCGTGTCATGGTGGCCATGATGATATGGTGGCCATGATGATACGAGTGTGCTAGCACGCATACATGTACATCTGCACAGCTTCACATATGTAAGAATATTGTGTTCTGGAAAGTTCTTGAAAATTTCAAATTTGTTCATGGTTTTTACGTCATTTGTACATGCATAGGCATGAAACAGGAGGGCTCAGTAGACTTGTCTTAAGTATGCAAGAGGGTGGCAGGCCACTCTTAGTTCAGAAAAATCCCAAAGAATATTCTACTGTTAATCATTCACACCTTGATTGCTTTGGGATGTGTACGTGTGTGTTCTGAGAGTGTGTGGTTACATTGCATATTCTACAATGTATTACTGTCGGTGTTCGTGAGTACACATGGGGGGGGGTTCAAGGTGGAGTTTACAAGCAAGTGAAAAAAAAAGAGAGTGCAGGTTTATCTGTTTACCTGTATATTAAGGAGAAATAATGGCATTTAACAAATGTAAAATACTTGGTTATTTAGTGGTAGGGTTAAAGGTAAAGACTGCATGATGACACAGTAGCCCATATGTGAAATTTTTAGTGTCCTACAATGAAGATTTAACCAGCCGGAAATATGAGGCGCCCCTAATTTTAAAAAAGTTGGGCATACTAGAAATTAAACCAAGATGAACATTGTAATTATGCCCAATTACTGTTATGTGTTTTTGTGTGAACAGGCATGTAAAACAAAGACTTTTTTTTCTCTGTTGCTTATATCTCGCCTGTGTATGCAAGTGTCATATCAGTCATTCACAACAAACGTTTTTGAAAGGATGTCTTCTTTTGGTGTTCGTACAGCTGCTTTGCAGACCATGTAATAATCATTTTTTTGTGTTTTCAGCAGTCTTGCTTTTATTTGGAACTAAAATCCACAATTTAGATCAGCTAAATTCTAGAATTGTAGAACTGTAGCGGTGGCTGGAAAGTGTTTGTAGAATTGTGCCAATTCATAACCGAAGTTAGAAAGGTTAAATTTCCAGCATTAAAAAAAAATTGATTAATTAATCTTTGTCGTGATTGATTTGTGCATGTGGTCACTTTTATCAGGAGTTGCTGTTGCTGGAGCAGTTGAAGAACTTTGCTGCAAACATCTATGAGGCCTTCAGCCAGGAAGCTCTACCTTGTGGTGCATGATTTGGAGGCGATGACCTCGCATATTGTGGGGTCTTTTGCTGTTGTTGTTGTTCCATTGTTACTGTAACATTTAACCAGTCATGCGTTGTCTCATTTGAAGACAGGGAAGCTAACTTCACAATGAATCAGTCTCGAGAATTGGATTGGAGCCTTGTGCTAGACCACTGAAATGTTTTTTTTTCAAGGGCTCTTTCGTTTCAATATTTGACAAAGGATTGTCTTTAAACTGTATATTTATTTCAGTGTTGTTATTGTTGATATGTATACCAAAGCTCACTTTTCCCCAAATTAACATGTCACAGTTGAGCACTTACAGTTGCCAAGTCATTAATTGATTATTGTTGTTAATCGGTAGTTGAGGTTGTGGTGCCCTGCCAGTTTAACTCTGGCATCAAAGTGATAGACAGCAGAGCAGGGTCTTCTCTTGCAGGTAGGCAGATACACACCTGATATTGATGGCTGGACTGCTGTCATTGCCTCGGTTGCAGAATTAGCTTGGTTCTGGCTGTGAATAGAGAGTTATGGGTTGAGGTGTGCTTCCCAGAACGAAATCCTTTCATGGATCTGCGACATTTGCCATTCTGTTTATCGTGAAGACTCAAATTCCTCGAGTTACCGCGAGAAGAGAACCATTATCTGGTTGCTCCTGTTGCTGTAGACAGAAAGATACTACAACCCTAAGTCTAGCGATCAGCAAGTTATCTAGGTGAGATTCTGTATAAACCGTGACTGACTGAACCATGTGTGAATTGGGAGGGAGATTCACCAGCCTGCCTGTGATCTGAAGACCAGTCAGCAAAGCACGTCCTTTAGAACTGACCACTCTATCAAGAGAGGAACTGGAGGTGTGGTCAGCTGTACTGACCACCAAGTCTTGTACCTGAGGTTAGGGTGTGGAACCAACATTGTTGTCACGTGGTTATACCAGAAGACAATAGCTGCTTGTAAGAGAAGACTTGGTGTATAGTCTCCCTAAATCAGGAATTAGGAGCAATAGTGGTACGGGAGTCTTTCGGAAAAAAAAAAATGAGGACGACATGTGTGGTGTATAGTGACTATGTGTAAGACTAGAGATACCATGTCGTAAGCATACTGATTACAGCTCTCAGTTATTAAGATTTCCTGAAGTCGGATCATTTTGAGCTTGAAGTATCTATCACTATCGACACATTCGGCATGCACCAGACAGACATATTAAGTATTGGTCATCCTCAGTCTTTCCACATCCTTCTCCCTGCTGCGATTGCACTGTATGATCAGTTTGGTCTAAAGTGTATTTGACTGAAATTCAAGTTTGAGCTAATCTTAAGTACTCCAGATCTGCCTCCAAGATACTTCCGACCAAAATGAACTGGTTTGGTCAGTATCCAATACTGTGGTATTGAGAATACTGAATTAACCAAGTGTGACTGGCAGTAACCTACGTTGGCACCTGATCATAAATATTGTAATGTGGACCAAGTGCCATCTTCTGCTTGAGAGACTGGCATTTATGTGTAAGTTTCTGGGTTTTTGTGTGTTTTTTTAGGTGATCTGGATGATGCAAGGGGTGGTGGAGGGGGGCGTGTGGAGCTATAATCTGTGTGACTGTTTTTAAATGAAGATGATTCGAAATGCAAGGAAGCATTTGTTTTCCCCTTAATAGAAATTTCACTTTTTTTTTTCCCCCAAGCCAGTGCATAAATATCATTTCTGCAGTATGTTGCAAATGTTCATGATGGAGAAAACTCCCAAGGAACTGCATGTTTGTGTATGAAATTCCTGTAGTGACGTATTTGTATATTTTTCACAGTCAAAAGTTAAGAACTCTTCAACCCCTTCATGTAGAACTGCTGATCAAAAAGTTATCATCTGTTCCTTGTCAGTGCTTACTCTTCTTGATCTTTCAATTCCAACGTCATGTCTGAATTCGGCTTTGTGTTTCTCTCCACTGTGCTCCCAATAGATTTTAATGCTCCATGTATATTATGGTATTTCACAATTTTGCGTACCTGTCTTTCTTCTAATTGTTCTGATCATGGGGAAAGGAGATTTTCAGATATTTAATGTTTGTCATTGTCCAAGTATGAAAAAAGTGATTTTAATGTGGCTCATCTCTGAAATTGGTAATGTATGCAGCATCCATAAATGTTTGTGAGCTGTCGGTCATGTTATCACAGCATATGTTATATTGCTATGTGAAACTGGGGTCCCACTGCTCTCTGGAGAATTGTGCCGATGATAAGACGTGTGTGACAAAAGCAGAGGGTTATCGGATAAGCAAGGCCACCAAAAATGTTTGTAAACTGTTTTAGGTTCTGTGCACCATCTTGGCTTGAAATGATGAATTTGCAAAATCCTTGATATGTACTGCACAATGAAATGACCGTTTCGCATGTCAGATGGCTTGGATTACAAACTACTTTAAATTCATTGAATGTGCTAGATTTTTAAATTTTATTTCTGAAAGTGATTTCTGCAGCATCTTAAGTGCGACTTATTCGTAAAAGGTTAGTCTGATCCTTCAACATTTTCATCGTGTACCTATGGTGATGTAAAGCGGCCATGCACACACACAATCCTTTCACCCACGCTCTTGGTGACTTGGCAATTGGTCTGCCAGCCGAGGAAGAAAAAAAACCCACACAACCGATCAACACTAATGTATGTATCTATGCTCTTGTTTAATAATGTACATTGTGAATCCCATCATAATTCACAATCTGTAAACTAGATTATTCCACAGAAAATCCACACCTTTGTCCAGTTTTCAAATTATGAATGCAAATTGTCTAAACATTTAAGAGAAAAACCACCCTTTGGAGAAAACCACATTTCAAAAGACGCATAGTTCAGCCCTTTGGCCGACGGAGCATTTTCTGCATATAATAGTCATGTGCAGTTTGTGCCATTTCCTCAACAAAGTGCCCACAGATTTATTCTTCTTGAAACTTATTAATGCGGCCTCTATTTGTATACAAAATGACAATCTAAATCTGAGCAACAGTGTGCTCGAGAAACTGCACATCATGAGCAGAAAATGTTCAGA
This sequence comes from Conus ventricosus, assembly GCA_018398815.1. NCBI lineage: Eukaryota > Metazoa > Mollusca > Gastropoda > Neogastropoda > Conidae > Conus > Conus ventricosus. Next base: position 36,947,956 of record CM031600.1, read on the forward strand.
GTTTATTATTTACATGATGTACCATATTCAAGTTTTGATACATGCCAGATGCAGTCCCTGTATTTTCCACCTGCTGCAAATTCAATATTATGGCTGGATAGAATCTCTGCAAAATCTGATTTACAAAAACGCCCACAAATGGCTGGCCTCTCCAGTGATTTTTTTTTAAAGCATTCCTCTACTGGGCCAGGTATCTGCAGAATGGGCTAGTTTTTTTTTACATAAGTGTATAATGAAACTAAACCAAGTTCTTACTTAAATGATGCTACTTCAGACAATTTTATAAAGCAAACATGTTAAAAGCCATAAAGTAAATGGTGGCTGCAACAGGGACGTCTTTAGAACATGCTGCTAGCTATGAAATTATCTTACAGGGAGAAGGCAGACAGCCCATACTGTCTAGCATGATAAACAGCAAGCCTGAATTAGATTCTGCAATAATCAAAACCACGTTGTGAATATCCACATTTTTAAGTACTTGTACTCAAATCTAAGTAATCCACAGCAGATAAAAAAATCAACATAAAAACCAACATGCTTTGAATTGAAACAGTAGAAAAAGGTTAAGACTTTATGGCCCACATAGGCAAAAACCCAAACATTTTAATTAAAAAAAAGAAGTAAAAAGCAGCATCAAAAGAAAGAGGGAATAGCAAGTACAGACTTTCCAGAGGGATGCGAGCAACATATTAAAAAGGGAAGAAAAATTCATCTCGCATACAAATGAAACCAGAAACAAAAAATGCACGAGGAATGAAATGCAGAAAAAAATTGTTGTCTTGAATTAGTTCGTAGCTCATTGATAACCACCCTTGCTAACGAATTGTTTCACAACTGAATGCTGGAATAGCACAGCAGGTCCATAATACCAGATTGTCACAAATCCAAATACATTAACGAATCTAGACCTGAAATCCAGCCAGGTTACCAAGACATTTGCACTGCAGGCAACATCCTCGGTTAGGATAACACTGTAGCCATGATATCCTTTTAATCTTTGTCAATGGAATGCTGGGGGGGGGGGGGGGGGGGGGGGGGGGGAACACAAATCTGTTAAAGCAAATGGACGGACCACACAGTTGAGTAAAGTTTTCCCATTCTTATATACACTTCATATGTACAATGTGATGAATGTAATGAGCTATGATCAGAAATGACAATGTTATGGAAATGTGTTCATGGTGGCAGCCAATAAGGTTCCATTCAAGCTCGTGTCACAGTAAATGAGTAATGAATCATACACATACTAAAACACAGCCAGCCATCATCTTGAGACATAGTTGCAAACATGATTACCATCGCCACAGAATACGATCCAACATGAAGTCTGGTGAAAAGAAATTTAACTCCAAGCTACATTGCACTTTTTAACCACACAAAATATCCCATTCTTGCCTTGTAAAATGCACCTGCAGTTGAAATAATTGGCTTTTTAATCATCCTTCCAATCCGCTCACATATTTTCTCTTTTCTGCCACATAACTTGTAAGTTAACATTTTTGTATTGATGTGATGAGTGTGTCTTCATGCAGAGATACATTAAAATCACATATTTTCTGAAAAAAAAAATGACCCCCCCCCCCCCCCCCCCCCCCCCCCCCCCCCCCCCCCCCCCCCAAAATACCCAAATGAGGAAATCTAAATGAGGGAAAAAAGTGTAGAATTTTTTGTTCTGCGGACCAGTAAAAATTTTCCACTGTAAATTTCTACCCTCGCCCTGTCTCTCGGTTGGGTTTAAAAGAACAAAAAAAAGCGTTTCAAGAAAAATGACCCGACCCCCGCCCCCCTCCCCAAAAAAATCACGCACCCAAAACTTTAAAAAACCCCGAAAAAAAGTGGAAAGAGTACAATGCCCCAAATCACCCTTTGGTCCTTTGAAAGGGCGGCCCCGGAATGACTGCCCAAAAAAAGGGGAGGGGGGGCCTTTTTACCCCTGGCGGGAATTCAAAACCCCCCCAAAGTGCCAACATGTGTAAAGCCGCCTCCCCTATACCACTTGTTTCACAAGACGAAATTTTCCCCAATACCCAAACGATTGCTACCTTGGAAAACCCTTTTTTCGATGCTTTGGGGCGAGTCACTGAGCGCCACAAAAAGGACTAAATTTATAAACAAATCATTTTTTATCATACAAACGTCCCTTGGTTTGACTCATTTTACCAAAATCACGTAAAATCAAAAGCTTCGGGGGTTTAAAGTAAGGGACACAGATGGCGGGAAAAAAATAAAAGGGACAAAAAAAAACAAAAAAAAAACCGCACAGCCCCGTGAAAGGGAAACGACAAGCTTCTGAAAATAATCTGAGGACATTTTTCTCCCTCCATTTTTGAATAATCAAAATGAATCCACCTCGCCATTGTTGTTAAAGTTATAAACATATAACTCATCATAAAAAACCTCCCCCCCCTTTTCCTCAAAACCCCTTGTTAAAAGAAAAACTTGACAATAATAAAATTTAATCGAAAACAGTCCCAAACAGCCGCCATGGTCTTAAATTAACATTTCAGATTTGCAGGCGGGAATAAGGGGGCCAAATTTCCCCATGGAGTATTTATTGCAGAATTTTTCAGCCCCCGCTAGCTCCGAATCTGAAAAACACTGGACTCAAGGGGACGACGAAACCACATGAATTTGTACCCATAAAGGTCACCTAAAGGGTGCTGATCAAATTTCTTGCCCATTGAGGCGTTTCAATCTCACGGATTTGGTTGAAGCGGGATACACTTGAAAGGAACGGACCTAGCCCCATCATTAGTTTTGCCCAAATGGAATTCTGGAGCCATTTTCTCGTTTCTTTGGGGGGGGGGGGGGGGGGGGGGGGGAGTCTCAAATTCTGTGGTCTTCATGCCTCTCTGGTGTTGATCAGTTTTAATTTCCCCCCGCCCCCCTGATGGTTATGCAAAATTGTGCTTCTGTAACATTCTGGAAAAATGCAATGGACGATGGCAGCTCCAGGGGGAGTGCAAACTCCAACTGTTCTAGATATATGTAGGTGGCACCTGATATGAGAGCTAAACAGAGCAGGGGAGTGTCTCCCCTTTGGGGGATTGCCTATGACCCCTTTTAACCGATGCCTTTTGTGGCTGCCAAGCCGGGGGTGCAGGGGGGTGGTTGCTGGGGGGTGATGTGCAAATAATAGGCTGGGGTGACACAGGAAAAGTGACCCAAAAAAATTTTGAAAAAAAAAAGAAAAAACCACATCTAAATTCAAAGTTGCTTATTATTAGAGTATTAAACAACACCCAAAACCCAAAACCCCACCCCACCCCCCTAACAATCACTCACCTGAAGAAACTTTTTGCTGATTTTAAGGAAGGGGCCCACCAGAACCGTTGACCATATAAATGTACCCCCCAGTGTTTCTGACAATCGTAAGCTGTAATTCATTTAAAAACCGATAGATCGTGAATCCTTTAGTAACAAAAACGTCACTGGCATTCCCCAAAACATCGGGTTTTTTTTCAATGGAAAGTAGCTTTTTAACTATCACCGTACCACTGCATTTTTAACTGAAGCGCGATACAAGATATTAAACCCCCTCAGCGTTCCATTGGGAAAATCATGTTTAAATTTTTTTAAACAAAATGGTCGACAGCTTTCAAAAACATGCAAAAGATCGATTCTCTCTTCTCTCTCTCATATCATTACTTGCAAAGTATACAGCACATTACACCTTATTTCCTCTCTCGCTATTCACATTCTCTCTAACGTAAAACCCCTTACTCGTAAGGGGTTGAGATGACAAGATAAAAAAAAAAACAAACCCCAATTTTAATTTAACTTAATTTTTTAACTGGGGGCAAAAAATGGGATGGAAAAAGGGTTTGGGGTCTTTTCCCCATCCTTCTCAATTTTTTTTTAAGCTAATCCTTTCTATTTCCCAGCTTAAAAATACTGAAAATTTCTGTTTAACTTGGTATCTAAAACAAAATGTACAAAGGCAAATTTTTTACCCCAAAACTATAAAAAAAATTTTTTGCAGAAACCTTGAGAATGATGTCTTTTTTTTTGGTTGATAAGAAAAAAAACTGGAAAAAATTGCTTGCCCCAACAAAATTCACTTGCCACCAAACTTTTAAAACTTTTTGGATTATATATACAGAAACTCAAAGCACGGGGGGTTTCCCCAGGCATCGGGTATGATTTATGGGGAAAAAAATAAATATACGAAAAAGGGGTATCGCCTCACTCATGAAACATTAGACAAATTCATATTCGAGCAGGTCACCCCTTTGCTTTTTAGAGGTAACATGATTGAAAAAAAAAAAAAGCAAACCCGGGGGGTAAACATTTGAAATCCCCTATTTTGTGCAACCCGGGGCTCGCGAACCCCCCACCAAAACTGGCCCTTAACACACATGCGGAACAATGTGCGTTCCTACCCATGCCTTCACCCCCTCTGTCCCCAAAAGGGATACAAGGTTTTAAAAATTTTTTCCCTTTTTTTTTTTATGCTGTTTTGCAGTACACTACTCAAAAGTATCAAAGAAGAAAAAAGCTGAAAACGCCTTCCTAACTAAACTGCTTGCGTTTCAAAATGGAGTGACTGACAGCGGCGAACGAAGCAAAATTTAGAAAGAGAGTTTGTTAGTTACCGCCAATGACATTGACAAACAAAGCACATGACAAGACACGATGCATGCTTACGAGAAGAAAAAGCTGATATTTCACGACCGGAAATGCTGGAAGAGGTAGGCAGCAGACGAAACAAACTGAAATGCTAAAACAGGGAAGCTGCCGATGAGCTGAACATCGTGAAAAAAAAAATGCATGTCACTAAAGCACAACTAACCATGTGGAAGGCAGTCACACAGGGCTCCACATTAGCTGAAGATGGTGCAAATAATCAGCAGTTAAAGCACTGCTAATTACTTGGAATGCAGTCACATAGGACACGACACTGGTTGAAGGCTTGGTGCAAATGACCAGCAGTGAAGAACTGCTAATTACGTGGAATGCAGTCACATAGGACACGACAGTGGTTGAAGGCTTGGTGCAAATGACCAGCAGTGAAGAAACTGCTAATTACGTGGAATGCAGTCACATAGGACACGACACTGGTTGAAGGCTTGGTGCAAATGACCAGCAGTGAAGAACTGCCAACCAAGTGGAATGCAGTCACATAGGACATCACATCAGTTGAAAACTTAAGCAAACAATCAGCAGTGAAGTCATGCATGCAAGTGAAATGCCTTCTCAAAGGATATCACATCAGCTGATGGATTCTCCTCTAACAATCAGCAGTAAAGGGCCTTGTGGTCGTTGGGGGAGGTTGTCATGGTTGACATGGGGTTGATGTGGCTAGGGCAGATCACGGCCATGCATGGTGTGATACATGCAAATTGGTTGTCATGGTTGACATGGGGTTGATGTGGCTAGGGCAGATCAACGGCCATGCATGGTGCGATACATGCAAATTGACAGCACCAGCTCCACCAGCTGAAACACAGTACACAGCGTCTGAACCGCGTCTGAACCAAGGGTTTACAACATCTACAGATAGGGGAATATCACTTTGTGAAACAGAAAAATAACATTCAAGAAAAGCATGAGAGGTGCAAATATATACATGAAAAGAATGGGTATGAAGATCCTGAAAACAGTCTAGCTTCATACAGTGGATTCAGTTTAGGACAGGCTATCTAGCGCAGTATGAAAAAAAGGCTGTTGTATAGAAGGCTATGAGTGGTTATCATGTCAACCTTTGCACTTTCCATTGGGGGAAAATTTAATACCAACCTGCCACTGAAGGCGTTATATCAAGCTTGTGTGAAGCTTGAATGGTGCTAACATACTTTGCATTTGAAAACAAATGAAATAATCCTCAAATGCAGAACCTGTGGTAAACGGTTCTGAACTTCGTATCCACTGGAGGGTGGCCTCTCTCCATTGTTAAGAATCACTGATCACATCAGCCTTTTGGAATGTAGCAAAGCTAAACACCAAGTATTCACCAGCAGACCACAGAAAACTTTACCAACATATGGGATAAAAGTCAACCAGGAACAGAGCAAAACCTCGGCTAAAAGTTACAGACAAAATTAAGTATCTTGTGTGTTCTGAGCAAGGATGGTAGTTGACAAAAGGTAAAGGCGACGGACGCTTTGGCAATGCTGTCATAAAATTCAATATCATCCATGATTCCTTCCTCCTCCATGGATGAGGCATTGGGGGAACTGACCACTCGTCTTCATCGAAAAATCATGGATTTGCTACAAGGAACTAAGATGACTGATTTGGTGAGGCAGCAACTAAACATATGCTGATAGACGAGGCCGTCTCCATGCAGTTACCCCATGCAGCAAGCTTGTCCGACACAAGCCAAATCATCGTACAGGGTACACAGGAGTCTTTGAGACAGACTGACCATGTGGATGGATGACATAAAATACCTGACTGGTCCCTACACCTAAGTCCTCTGCCATGTTGTGCATGATAGAGATCCCCGATTCCAAGAACAGCCATCACAGAACTTGACTAATATTCTCGTTGAATAACAATGACTACATTCTATGTGGTGTTGAGTACATCAAGTCCAGTGTCATGACTAACCAATCACTGCTGTCAGCATAGGATTTGCAGGCCATGTCCAGTAAGTGATTTCATTAGAAAAGGCATCACACAGTTGGAACAGAAGCTAGAGTGAGCTGGAGAACAGAGGAGTCTTCAGAGAAGAAGACCCCCCCCCCCCCCCCCCCCCCCCCCCCCCAGAAACTCTTTTCTCTCTGACGGCTGGACACCATCTAGATTATTACACGACTCCCTGAGAATGTTAAGGCACTACTTAAAACTAAGTGCAGCACATTTTCTGCAGAGCTGCCTCCTGGCAATCTGACCTTGTGCTGTCCTGTGATCTGCCATGCCGGGACAGTGGCAGGAAGAGTCTTGGTGTGGATGTGCATGAGTGGAGCTAGTGGCATGGAAGAATGCCGTTGGGCAAGTCTCAGAAAAATGGAATTGTATGAGACCCAAAATCTTGATGGTATTTTTTCCCCCTAAGTCCGACAGTAATCCATCGGTGTACAGATGCAAATTTACTGCTTTGCAGGTGTAAAGTGATGTATGCACATTTCACTGTTGATCACAACATACACAGGAGGTAAACTTGGTGTGCAATGATTTTAGAAAAAAAAAATTATGGCCCAATGCAATTCATGGCATGCAACACACTGCAGTATTACTATCATAAAAGTAAGACTCTGGAATATTACTATAATAATTACTATTATAAAAGTAAGACTCTGGAATACTACTATAATAAGTACCACTCCTATAGCGCCCATCCTAACAATGTAGGCTACAAGTTTTAACAAATCAATATCTAAAATATAATATCTAAATATACACAGGATACACACACACATGCGTGCATGCATGCGTACACACACACAGGCATACACATACAAGTATGCATGCACACACAATTCTCTGTTCACGAGTCATATGCGTACACTCGCGTACACACACACTCACACTAGGACACAGTGTCGCCTACATAAACACATATACTATATAACACTGTGAACAGCACAATCGTACACGAGCAAAGTGTGCAAGTGACTATCATATAAGTAACAAACTACAGTATTACTGTCATATAAGTAACAAACTGCAGAATTACTATCGTGCAAGTAAATCACTGCAATATTACTAAAACATAAGTATCAAACTGCAGTATTACCATACATACACAAGCGATGTATTACCATACATGCACAAGTGATGAAGAACTCACCATGAAGACTCCCACAACAATGGCACAGCTCCCAATGACCACCCCTGTGTAATGCAGGTAGGTCTCTAGAGCATCAAAACAGCCCTGAAAACAAAATTCTAAAATTATCCTGTGGTCCTTATTTCAGTCATGAATAAAAATCAACATAGAAAATACGGCTTATTTGGCATCACTCGTCATCTTTACATTTAAACAATGGTAAGTATTTAAGAAATAACATCACAAAGAAGATTAATTTCTGAAAAGACATCAAGCCATTCGTTTTGTTTCATTTTAGGGTGCATTAACTCTCAATGGTTTTTGAAATTTTTGCATTTTGCATGAATTTTTCGTAATTTTTCATAACATTCTGCGCATTATTTCTAAAATAATATTTTTGTGATGAAGGTGTCTATTTTGGGTTTTCTAGGCGATACACTGCTTCAGATAACAAAAATGTTTTAAATACCATAATTGTGGGAAGAAAACCGTCGAATACCGGTGATCGAAATTCGAGGGAAAGAACTGAAGAGAGTAAAGAGCTAGAATCTGGAGGCCCCTCCTTACAGTTCTTTCAATGAAACTGATTTGATGGACATCATCTATGATGGCAGCGGTGGAAAGGACCAATGCAAGCACATGTACACAGGGTCACCCAATAACACTGAAATTTAAGACTAAACACATGAAATTACTTTAAGAAAAAAAAAAGATGACCTTTTAAACAAAGAGAACTCACATGCCTAAAAGCTGTTTCTAATTCATACTGCTTCAACAATTTGGTTTCTGTTTCTACGCAAGAAAGGAATGATGACCATTTTTAATGCCACTGAAGAAATACTGGTCATTCTAAAAAATTAGAACACCAAAAGTGTGACAGATATGCTCAAATACAAAAATAAAATGGAACACTAGTGAATCATTCAGCATGTGCTCAGAGCAACTGAAGGCTTTATAAGATATGTCTTTTAAAACTGCAATCATTTACATGTATAATTTACACACACAGAAAACATTTTATGTCATTCTAGACGAACAATGTCAACAATAAAAAGTAAAACATTGGTTGATGCACATTTGAAACCACCTTGAACAGCAAATTCTGGTAAATTCCAGCCAGCCAACACACCCACACCCATTAAACCAAACTATCCCAAACTAATGTCAACTACAAATATGGCACTACATATGGCACTACATATTCACAGAACAGACATTGCAAACCTCTTCCCTTTTCCCCACTCACCCCCAACTCCAGCATGACTACTTTCTTTCATGTGTTCTCAATTTGGTAAACTAGATCATTGTCACCCTCCACCCACTACACTAAAAAAAAAAAGAACCTTTCTCCCCCTGCTCCCTCCTGCCCACACTGATCTGTGCCTGTCAATCTACACTTGGGAATGGAAGCCATTGCTTAACAGATGAAGCGACTCCATTTTTGTCATGTCATTTGCACCGCAACTTGATCCTGGATACTATGTGCAACAAAAACGAAAATAATGTAAATGAATGCCATTCACCCCCTTCTCCTCCCCCCCCCCCCTCCTTGGCCTGGTTCATAGTGACAGACCAGGCAGGTAACTAAAAGTTTCATAGTTGAAAAAAAATGAGGCAGGAACAGTAAACAATAAACAGTAAATAAGTAGGGCAAGTCTTGCTCCCATAAGAAAACCTAAGACAGAGTACTCTGCGTTAGGTTTTCTTATGGGAGCAAGAGTTACCCTACTTGTTTACTGTTCAAACGTTTCATGAGAAAAACTCCTCCAGCCTGATAATGGGGGTCAAGCTTCACTTGGGCCACCACCAAGATAACTGATCTGAAAGCTGGAGATCTGACAGCCAGCAAGTGGACTGTTCTTGCTCGATGGTTTAAGTTTGTTCCTTACTGTCATGAAAGACTTTAAAATTTGTTGCCTCAGATGTCAAAATATACTTTTTTCATGCATCACATCAACAGCCAAGCGACCGAAGTCAAGACCTAAATGGCCACAAGGGCATGAAATATGTGTATTTGCCGAAACAGTAATGTACTTACTCCTTTAAATCCACCAAGAAACAAAATTTATTTTTCATCCAAAAAAAAAAAAAGACCACCAGAGTGATGACCAACAAACATTTCAATCTAAAAAACTGGGTTTATCAGTGCAGATGGTGTGACCAGAAATGTACTCTGAATGTAATGTTAAAACCAGGAATTTTTCTTGCACTTCTTTTTTTGCCCGATATATTTACCATATCAAACTCTTCCAAGCTACAGCAGTTGACCAGCTCTGTTGGCCGAATTTTCATGGCCTTTATAGTACAAATATCCCATTCTCCATCTTTCATCATAAGGGAGGACACAAGGTGCCCTCCAGTTTTCCATCATTCTATGACTTCCCATGGACTGCCTCAATACTGCAGAGGAAAGGTAGACAGAGAAAGACTGAGAGTCTGACACAGTCAAACTGGGAGTATGATAAAAAACTCCCCATTTTGGCATTATCTACCATACCTTGTCAAACTCTTGCAAAAGTAAATAGGAAGAAGGCAAATAGCCGTAATGATTGACAAGGAGAAATACAGACATGGCTGTGGGCGAGTTAGACAGGATGAAAGAGAGCCCTCATTATAGGGGGTAAAAGCAGACGAAGGGATTATGCTTGCCCAAAAAAGCTGCCTCCAGAAGATTGTGCCGAGGAAATGAGTGTTGGAATGTAGCCGACCAGGTAATCGTTCTCACTTCACAGGCTCTCGGCTATAGCAAATAACTGTGCCTAGTGATGGTGAGCCAACTGAAGATGGTGCCTGCAGAGATGGTCCTTCTCACTTGTAAAGTAGGGGGAGGTAAGAATGTGACATAGGGAGAACGCCAAAGGGGGGACTTCACCCAACAATAGCGCAGGCACAATGGACAAAATCACCCTCCCCCCTTTCCCAACGAAAGATAAAGGAGAGAGCCTTAATCCACAGGGAAGGAGAGAGAGTGCCTGGTTCCTGCTTTCTGGCCTGTCTGGGGGAGGGTATTGTCCCCAGGGTCGCCACTAAGACCATGAACCTTACCGAGATGCCAGCGGATGCAATAGTGAGGATGAAAGTGGCCTTGTAAGACCAGAGGTCGAGGACAAGAACCACAATCAGACGTTAGCTTAAAAAAACCCTAAATGTATGTCCTTCGCTGATAGGCCGACTGATGACAGAAAGCACTCTTCACAGAAGAACATGCTTTCTTTTATTCTTGATTGTTCTAGCTGACAACACAATCATCTCTTTCAGCTCTTCAACCGAGATAATAGGCTGGCTGATGAAGAACGGATTTAAAGGGAAAGCATTCTTCACAGAAGAAAATGCTTTCTTTTATTCTTGATCATTCTAGCTAACACCACAATCTTCTCTTTCAGCTCTTCAACTGAAATCATCATCTGCAACGAGACCCCTTGCTGTCAAATTGATTTATGCTCACACCCTTTGATTAATTTTCTTTTATGAGTTCACAGCCTTCTGCTTTTTGCTTGTGAGTTTCTCGCAGTGTGTATGATATACCCCCATTTACATGTGATGTGAAACCCTGGTTCTGCGTGACATCTGAAGAAGAAAAACCAGTCCAAAATTCCCTTGCCTATTTTGTGTTACGAACTGAGTAATCATTACTTTGCATTCTGTCTTTTGTGTTTATTTGTACTGAACTTGCTGAAATCAAATCCAACACAGAAATATTCTCCTCGAGAAGGACTGGTGTCAACACTGAATTTCTACAGCCCATGACATATAAAACGCACAAATGAATATGACCACACATACACTACAACAACAACACACTCACATAAAAATACTAGATATATGTGACTATCTCTGTTGTGTGGAAGATATACCTTATTAAATACCCCCCAATCCCCTTTCCCATCTAAATCAACATGCAAAACCACCTCTCACTCCTGAAACCGACCTTGGTGTACAGGGTATAGTTGAGGGCAGATAGGGGGAAGTCTATGGGGGGACCGTGAGTTGGGGGCCCTACACCAGGATTTCTGCCTGTGCAATCATCCATGTACTGGCTTTGTGCCTGGCAGCAGCTCTCTGGCACCACGCTGTTGTCTGAAACAGAAAAAAGTAGCAGGAAAATGGTAACTGAACTACAAGTATAACTTACAGTGATAATTCGTACGCATAAACGTGCGTCTCTGACGCATAAAATTCCTGTCTGACGCACTGGAATTTAAGTCTAGTGCGTCACTGAAACGTACCAAAATTTACCGCGACGTAATAGTTTTCTCCTGTACGCATTGCAACCCCGAGCAGCTTGTCACATAAATGCACTTTAGTCCGATCCGCCTCGATCGAATTCAATAAAAAACATAACTTTCCTCAACGTTTTATAATGTTCTGAATCACTGAACAACTTCCAATTTAGAACTCTTCTCTGATGAAAACCAACAAGTAAATTAAAAAACCAAAGTCTATGACTGGACCACAAGATCACATGATTCGGTCAAGCGCAAACAGCATGGAAGACCGTGTGTAATTCGGCTCTTCAGAGATAAAATTTACCGTTCATCTGTAGCTAACAGGTGATCATCCAGCAAGCGAAACAATCGTCAGGCGATCTATGCAACACAATTGGTTCAGATAATCAAAATGGCTCCATTATGGATGTAGGAATGTGTTGTGCACAGTGCAAGAATGGCCAACCTACATAGTTTCGTGAAAGGTTCCACGAATATTCATCACTCGCCTCTTGTTTGTCACCAGCCTCTCGATGATAATTGCAAGGCAACTTGAATATGGTTATATAATAACAATATTTTTGTACTGAGAGAATTGGCTGACGTTTAAATTCTGAGATGAAAATCGCAGATGACATTCCACATATCAAGTTTCACTGTTGAAATCCTGATAGTGTAGGTATTCACTCTTGTTCACTTCAGTTAACACTTTTACTAACACTGGAACATGGATCTTAATAAACAATGTTTAGCATAATCTAGAGAATTATATTAACTTTGATGATAGCACCTCTTGTCCATTTCTGTCCAATTCTTTCTCCTGTTTTTGTGTGTGTGAGCCAGTCAAAAACGCGCTTGTGCGTGCGTGTGCGCGCGCGTGTGTGTTTGTGCGAGGTTTTCAGTACCTTTACAAACAGTTCAAAAGTGTGACCCTCTAAATATTTTTGCGACCCCCTGAAAATTTGGAAACAAGTTTTTCGCAGCGAGTCTGACCCCCTGAATTTTAGAAAGTAATTATCACTGACTTACCTCAACAAAAACTAAATCCGAAAGGTCAGAATGCTATAACATCAGACTGAGGGTCCCAGGTTTCAGTCTTCAGTTTGAGCCTGGCAGGGAAAGAGCAGAGCTGCTTTTTTTTTTTTTCTTCTCTCTCCTGTCCCCAACATCAACACAAGCAAGAACCTAGTGGTGGCTGGTCCCCCCTTCCTGTGTACATGCATCAGATATAGGTTGTCCACATGTTGCAGGTGGTTTATGGAAAAATTGAAACGCCCAGCATTTACCATAACACTTGCACAGGAGATTCACAAACTGTTACACAATAGCCACTGCTAGACTGAAGAGAACTTACTACCACTGTTGGCTGATGCTTGACCGGGGCCATGCAATTGAGTTTTATCCACTTAAATTTGTGTTTTGATTTTTTAAAGTGAACTCACTTCAGATTTCATCCTTCTTTCTTTCTTCTCTAAGTTTGTTGTTGTTTTTTTTTTTTGTTCTTCCTCTAAAAATCTAGAATGCATGATTCATAGAAAAGTACAGACATACATGAACCTGTAAGATATTAAAATTTGGCAGTCGTGTTTATACCACAACCCACACTTCACTCTGTCCAAGTATGAAAGGTCATTTCTGTCACAAAACATGCCACATTTTATGGTGACAATGTTATTAAGACATGCAAACTTGCAGTTGCACCATGCACATGCATTTTCTTCATCAAAGATGAAAGCTGAGTCTATCTGATGTCATCCTTTACTTGACTGTACAGATGTAAGTGGGTATCCCATTAACGTTCACAACTACTGTCAATTTTCACACAACTTAACAAATAAAAGCAGCAAACTTCACAAGAGTTCCTGTTCATGTTTTCTGTAAAGTATTTCCAGTGAAAACTTACTGGAGAACATAGATGATGTGCCCATAGTCTCCTTGCTTCTAACACACCTTTTCTGTATGCCCACAGTCACAGCCTAGCGTCACTGTCACCACCATCACCATGAAACATGGGTATGCCAAAGGTGGGTAGGTGTAACCATCATAACTTTGTTTCTGTCGAGCATGCCTGCGAGTTTTGTCCTAAAACAGTTCAGAAAAAAAGAAAATAAGCAGACAAATTAAAAAGAAACCCAAGTGTGTTGTAAATCTGGCTGTGTGCCCGTCAGACTGGACAACAACAGAAAGTTGGTCTCTGCGACCAAATTGTGTTGCTAGTTGCCGCTTGGTTTGCAGCATGGTGAGCAACACATGGCATTGTGTTCACTTTCTTCCGTTTCATCTTCTCTTTGAAACAACATTGATATCTCCTCTTTCATTTTTCCCATTTCCTGTAGCATCAGAACCAATGCCTCTTGCATGTATTGTACTGATTTCATGTCACATGCTAGAGTGGCCATTTTGAATTTTTAACAGCTTCATGCACAAGTTGTTGTGCTTAGTTCATTGACCTTTTCTATGAATAGAACAGACACTAGATTCCATGAATAGTGCAAGCCACCTCACTGAATGGTAGATGAAGTTCCTGTCTTAATTTCTCAAAGTGACAAGGTTACTGCATGATGGAACAAGTATCAATCACATGCTCCTGGCTGCTCATGTTGTAAAATCCAGCAGCTGGCGAAGCAGGTCCCAGACGCTGGTGGTATGAATGCATGTGGGTTAACGGATCCTTCTCAGACAGTCTTGCTTAAATTCTCTGACCAAAGCCAGATATTATGGCAATAGGCGTCAAGTACAGCCTTGTCTTATAGTCTCAGACAGGACAGAATTCCAGTGCATCATCTTCATCTTAACAGATTTAACAGACCTGCCAACCCCCTAAGAGACCAATGAGTAAGAATTGAAGCTCAATGAGGCAGAAATATGTCATTTCTGAGAGCTAAGAGTAATCAAGCGCGACACTTACCTTTTTCAAACAAACACGATGCGATGAAATTGTTCACACAATTTTTGTGAACTTTACTTTTCTTCAAAAACAAGCTTTTCTTTCAAGTGGCACAAGAAATCTTTACAAATTATGAAAATGTTTTCGTAGCTAAAACTTCAAAAGGACACCAACTTCACTAAATGGTAAAGATGGTGAAACGAACTGCTAATGACTGGAAACGCTTCTTGAAGATTACTGGTTATACACACAGCGACGTGCGTGTCTGCACATAAGCCGATTTTTTTGTCCTTTTTTGTTCTTTTTTTTGAAAACTTTCAATGCGTAATTTTTTTGCTAAATGCTTTGGGGCGTAAGAATTATCACTTGGGCGTAATAAATTACGCGAAATACGTAATGGTTGGCAGGTCTGAGATTATTATGAAGAAAAAGAAAAATGCATCAACGGGATTTTGATACATCATTTGTCAGCTTCCTGAGAACTCACTGTTGTGTTTCCCCGTGTACCAGAGACTGGACTTGTACAAGGCCCAGGATGTAGAGCTGTTGGCGTCACCATATGCTCCACAGCAACTGAACTGCATGCAAACAGCGAGCATCGAGATTTATGGTCAGAACTTTGAAATCATGGCCAACATGCACATATCTACTAAAAACTGCACACACACAGTGACAGTCAGCATCAGACTTTGCTGCCGTAAGTGACACTTAACATATAATCTAATATGGAAAGTGAACAAAAGTACAATTCTATGTGACATGCCAGATGTGTGTGTGTGTGTGTGTGTATGTGAGCGTGTGTGTGTGTGTGTGTGTGCGCGTTTGTGTGTGTGTGTGTGTGTATGTGAGCGAGACACAGAGAGAGAGAGAGAGAGAGAGAGAGAGAGTGTGCTTGCATGTGCATTTGTTTTTGTTTGGTTTGGCATACATGTCTGCACGGTGTGTGTGTGTGTGTGTGTGTGTGTGTGTGTGTGTGTGTGTGTGTTGTGCGTGCATGTGTACAAGCATAGGCTTTAAGTCACTTTATACAAGCATGCGTGTGTAAGTATGTGTGTGTATCCATTCACAATTGTGTAAAAGTCAGCACATGTTAAGGTTGGTCAGCGCATTATGTAAGCATTTCTGTGAATGGAAATGTTAACAGTCATGTGCGTTAAGGACACGTATGCTGGTCAATCTTGCATCTAATGGGAAAAGAGACGTACAGTCTGCTGAATGTCGTCCCAGGCATCAGTGATCCTGCTCTTGCCATCGTTGGGGTTGTCCTTGATGCCATACTCATGGGTCAATACATCCTCCATCTTCTCTTTCACTTTGTCCTCCAGCTGCACACACACAACCACTGCATTACCATGTTTTATTGCCAGCTTAGTTTAAACAGCAGAAGCCCAGGTTACAAATTCAAAACACTGGCATTGGAAAAAAAATGCAAAACTTCTATTTGAGGTAACTTTTTCATGTTCCCATGGGGGGTAATAACAATTTTACTATGCAATTGTCTCACTTGAAAGCTAAAATTATCTTGCTGAACATGCATCAGCACCTTAAAAGACTATCTGTCAGCTCTCTAACCATGAAAATGAAAAGAACAGAAGGACCAGCAAATTTGCACAAACATCAAATGCATGATCAGTTTTAGTTTCAGTTCCATCTTGATGGATATTAGAAAAAGTGGAGTTCCTTACTGAATGAAAGAATGTTTTACTTGCACTGCTTTGGTCTAAAACTCACCATCACGTTTACTGAGGATAAGTTATTTAGATAGACTTAACGCTTGATAATCCCATCCCCCCACCCCGACTGAACAATCCCATGTAAAACTCCCAGGACATAGTCTTTGTTCCAATGAAGTAAAAGGCTGCAGCGTCTCCTCTGGTGGGTGGCCACATGATGACCTGACATCAACTGCTCCTTGTGAGCCGCGCTGCCAGCACACACAGACAGGATAAATCTGAGTGAGGCCACGGACAGGTGAGCTAGGAGCAGCAATGAGATAATGCCACAGAAGAGCAGCAGCAAAAAACGACAGGCTTAACATGTTGGTCTTTGACTATGTGGGCCCACATGTGTGAGACATCACTGTCACTCTGAATTAAGGCCTGCTTATGGAAGATTAATCAAAGCTTGCTGAAGTGCCTTTGTAAGTATTTCTCCAAACTTCTGCAGTTGATCACATAAGACCTGTATACTGCATAATTTCTGCCTGCTATGAGGGAAACAAAAGTAACATATCTTGTCTCCCACTGTCTTACCTCGAGATAAATGGAGAGCAATGTTCAGGAGGACTAGAATTTATTGTCACAAGTTCAGTTTTACACTATCATGGGTAGACTTTAATTAGCAGAAAAAACAAGGTTTAATACACTAGATCAAAAGGTGGATCCCTGAGCTTTTATTAAAAATGTTTTTCATCTACACTAACACAGCACTCTATTTACAGAAAAAGTATAGAAATTATTCTTACTCATATCTGATCACATATGATGTTCATGTAACAAAATCATAATAATGCATGACTGTAATGTAATCAGTACTTACACCAAATGCAAACATGCACTACATACATCATATCTGAATCTCAGAGATGAATTCTGTACACTCATGCACATGTGATGTATACTAACACACCCACTGACTGAAATCATTTTTGGTTTTACTGACAATGAACAAACTGATAGCTTGTCCACACAACTTTTTCTTCAAAGAAAAAAAAAATCCACAAATTGACATCAGAAACCCCCCCCCCACTTCCCTTTCCCCTCTACTTGTCCCACCCTTTCTCAAACTCTCATCAATCTTGTATTTAACAAACATATTTGATTGTAGATCACATGCCAAACTGACACTCTTAGCCATACCTCTACCTCCATCTTGCACTCACACACAGAAATGAGCATTTGTCATGGACAAAAGGGTACATTAAAAAAGGATATTACTATAGAAGAACAACACTCACTTACAGTAAGAACCTAACTGTGTACGCAATATTGTGCATTCTCTTATCCATTGCAAAAAATAGAATTATGGCATAGACATGGAAAGAATAACAGTGAAGACAGACACATAATGGCTGCTGTGACCATACCTCACCCAGCAAGACGTATCCCAAAATGCCCGCCACAAACAACATCACCGACATGAAGGCCAGCAGGCCCAAATGCTGTAAATAAAATAAGAGAGAATACATGCCCATCAATATCTATTACATCTTACACAGAGAAATGTGGAGGTCATGATGATACCGACAGAGATGATGCTGAAAGACAGAAAGACAATGAAAATGGAAAAGAGAGATGACCAGTTATGTGGAACAATGGTTGAGGGAGACCCCCCCCCCCCCCCCCCCCCCCCACTCACACACAGCAGGGGACACATGCGCATGCACACACACACACATACACACACACAAATGCAGATAAGATAAGATAAGATAATGTTGCTTATAGCCCAGCCGACCGCAAAGGGCCACATCAGGGCTGTCACCACACACAAATGCAGACACATGCACAAACACACACATACACAAAGACAGACGGTACACATACCAGAAAAAATTAAACAGTTCTGTTTACTTCTCTCAAGTTTGTATCAGCTTATTGTACAATTCAACTGGAAAAGCCTGCATTCTCTCTCTTCTTTATGTCACACATATGAAGAACATGCTACATTCATACACCAACTCTGCCTACCCCTCTCTACAAAGCTTTAAAAAGAGACGAACTGTCAGCTCTTGACAACTTACAGTGACATCCATGTTCTGTCTTGTAACACTAAGTTTCTGTACTTCATACGTTCACACACACACCCCTTCATGTCAGCTACGACCTTTCAAATGAATAAATTGTCTGATCAAATCTCAGTCAATGACTCACCAATCCCATGACACATTTGTAATGGGTGAGGACACCACAAAAGCCCAGGAAAGTGATGGCAATGATGGCACCACCGGTGATGATCATGAGGTAGGAGTCCACCTTGTACAGATCCTCGTCGATCAGCTTGGACAACTGCTTGCTGCCATACTCTGCTTCCAGCGTCCAGATTCCTATCCCCAGAATGGCCAGGCCCCCTACCTTTGAAAACAAAGTGATCAATGGTTTACATTTTAAACACCACTTTTGATAAATCAGTTTGGTATCTTCATAAAAAAGCTTCCTAGAAAAATGTAAAGATGGTTTTTTCCCCCCATAAATTATTATTATTTTCTTTTTATCCCATGCATAGCTGCCAACCTTCTAGAATCAAAATTTTGGAACCAGGGGATGTAGGGGTTGGTGAGTGAGAGGGGGCATTACTGCTTTTGAATAAAAGTGTTTTTAACCCCTTTGTGCTTCAGTTGACAAACGTGGGTTTTAAAAAGAAAATGCATGGTCCGTAAATATAATTGTCAACATACATGTGATATCATTTGGGCTTTAGTCTGCAATACTTTCTCATCCCCATTCAAAAATGACCCCCCCCCCCCCCCCCCCCCAGCACCACATTTTGAAAACAAAATTTTGAAATTCCGGATTTTTTCCTCTGAATTAGGGATTTCAGGAATATTTTCTAAAAAAAAGGAAATTCCAGGAAAATTCAGGAGGGCTGGCAGCTAAGCCAAGACCTTGCATTAGGGCAGACTGGAGGGGGGATGACTCACAAGCAGACCAAAATAAATGATGAGTGAACAGGACTGGTAATCACATCTCTACATTGTACATTGAAAAAAAAAAGGATTGTGAATGGCCTGGACAGTAAGCACTGAAG
>CM031600.1:36975007-37057507 GCA_018398815.1 Conus ventricosus
CGTCCAATTTACCATCACAATCAGAAACCATGATAATAGTAATACGACCTTCCACGTACGTCGGCCATACTCCTGTTTTGATTCAGTCAAATCCGTCTCCCCTTCTGGTAAGAAAAGTTTTCTTCCACCTGCAAAGAAATGATCGTACACCATTGATACTGTGCAAACCTGCCTTCTCTTCTCTTTTATGAATTTTGTCAGTGTTTTCCTTTTTTTCCCCATGACACCTTTCGAAAAATCTTCACGTATGAAAATGTTTGTTCACCTCAGTTTCTTCTTGGCCTTCAAAACTGTAACTTTACGATATGTACAAGGTAGGTCCCTGCTATCAATGGAAAATTAGGTTTGGGATTGACACGATCCACATGGTCAAATTCGACATCTTGAGACAGTTCAATTTCTTTTAGTGAGAAAGTCAGCCAGTCTCAATTCACAGCTCTCGTTTCTCTCCCTCTCTTCTCTGTCTAGTTCCTGAAACAACTAACTGTTCCATTTAGACCGTCCTTAAGATTGTCAACTTTTCTCTCCAAATACTCCATTCTGTTCCTTAGCACATGTTTACACTGCTTTGTCTGTCTGGTGTTCCTCACGCAAAGATCTTACTTCCTTCTTGCATTTGCATTTTCCTGCCCAAAACTGGTCCTAGTATTTGTATTTTTCTGAGAAATCAATGGAATGCGGCCAGTTCACAACCCTAGTCTTTTGAATGAAAAGTTTCCTCACACCCCATACTACTGCTAAGATCTCATGGGACACCTTTCAGGGACGCCCCTTTATTCTGGCCAGCCTTGACTTAAAACAAGGTCGCAGTGTATGAGGGAAAGTAGCGCAGCACGTGCGGCCGGTTGCGGCCGTAACGAACATCAGGGGAGACAACCAGAGCGGCCGGATACAGGCGTAACAAATGCGAGAGGGGTTTGAATTCACTTAATTAAATAAAATTAGTTAAAGTTTTAGCTTGTCGCTCAAGAAAAGTAAATGTTGCTATGCTCTCCCTCGCATCGTCTCTCACCACGTCCAGCTTACCGTTCAGTGAAGAGTCCGCGCCGTTCAGCTCGGGCATAAGGTCAGCCAAACTCAGGCCCTGGGAGCCAAGCCTTTGAGTGGAACATGAACTATCACCATCAGCCATCTTCTCACCGCTCCTTGTGCTGGGTCTGGTTTGCTTCCTGCTGTCTGTTGACTTACCTCCACTGTCCACATGCCCCGGATTCAGCTCCATGTCTCCAGAATATTACAGTCACAGTCTTCCCCCAAAACAGGTAGGACAGCACGGCTCCAAAGACAAGACCTTAATGGACAGCGGTTTTCAAAGAAAACAAGTCAGTTTTTTCCCCTTAAAATTCTGAAAAACAAAAAAGGAAAAAAAGCCACACACAAAGGTCTCTCTGAAGTCTGTTGTCGCAGAAGGCATGTTGAAGTTTCACACTGTTCACAGTGCACTGCGCTATTTTGCAACAGCGCACGTGATAAACCGGATCGACACGTTTGTCTGCTCGGGGCACACAAAGAGAGAGAGAGAGAGAGAGAGAGAGGTGTGTGTGTGTGTGTGTGTGTGAGAGAGAGAGAGAGAGAGAGAGTGTGTGTGGAGGTGCGGATTTTGTTGGGTACATGGATATAGGTGTGTACAAGAGAGAGAGAGAGAGAGAGAGAGAGAGAGAGAGAGAGTGGAGGGGCGGATTTAGATGGGTACATGGACATAGGTGTGTACGGAGAGAGAGAGAGAGAGAGAGAGAGAGAGAGAGAGAGAGAGAGAGAGAGAGAGAGAGAGAGAGAGAGAGAGGTGTCCAGGACGGGGGAAATCGTGATGGTATTGCTTAAGTGCACTAAGTTGATGTATTATTATTAGTCAGGCTTAACACACCAAGGTTATCTTTGCACTCATACACGCATATGCACACTCATGCGCACACCAAACATTCACCTCTCTCTGGGAATGGGATGTCACGCATTCGTTTCTCTCCTAACACGACTGAGCACAAGAAATACAATTTCTATGCTACTTATAATTAATCATGAACAATCAAATCACACACAATGAAATATAAAAACATCAAAGATTCAATACTTCCTAATCCAATTAATCATAGAACAATCAACACACACAATGAAAATTCAAACACATTAAAGCTCAATACTGCCTAATCCCGGGTTCTAATAAAATGACTTCTTACCTGGCCAGTTTTCACACACACAACCACGCTTTCACACCACACCACTGTTCTTGACAAAAGTCTTCTTCATGTCTTCTTCAGCCATGTTGATCGGTGATGCCCTTGGTTGACTGGTCCAGGCATCAGGACTGGGTCTTCGTGGTCGTCTCTGATTCGACGTCGAACTCTCTTCTTCGTCTCTTTCACCCACTCTGGGTTCAATTCCGATTGTCTGTCTTCACCCACCTCTGGGCTTCAAATTAGTTTCCTTCTCTTCCAGCTTGTCTTTAACTCTAAGACCTTGCTGGTCTCTTCTATTTCCCAGACCACGTTTCTCTCGACCCTTTTCTGTTGCTCACGCCTCTCCTCTTTCTCTATTCTCTCCACTGCCTTCTTTCTCTCTCTTCCTGGTGTTGTTCTCCTCTCACGTGTTTCTCTCAGTTTATATAGGGAGGGAAAACAAAGGATTCCCTTTCGGGCCATGCCTTTGTCCACGTGCTTCTCAAACCCTATGTTCTAAGTACCCTGAATTTCTCCATTCGCTACATTCTCCCACACATCCGCATTTAACACACCCCTACCTAAATGATTAGCAACACACTCTTAGCCAGATGGACATTCGAAAATTCCGCCGACTTCGGTGGTTATTAAACACAGTTAATTATCTTAAGGGAGTTTCAAAATGGCGTGACTGTGCGGCGAACGAAGCAAATTAGGACAGAGAGTTGTTTAGAACTTACCGCAATGACTTTGACAAACAAAGCAAGCTGACAAGGACACGATGCATTTCAAAACCACTTGAGGTCTTCTTTCAGGCGAAAAAATAAATAACATTTTCACTTGTGGGACAGTACGAACAAAGAACGAAAAAAAGAGAAAGAAAAATGACTTTATCCGGGTCTTTCTTCCATGTGGTCGGTGGGCGGAAAGACATTGGGCAGGGGGATTATGGGAGAGAAACGGAGGGGGGGGGGGGGGGGTTTGTCGTTCGGGAGGTTGTGTGTGTGTGTATGATAGGGTTGTGTGTCTAGGTTTATTGGGATGTTGAGGCTATCTTTATGATAGGTAGTGGTTAGTGGTGGATTGATAGTAATGGTAAGGGGAAAGAAGGGGGGGGGGGTGGGGGAGAGTAACTGAGGGGTGAGGGGAAAAAAAAAAAGAAAGAAGGAATTTAAGGGGAAGGGATAAAACAAAATTAAGATTAAATAGATGGCGGGTTGCTGCTAACTACTGTATGAAGTGAGTGAAGGGGATGTAGGTGGTGGTGTATGTATGTGTGTGTGTATGTGTGTTTGTTGGTAGGGGATATTGCCAACTGATGTGGAATGTGGTGGGTATGTGTGTTTGGTTATTGTTGGATGTTGATGCCTTGGGGTGTTAGTGTGCCCCAGTTGGCAATGAGATGGGGATTCTTGAGTTGTGCGGTTCAAAGCTGTCATCTGTGACTGCCAGTGAGTGCCATGACTTTGGACATGTCGAAGTTGGTTGGGTGTGGTTTTGCGGGTAAGGGCGGACGGGTTTTGGGTCGGTGGTGGGCGGAAATCTGCCAGTGTTCTGAGATGTACGTGTTACAAGTGTGCGTGACGTTCCCCTATGTGATTTTGCCACACAGTGGCTGTGGTTGGCATATATAATGTTGCGGCACTGAATGAGACTGTGCGTTTGACTGTGAAGGAGTCTTTGGGGCCCTGTAAGATGGTGTCTAGGTTTGGTGAGGCAGATTTTGCGTTGGGTTTAGAGCAGGGGTGAGTACCAGATGGTTGTAGCTGTAGTTCTGTTCAAACTGGACCGCACGAGGATGGTCTTTGAGGTTTTTGTCACGTTTGACTGTGATCATGGTTTGGTATGGAAGGCGGGGTATGTGGTTTGTACAATGTGCAATTGGATTTGAGGATCCTACAGATGGGGAGGCGTGTGAGGGTGGTTAGAGGGAGGTAGGCTGTGGGTCTGTCTGTCTTGTTGGATGTGGGTTCACTGCGCAGATGTTCTGATACAGCTATGGTTTGCGGCGGTAGTGCTGCAATTGATGATGGAAGTTGGGTATCACCGGTTGGTGAAAAATTGTGAATTTTGGTGTTGTATTGAGAAGTCTTCCTCGCTGGAGCAGAGTTGCGAAGACGGAGAAATTGTGAGTATGGGATGCTGTCTTTAGTGTGTGCGGTTGTGGGAGGATGAGTAGTCTAGGATGCATGTGCGTCTGTGGGTTTTAGAAAATGGAGGTTGTGTGTAGGCTTCTTCAAGTGGAGAGCGGTGATGTCTAGGAAGTTGACTGACTGCGAAAAGGTGTAGAGTGAGGTCGGTAGATTGGATGGAAGGTTGGGCAAAGTTGAGGAAGTTGAGGAGGTCTTGTTTGGCATAGGATGTGGCTCCCAGGTCCATCATCGATTACCTTTTGTACCGTTCAGGTGTTGGGGCCTGGTGTATGTGTTGGAGTAGGCGGTGTTCCAAGTGTCCCATGAAGAGGCAGGCATAGGATGGTCCCATTTTGGTAACCCATGGCAAACACATAATTTGTGAAAATGTGTGCTTGTTGAATGAAATGTGTTAAGGGTGTGGACTATTTCAGCGAGTCTGACCAGTGTGGTGGTGGGAGGGTGTTGTTGGTTGGGGGGCGTTTTGTCAAAGGAAAAATGTGAGGGCCCTCAGTCCATCAGTGTGGGGGATGGAGGTGTAGGTGCCACCAGTCAAGTGTGTAGAGGAGGCCTGGTTGAAAGTGGGGTCTGTGTTGTGCGTAGTAGTTATCATGTTGCGTGTTGTGGGGTTGTGTCTTTGAGGTATGTGGGGAGGCTTTGTACTATGGGTTGACGGAGGAAAAGTCTAGGGTATTGCGAAATGTGTTCAGTGGGGCAGCTGAGGCTGAAACTATGGGTCTGCCAGGTGTGTTCATTTTGTGTATTTTTGGGGATGTGGGTTAGATGGTGGGAAGTTTTGGTGTCTGTCATAATGAGGATTTGGCTGTGGTCGGGTAGATTGTTGAGTGCTGATTTATTCTTTGGGATTGGTTAAGCAATGGTTTCTGGAGTTGAGGGCAGGGTGATGTTGTGAGTGGTGTGTAGAAATTTGTGTTTGCACAGTTGTTTTTGTGCTTCTGCTATGTATAGTTGTTTGCTCCTCAAACTACAACTCTGCACCACTTGTCTGCATGGTTTGATGACAATGTCCTGTCTGTTCTTTCGTGATTTGCTGGCTTTTAGTTGGTTTTGTGAAGGTTTGCAGTGTTCGGGACAGGTTTGGATTTGTCCGGCTGATGTCTACTTTGGCATGTTTTTATGTAGAGTTCAACTTCACTGGATTTGTTTGAGGGTGGTTGGCGGAGCATTGGGGGGTTTGAAAATAGTTGAGTGAAGGTGTCCAGAGTTTTGGGGTGGTGGGGGCATGGGTATGTTTTCAGTGCTGCCATCCAACGAAGTTTCCTAAGTACCTTTCCACATCAATGTGGTTCTGGTAAATTGGTTGATGGTGGTGTTGCGTGGGGATGAATTTAAGGTCCTTTTGTTAATACTGATCTTTCGTCGGTCAGGAGAGGGGGAGGGTTTGTAGGGATGCAGTAGACAAGAGGTGGGTGGTAGAGTGATCAGATGTGGTAGTGGGTCAGGAATTGTGGGTTGTGGAAGCAGATAATGGTCGGGCGGAGTAGTTGTTTTGTTTGTTTTGTAATTGTGATAGTTTGTTTTTTTCGGTCTTGTGTGACGGGTCGCCGACGCTCCCCTCGTTTATTAAGATGATTCATATTCAGGGATGCATGGGGTTATAGACAGAAGTATTTACGCTTTCCACAACCATATGCGCTCTCCATAGGCACCACGCACTCTGTCACTACATCGGGCCCGCACAAAGGTGATGACGGGGGAAACCAATAACATTTCATAGAAAATAATCAACTTTATTTAACTTGACTCCGAGCCCCACCCGTGCACTACCAAACAACTATCTGTATCATAACAACAATGAAAAAGATACAGACAATCTCATAAATCGCAATCCTTTCTCTTTCAATCACTCTTCATTAACCAGGAAAGACAATAGTCCACAATTCTGTTTGCACCACACTTATAAATTAAGAACAAATAAAACGTCCGGTAACTTGCCAGATTCCTCGGTTGACCGTCAGTTTCAGTTTCTTCATCCACTGTGCGACTACGAGCTGAAGCTGCCACACCGTTGTGTCTCCGATTGGCCAAATCCCAGTTGGCGGTGACTCTGACAACGTAGCTTTGGTCGCACCTCACACCGGCGTCTCCCGGGACTCCACCGTACTTCGCCCTCTCCACGTGAAAAGGGGACTCCTGTCGGCCTCTCCAAGGGTCTTCTCTGGCTGCAAAAACCCCACCGTGTCTGGCAGCTCTGTCTAGGCTCACAGCTGACACGTCTTGCTGTCGACCGTTCCACACGGGAGACAAATTCTTCTGTAGTCGGCTCGAGGCTCAGGCAAACCTCCACTGTCTTACGTCCCCACCAGGAGGACAACGGAGGCGACAGCTAACTTGCTTCACGCTGTATTTTCTTGAGCCCTCCGCAAGACGGGCGAGTTCACTTTCTTAAGTGAGACCACACTTCCTGGTTTTCCATGCACCTTATATTCGTTCTCAAAGAACGAGAGAAACCCGAAGATTTATCCACTGGCTCAACCATGGAAATCACTGGCATACACAATCACCGTTTGTACAATAATCCCAGTTTTTTTATTCCACACGGAATCCAAAGTCACAAACATACACACAACCACAGTGCTAGCGCAACAAGACTTGTGTCCATGTGGTTAATGCATAACTCCCATTCAACTCATTTTCGATTCCCCGAAGCTACCATTGTACTAACAGCCTGGACTTCTCTACCAGCCTTGACTGATGCTTCAAGTATTTAT
Source organism: Conus ventricosus (assembly GCA_018398815.1). Taxonomy (NCBI): domain Eukaryota; kingdom Metazoa; phylum Mollusca; class Gastropoda; order Neogastropoda; family Conidae; genus Conus; species Conus ventricosus. The sequence goes on from CM031600.1 coordinate 36,982,025, forward strand.
CTTACTCTATAGATAACAAGGTGCGAATGACTCAATAAGGCCGAAGCCTTTCCATTCATTCTCAGAACAGCGACGACTGGATGGTCGCTGTACTTGCCTGCAGGCTGACGGTAAACTACCGTGCGGTCACCTGTCCTGATCGCCTTCCCTTCAGGCCCATGGAGACCAGTGAATTGCCAGCAGTGGTCGGACTGGGACACTCTCTACCAGGACCGGCAGGTCGCCAACTCCTTGTACTATCCCTCGGACATTGCGAAACACTTCCCAGTAACTACCTCCTCCTGCAGTATGCGATCGGGGGTATTCCCCTCTGGTGGTGCCTGAATTCGCACACTGATGACCAAGGAACTTGCTCTCAACAACAGCAACTACCTTATTTTGCCTAATGACTCGAGAACATAGGGCCGATGATGACACACTCATAACTAAAGAAAGAATGGTTGTTCCAATTAACATTTCCTACAGACACGAAGTCTCATAATTGGATAAACAACTCATTGGCATTGGGTCGATATAACAGTCTACCCTTGCTTCAAGACATCATTCCATCAACATCTCTATTATGGATAATGTACCCAATTAAAACCAATAGATCAATTCAGATAATCCAAACATCACTCTTTGGTTCAGTAATAACGACTGTGCACAACATTTAACTCTAACCTTGGCCCACATATAATCAAGAACTCTCTCTAGGCGTTAGCTATCAGCATTGTCCATACATATTAATTATTCATTCATTCACTTCTAATATAGCACAACTTGGTTAACACAAGATCCAAATTCAGGTGATGTGGCCCAGCTACTTACCATCAAAATCAAATTCAGGCGTGTGGCACTGACTTACGTAACAATCAAAATCAAATTCAGGAGTTGTGGCCCATCTGCTCACACAGTCTAACCACAATATGCAAATCAAACATTTATCCTGATTTCCACAACATAAGGAATTTTCACACTTTACCGAGATGTGATACAAACAAATGGAGCAAACATATCAACCAGAAAAAATCATAATATAACACGTGGCATGTGACTGATCCCCGTCCATAATGGGCAAGTGAACCAAAGCACCCTAAATCAAAACTGAAAAAGTAACACATGAACATAGGGGGGCGGGGCTCAACCCCGCCTATACTTGGGCAATCAAAATCAAGACACAAACTGGCCAGCTACATCATTTTCACAGTAAGCTGTCCGTAACAGATGACTGCTCACACCACCACACAACAAGCAGCAGCCCGTAGGCATTGCTCTACCATTGTTCTATTTGTTGTTCACACTACAACCAGCAAACACCTGGAAGGCCATTACTCAACCCTTGGACCTACTCTGCCCTCTCTATCTTGAACCGCGTTTGTGGCTCGCCAACAGTACTGGGGCAGGAGAGTTTGCGCACTCCAGGTTTACAAGAGAGTCAGCACATTTCACACATCTTAGTCTTAAAGGGCGCGTGAAAATCTGCGCGATCCTCTTCTAGCCTGTCGCACCCATTCACTCGACGGGACGATCATCTCACCTTTCAAAATGTTATGAGATGATCCCTTGCCTCATCTGATCCGAACCGATTTTCCTTCTCTCTGTGGAATTTCCTTGGTTCGATTCCCACTCATGGCCTATGCCCACTACTTGATGAGCTTATTTTCGCTCTTTTTCCGACGCTGGCTCGTCTGCTTGTTGAGCTGACTATTCTGGGCATTTCCTAAACGATAGTGTGGTGTTCCTTGACCTTCTTGCCATGACCCAATATCTCCATTGTTACTGCCTCATGGTCCCAACCCAGATGCTGGTTCCTGTTACTCTAGTGGTCATGGTTGGCACGACCCTGAGGTCCGCCACCGTGGCTCCTACATTTCTGACTACCATGGCCACGCAACACTTTTTGAACCACAACTTGGCACCTGGCCTTCGGCTACTGCCACTTCGGCACCTCCATGGCTACGGCACCACTACTACGACCTATTTTCATGGTCCACTGGCACCACCACCACGGCACCTTCATGGGCCTACGGCACCGCCACTACGACCTATTTCATGGTCCACTGCACCCACCACATGGCCACCTTCATGGCCTTCACAGGCTCCCTGCTAGCGGCGCCTTGTGCACTCCACTGCGTTCTGTTTACTTTCTACCCTTCACTCGCCCTTGCCTTTCCCCACGTGACTGGCAGCCTGGCTAGGCTTCGGGGTGATATACCTACCCCCTAACAAAGTGGATAGGGAGATTGGTTTTGCACTGCTGCAGTGAGAGTACTCCTGACAAACTCTGACTCTACTTTGACATGGGCCAAAGGTAGGGCCGAATAATTTTCCATCTGCAATATCACATACGCAATGGTTTTCCCCGGTTATAGTGTTGTTTCTCTCACAAAACCGGTCTCTTCCTTGCCGCTAGGAGTCGTCCTGTATCTAACAAACAGGTCACTGCTTCCGTTTACTACTGCCCTTGTAGTGGTGGTGGCACCCTGCCTTCTGGTGCATTGTATCAACGGCAACACGGAAGGTATCGCAGTCCGCTACATTCCTTGGCGATATGACCTCTCGCCCACATTTAAAACATGTGCGTTTCACTCATACTTTCTCTTGTGTCCCACTGTTGCCACGGGACTTAGAATCGCATCTAAACTGCGGTCTGCCTCTGGTTCTTGTAGGGAGTCGGCGAATCACTCCCTGACTGTGTGGTCTGGGCAATACGGGTCGAACTGGTTCGATCCTTCATCCTTACGCTGTGATCTTGGGCAAGATTCATACTGTCTCAACTTTCACTAACTTCCTCTAAACTTCCTAATTCTCTTCTGCCAAGACTACTGTGAGATACCTTCCGGACAAGTGGAGAGGAATTTGCTCATTTAACGTCTCCTCCCTAAAGATTCAAAAGGTTGCTCGATGTTTCCTAACCTTATCCATTTGTCAAAAAGAGCCCTAGCCGATAAGGAAACTGTTCGTGCGTCTCACCGATTTACGAACGGTTTTCTGAAACATTTCCTATACCTATCGGCGGTTTACTTGAATACCTCTGAAAACAAAGCATCGCCGCACCGATCATAATCTGTCTGTTTTTCCGGTGGTATGCAGAAAAAAAGCATCCCTCTAGCTTTGGGTAGTCAGCAGCGCGCAAATTTGTGGCCACGTTCTTTGGGTTAGCCTGATCTTTGGCCAATCCTTTCAAATTGCGAAATGAAATCCTCTAAATGGTCGGATTTCATCGAACTTGGCAAATTGATCAAGGGACTGAACAAGTGGTGCAACGTAATTGAGGATTTGCGTCAACGTCCCGTTCTTTCTCCAATTTTAATTTTTCTAACTCAAACTGCCTTATCTTCTCTCTTTCTCTTTCTCTCTTTCCTCCTTCTCCCTTCTCTCTCTCTTTCCCGTTCTTTTTCTCACTCTGCTCTTTCCGTTCTCTTTCTCTCTCCTCTCTTTCCCGTTCTCTCTCTCTTTTCCGTTCTCTTCTCCTTTTCTGTTTTGTTCTTTCTTTTTTCCCGTTCTCTTTCTCTCTCTCTTTTTCCCTGTTCTCTTTCTCTCTCCTCTTTTTCCGTTCTCTTTCTCTTTTCTTTTTTCCCGTTCCACTTTTCTATCCTCTTTTTCCCGTTCTCTTTCTCCTCCTCTTGTTCCCGATCTCTTTCTCTCTCATCTTTTTTCCCGTTTCTCTCCTCTCTCCTCTTTTCTCATTCTTTTCTATCTCCTCTTTTTTCCGTTCTCTTTCTTCTTCTTTTTCACCTTTTTCTTTTCTCTATGTTCTTCCGCTCCCTTTGTATTTTCTGAGCCTCGAATTACACGGGGACCGTTCTCATCAACATATGCTTCAGTTCCGGACCCCTTTAGTCCTAAGCTTTTTCTTCTTCTATGAGGTCCAGTTTTTTCAGCGGACCCATTGTCTCAAGCACCCTTTAAGTCGACATTCTGAAGCTCATCTAACCCTCGATCAGCTAGTTAATACAACCACAGTAACACAAGCAAGATATCCACACGATCACTTGTAATAAGCGGTCAAATAGCTTGTGTACACACAATCAAGCTCAACAGCAACCAAATCAAGCAGTTCAATATACAAGGCCTAAGTCATGAAAAAATAAGATCAATTAACAGTCAACACATGACTAACGTCTTTCCAAGGTAAGAAAAAAAATCTAGGTTGCTAATTACGACATTTTCAAATCCCTTGCTCAATTGAACAAAACACAGAATCAAATTCACGTATGGCTCATTTATGGTACATCCGGACGAGCCCCCAATTTGTGACGGGTCTCCGACGCTCCCCCCTCGTTATTAAATATGATTTTCATATTCGGGATGCATGGGGTTATAGACAGAAAGTATTTACGCTTTCACCAACAAAATGCGTTCGCTAGGCACACGCACTCTTGGTCCTCACATCGAGCCCGCACAAAGGTGACGGTAACAATAACATTTCATAGAAATAATCAATTATTTAACTTGACTCGAAGCCCCCACCCGTAACTACACAACAAATATTCTGTATCAACAACAATGTAAACAGATAAAGACATTCTCATTATATCGCATCCCCCTTTACTTCAATCACTTTTCTTCATTAACAGGAAGACAATATTCCACAATTCTGTTTGCACACTACTAAACTTAAGACAAATTAAAACGTCCGTAAACTTGCCAGCATTCCTCGGTTGGACGTCAGTTTCTCTATCCCAATGTCGATACGAGTGAAGCTGCCACACCGGTATGTGTCCTCCCGATTGGCCATATATCAGTTGGGGGACAATGCAACGTAGCTTGAGTCGCACCCTACACGAGGTCTCCCGGAACTCCAACGTTACTTCGCCCTCTCACGGAATAAAGGGCTCCTGTCGGCCTCTCCACAGGTCTTCTATGGCTGAAAAACACCCCACCGATAGTCTGGCAGCTCCTGTCTAGGCTCAACAGGCTGACACGTCTTGCTGTCGACCGTCTCCAAACGGGAGACAATTCTTCTCGTCGTCGCTCCGAGGCACAGCAACCTCCACTGTGTACGTCCCACCCAGGAGACAACGGAGGCGACAGCTAACCTCTGCTTTCACGCTGTTTTTCTTGAGCCTCCGCAAGACGGGCGAAGTTAGTTCACTTTCCCTTAAGTGAGTCACACACTTCCTGGTTTTCCATGCACCTTTTATGCGTCTCAAAGAAAGAGAGGAAACGAGAGGTTCTAACTGCTCAACAATGGTATCATGGCATACACAATCACCGATTTTGTACCAATAAATCCCCAAGTTATTTTATTCCACATGGAATCCAAGTCACCTACCATAATACACACCACAGCTGCTAGCGCCAACAAAAAGGACTTGGGTACCAAGTGTTAATGCATACTCCCATTTCAACTCATGTTCTTTCCCCGAAGCTACCCATTATGTACTATCAGCCTGGACTTCTCTTACCAGCATGACTGACAGCTTCAAGTATTTACTACCTCTATAGATAACAAGGTGCGAATCACTCATTAGGCCGAAGCCTTCCATTCATTCCTCAGAACAGGGACGACTGGATGGTCGCTGTACTCTGCCTGCAGGCTGACGGTCACCTACCCGTGACGGTCACCTGACATGATCGCCTTCCCTTCAGGCCCACTGGAGAACCCAGTGAATAGCCAGCCAGTGGTCGGACTGGACACTCCTCTACCCAGGACCGGCAGGTCGCCAACTCCTTGTCACTATCCCTCGGACATGCGAAACACTTCCCAGTAACTCTCCCTCCTTCAGTATGCGACTCGGGGTATTCCCCTCTGGTGGTGCCTGAATTCGCACACTTGAAGACCCAAGGAACTTGCTCTCAACAACAGCAACTACCCTTAATTTGCCTAAATGCTCGAGAACATTCGGCCGACTCATGACAGTCTGGTTGCAGTGGTTGTAAATGAGTTGGTTGTGTGTATGGATGAGTTGTCTGAGTTTGGAGGCAGGGGCTGTGGGCATGATGATTGTTGTTTGTTGTTTGAAATGTTGGAGAAGGTTGGAGAGAGATTTCATGGTGAAGCTGAGTGTTTTTATATGTGCCAACATGAGTTTACGACTGGCCCGGAAGAGAATCTTTTTGGTGGTAGTGATGAGAGTGGTGTTATGGAGGTTGGAAGGGGTGTGGGAAAGTGAGAAGCCACGAGGTGTGATGTGTAGTTTAAGACATTGTTTGAGAAAGTTGAAATGGGATGCTGATTTGGTTTTCTGAAACTGTGTTTTGGCATAGCCTAGTGCGAATGGTTGGATGGTGGGTGTCACAGTGAAGCTGAACTCTACATAAAAACATGCAAAGTAGACATCAGCCGGATCAAATCCAAACCTGTCCGACACTGCAACCTTTCACAAAACCAACAAAAAGCCCTCAAATCACTAAGAGAACGACAGGACATTGTCATCAAACCAGCAGACAAGGGTGGTGCAGTTGTAGTTTGGGACAAACAACTATACATAGCAGAAGCACAAAAACAACTGTCCAACACAAATTTCTACACACCACTCACAACATCACCCCTCCCTCAACACCAGAAACTCATTGCTAACTCAATCAAAGAAGAAATCAGACTCAACAATCTACCCACCACAGCCAAACTCCTCATTATGACAGACACCAAACAGCCCACCTTCTACCTACTCCCCAAATTACACAAAATGAACACACCTGGCAGACCCATTGTTTCAGCCTGCAGCTGCCCCACTGAACACATTTCGCAATACCTAGACTTCCTCCTTCAACCCATAGTACAAAGCCTCCCCACATACCTCAAAGACACAACCCACACACTCAAACATGATTAACTCGCACAACACAGACCCCACTTTTCAACCCAGCCTCCTCTTCACACTTGACGTGGTGTCACTCTACACCTCCATCCCCCACACTGATGGACTGAGGGCCCTCACATTTTTCCTTGACAAACGGCCCCCCAACCAACAACACCCTCCCACCACCACACTGGTCAGACTCGCTGAATTAGTCCTCACCCTGAACACATTTCAATTCAACAAGCACACATTTTCACAAATTAGTGGTGTTGCCATGGGTACCAAATGGGACCAGCCTATGCCTGCCTCTTCATGGGACACTTGGAACACCGCCTACTCAACACATACACAGGCCCCACACCTGAACTGTACAAAAGGTATATCGATGATGGACTGGGAGCCACATCTATGCCAAAACAAGATCTCCTCAACTTCCTCAACTTTGCCCAGACCTTCCATCCATCTATCCGACTCACCTACACCATTTCGCAGTCAGTCAACTTCCTAGACATCACCATCTCCCTTGAAGAAGGCCTATTCAAAACCTCCATTTTCTAAAAACCACCGACGCACATGCATACCTAGACTACTCATCCTCCCACAACCCACACACTAAAGACAGCATCCCATACTCACAATTTCTCCGTCTTCGCAGACTCTGCTCCAGCGAGGAAGACTTCACAATACAAGCAGCCAAAATGTCACAATTTTTCACCAACCGCGGATACCCAACTTCCATCATCAATGCAGCACTCCGCCGCACCATAGCTGTATCCAGAACATCTGCTCTGGAAACCCAGCATCCAACCAAGACAGACAGACCCACAGCCTACCTCCTCTACCACCCGCACACACCCTCCCCATCTGTAGGATCCTCAAATCCAATTGGCACATTGTACATAACCACAAACCCGCCTTCCATACCAAACCCATGATCACATTCAAACGTGACAAAAACCTCAAAGACCTCCTCGTGCGGTCCAGTTTGAACAGAACTACAGCTACACCACCAGGTACTCACCCCTGCTCTAAACCCAACTGCAAAATCTGCCCCCTCACCAAACCAGACACCATCTTACAGGGCCCCAAAGACTCCTTCACAGTCAAACGCACATTCTCATGTCAGAGCCGCAACATTATATATGCCATCCACTGCCAGCTGTGTGGCAAAATCTACATAGGGGAAACGTCACGCACACTTGAAACACGCATCTCTGAACACCTGGCTGATATCCGCCACCACCGACCCAAACCCGTCGCCCTACACTTCAACCACACCCAACACAACATCGACCATGTCAAAGTCATGGCACTCTGGCAGTCACAGAGTGACAGCTTTGAACGCACAACTCAAGAATCCCATCTCATTGCCAAACTGGGCACACTACACCCCCAAGGCATCAACATCCAACAATAACCAAACACACATACCCACCACTTCCACATCAGTTGGCAATATCCCCTACCAACACACGCACATACACACACACATACATACACCACCACCACATCCCCTTCACTCACTTCATACAGTAGTTACAGCAACCCTCCATCTATTTAATCTTAATTTTGTTTTATCCTTCCCTTAAATTCCTTTTTTTTCCCCCCTCCCCCTCAGTTTCTCTCCCCCCCCCCTTCTTTCCCCTTACCATTACTATCAATCCACCACTACCACTACCATCACAAAGATACCACACCATCCCAATAAACTAGACACACAACCCTATCATATCACACACACACACCTCCCCCGACGCAAACACCCCCGCCCCCCCTCCGTTTCCTCTCCCATAATCCCCTGGCCCCATGTCATTTCCGCCCACCGACCACATGGAAGAAAACGGATAAGTCATTTTTCTTTCTTCTTTTTTCGTTCTTTGTTCATACTGTCCCACATGTTAAATGTGATTTATTTTTTCGCCTGAAGAAGACCCAAGTGGTTGAAATGCATCGTGTTTTGTCATGTGCTTTGTTTGTCAATGTCATTGGCGGTAAGTTCTAAACAAACTCTATTCCTAATTTTATCTTAAGGAGGGCTACTACAACCTCCACACGCATTCAACCAGCCTGACAATAGAACCAACACAGTGACCAACGGCAATACCATCCGAACGAATCCAAGACCCCTGCTCTTCACTGACTGTTTACAAAAGAACCTCAGCTGACCGAGCATTTAGCGCTCACTTGGAGCGCCGAGGTCGTAGTGGTTACATCCCTTCCCCCTTTCGCCACCGGGCAGGTCCGAACTCTCTCCTAGGTGTTGTTTGTCATCTGACCACTTCGGCATTCTTTCACACAGTTCGGTCGTGTGCGATGGGTAAGGTACCCTGGTTAATTGGTCTATTACCTATTTGTATACTACGTACAACGTCCCTTTTCCTCAAGCGTCTAATGCCTTTTGTGAGAGGTTTCTCGCTCCTTGACAAATTCCCCCCACTCGAAGACAATGCCCTGCATTGGCTAAAACTTAACATTCAAGGAGATGAAACTCTCATAATTTTCCCATTTGAACCAGTGCTAATATCGGCCTCTCATAAGCCTACTTACACCAGAGAACGCACGCAAGATGTGTCTTGCAACAAAAATTAGAGAAAAATCAATACATACACACTATCCAAGCAAATATAAACATAAATCTGGAATCTCCACCAGCTCTAAGTCGTGTGGCCATATAACCATTATGTTTCTACGGAAATTCTCTCCCCTTCTCTTCATACACGTGGCCCGCAACCAGCCACGTCACGCATACGCGACACTGCACAAGACCACGCACACACTACATATATACAGTGCCCGGCGTTTCGCCCAACCATTTTATTTTGGCCTACGGTCCCGTCACTCTTTCTTCACTCTCTAACCAAAGACTGTACGCCCTACTTTGCTCTAACCCACGTTGTCGTACCGCGCGACATGTGTTGCAATGCGCACAGAAACGCCTGATATCGCCAAGAATACTGGGCCAGTAGTACTCTCGCGTCACTGCCTTTTGTGAGGCCTTCTTAGCGAGATGGCCCGAGGCTGACGTCACATGTTTTTCTGACATCACCGCCTTTCTGCGCTTCGTAGGCACAACGATCTGTCGTTTTGTCTTCCCGAACTCAAGTGAGTGAAAGTTCGGTACAATACCCCATCCTTTGTCTCAAACCGATGGTGCCCTCCTTCACACCTTTCTTCTGTCCTGTGTGAGCGAGCCTAAACAATTTTCTAAGCGAGTAATCGTCCTTTTGTTCTGCTCGTAAGTGAGTGGGGTTGGTCTCACCGGTCACGCTCCATTGCGTTCTCTCCCGTGATTTCTGTTCCCTGATTGAACAGAGAAGTCAGGGTTTGGGTTTTCGTACCCACGTGCTCCTGAAATGTTCCCAATTACCAGATCATACGGCGGCTTTGGAACAGCCAACGCCTGTACGACTCCACTATAGAATGGTGTATCAATGAACACCAGTGCCGTTTTGAATTCTGCTACTGTTCCATCTATTTGCCTACACCTTTGTGTTTTTCCTGTGAATTGTCCCTTCTTAACCAGGGACTCCTTCACCATGACACCAGTGCACCCAGAGTCTCTAATGACATTAACCACATTGTCCCCTACTCTGCCTTTGTGCACATCCATGTTATCTCCTGAATCTGTGAACACACAGCACAATCCAGACAAAATAACACTGTCATCTTGTTCATCTTTTTCTATCTGCCTCTCTCTTGGCCTGATCCTCATTGCTGCTGCCTTCTGTGACTTAAATATACAATCCCTAGCCAAGTGTCCCTTCTTATTGCACAGAAAACAGGTACGCTCATTCCTAGCCACGTGGCTATTGGTTTTCACCCTTGTTTGCTCACGTGACGCGTGGGCCTACGGGTGTGTACTGCTGACTCATTGCGTGAGTCATGCGCTGGCCTGCTATCCTCTGAATATGCTTCCAGGCTTTCCTCTTGTTCAGGCAAATCACGCCTCGCTTCCCGGTATGTCTCAGCTGTCTCAAGTACCTCAGCTATTGTGGTTGCACCTTTTTCCTTAATGTGGATGGTGAGGCCCGTCCCACAACCATCAAGTATCTGTTCTTTCATCACCAGTGTCTTGAGGCCTTCAAAATCACGATCCACTCACTCAGTTCAACCCACTTGTTGAAATAGTGGTCCAGTCTAACTCCGAACTGTGTGTATGTCTCACCCTGTTCGATTCTCGCCTCGCGAAACTTACGCCTAAAACCTTCTTCAGTCAAATCATATGCCTTTAGTACTGCTTGTTTCACCTTGTCAAAATCTCTCTGATCACCTTTGGGTGGGGTGGAAACTGTGTGTAACGCACGACCTGTCAACAAGGCAGACAGGTTTATTGCCCAGTCATCTTCGGGCCAGCCCTCGTGCTCGGCAACCGATTCAAACCGACTGATATAGGCATCGATCGAATCAGTTTCTTCTCTGAACAGTGGGAGTTTAAGTCTAGGTGCGCAACTTAGTCTGCGGCCTACTGACTCAGAACTGGTGTCTATTTTACTACGATTTTCAGATTTTATTCTTTCCAACTCAATTTGTTTGGCTAGAATCTCCGATTCCGCTTCTGCTCTCGCCCTCTCTGCATCTGCTTTAGCCTTTGACGCAACAGTTTCAAGTCTAAGTCTTTCGGCCTCGGTATCTGCTCTCACTTTGGCAGCTGCTAGCTGTTCCTTTTCAAATTTCCTTCTTTCGGCCCTTTCATCTCTCTCAGTCTTCTGCTGAGTTTCAATGAATCTACGCAGTTCATCTCCTGTATATCCCATTTCTTTCCCCAAACTTACTAGTTTCTCTATGGGGGTAAAACTTCCTTCAGCCATTTCTTTTTCTGATATGTTTTAGCACCACTAAAACAGTTACGCTTATAAACCCGGAAAAAAGTCAGTCAACAGTGTATCTACTAAACGTTATGAGTACACCAACCAGTGGTAGTGTTCCTAACACAAAGGAGCCTTAATCTTAAACCACAGCTTCTGTGAGAGTTAAGACTAGAACCTCGTTCTTCGTTTCTCTGAACAACCTTTGATTAATACAACCACCCTACACACAAGTCAATACTCAACACTCAAAGAACTAAAGGAAATAATTAGGAGAGCTAATTAAAATTGCCTTTAGTGGACGCTTCGCCCCAGTACTACTCTAGTACTCACTTTGTTTCCCTCCTGAAACTTATTTGGGCCATGCAATCCTGGAAGGCTCGCCACTTTGTCCAGGACGGGGGAAATCGTGATGGTATTGCTTAAGTGCACTAAGTTGATGTATTATTATTAGTCAGGCTTAACACACCAAGGTTATCTTTGCACTCATACACGCATATGCACACTCATGCGCACACCAAACATTCACCTCTCTCTGGGAATGGGATGTCACGCATTCGTTTCTCTCCTAACCGACTGAGCACAAGAAATACAATTTCTATGCTACTTATAATTAATCATGAACAATCAAATCACACACAATGAAATATAAAAACATCAAAGATTCAATACTTCCTAATCCAATTAATCATGAACAATCAATCACACACAATGAATAAATCAACACATTAAAAGATCAATACTTCCTAATCCCGGGTTATAATAAAATGACTTCTTACCTGGCCAGGTTTTCACACACACAACCACGCTTTCACACCACACCACAGTTCTTGAAAAAAGTCTCTTCACGTCTTCTTCAGCACTGCTTGATGGTGATGCCCTTGGTTGACTGGCTCCAGGCTTCAGGACTGGGTCTTCGTGGTCGTCTCTGGGATCTCGACGTCGAACTCTTCTTCTTCGTCTTCTTCACCCACCTCTGGGTTCAAATTCAGTTTGTCTGTCTTCACCCACCTCTGGGCTTCAAACTTAGTTTCCTTCTCTTCCAGCTTGTCTTTAACTCTAAGACCTTGCTGTCTCTTCTATCTCCAGACCACGTTTCTCTCGACCCTTTCTCTGTCCTGCTCACTCCTCTCCTCTCTCTCTCTCCACTGCCTTCTCTCTCTCTCTCTCCTGGTGTTGTTCTCCTCTCACGTTGTTCTCCCTCAGTTTATATAGGAGGGAAACAAAGGATTCCCTTTGGCCATGCCTTTGTCCACGCTGCTTCTCAAACCCCTAGTTCACAAGTACCCTGAATTCTCCATTCGCTACATTCTCCCACACATCAGCATTTACACACACCCCTACCTAATTGATTAGCAAACACACACTTAGCCCAGATGGACATCGAAATTCCCGCCGACTTCGGTGGTTACTTAACACAGTAATTATCTTAAGGAGGGCTACTACAACCTCCACACGCATTCAACCAGCCTGACAATAGAACCAACACAGTGACCAACGGCAATACCATCCGAACGAATCCAAGACCCCTGCTCTTCACTGACTGTTTACAAAAGAACCTCAGCTGACCGAGCATTTAGCGCTCACTTGGAGCGCCGAGGTCGTAGTGGTTACATCCCTTCCCCTTTCGCCACCGGGCAGGTCCGAACTCTCTCCTAGGTGTTGTTTGTCATCTGACCACTTCGGCATTCTTTCACACAGTTCGGTCGTGTGCGATGGGTAAGGTACCCTGGTTAATTGGTCTATTACCTATTTGTATACTACGTACAACGTCCCTTTTCCTCCAAGCGTCTAATGCCTTTTGTGAGAGGTTTCTCGCTCCTTGACAGAGAGAGAACGTGTGAAGGGGTGGGAGTGGGGGTGGGGGTGGAGGGCCACATCACCTCCCAAGAAGCCATTCCTGTTATGGACCCGGTGGTCAGATGGGCTATAAAGGAGGACCAGTGCAGTCATTAAAACATCTTTGCCCTCACCATGGAAACGCCAGACCTCGGTCACAATTATTCCGTGTGTATAATTATGTAGACTCTGGGTGCCTTGCACTGCAAACCTCGGATTGAAAGGGGAGAGGAGCGTGAGGGGGGGGGGGGGGGGTAAACGCAGGATCCTAGGGGAACGGTAGGGGTACCGTTAATCGTTGAGTGTAAAGTTCTCACAGCAGAAGCTTTTAGGGACAAGGTGTGTGTTGGAGCAAACTGCAGCACGTACGGTCACCTGCCTTGCGGACTCCTTGCCGGCAGGCGTGTTAGAGTCTGTATCTGCCATGGGAAGGAGGTACCCGGAGTAGTCGGTTTCCTTAGGTATAAGCCCTGGTCATGTCGTTGTTCGTTCATAGGTAGTCGATGTTTTTCTTCTTTGGTATCGTGATGATGGTGTCCTCCTCGTGGCCCTCCCTCCAAGACCGTCGTCAGGGCTACCGGGCGCCGTCTTCGTGCTGAGTGACGTGGTCCTGTGCCGCGTGAGGCCGACTCGGGAAACATGCACGACAGAAATCGCCAAGCCCTGCACGTTGATCGATGTCCACGCTGCGCCCATGAGGGGCCTTCCCACCCTCCATGCCCCAAGGGGTGGGCCCTGCTAGTTATGCAGGCCACTGGTGAAGTCGCAGAATGGCAGCGCCTCGTCACCGAATGCCCACAGCCTCGAGAGTCGTGCCCCGGCGACACAGGCGACACCCGTCGTCACTGCTGAGGCGAGGAAGGTGGTCTGCGCCACCCCACGCCTGTCCGTCACCTAGGCGCCTTCAGCTGGTAATGCCACCTCACAGCAGGGATGGTCGTTTGAAGTCTGTGGGGACGACGCTGACTGGTGTGTGTTGGCGACCTAGTCTTTCGCCGTCCGTCCGCTGGCTACCACTTTGTGTACTTTAGTGTGTGTGTGTGTGTGTGTGTGTGTGGTGTGTGTGTGTGTGTGTGTGTGAGTGTGTGTGTGAGTGTGAGTGTGTGTGAGTGTGTGTGTGTGTTGGAGGTGTATTTTGGGGTGTGAGTGTGTTTCTGTGTGTGGGTGTTATGTTATGGGTGTGTGGGATTGGTTATGGAGTCCATACGGGTGCACTGTTCAACACTAATCACTTTTGTTAACTGTCAAATTTCGATTTGTTCTCAGTTGGGGGCCTGTGCCAGCCATCTGTAATTCACTGAGTAATAATCAAAGAAAGACAGAGTTAAGGATTAGTTGATTTTTCAGTAGTACCTAAATAAAGAAGTCCCCGAGGAAGGCCCAGAGCCGAAACGTTGGAAAGAAAAATCCTGCTTGTTTGCTTTTGCATTGTGTGGTTGATTTTTTTGTTCTCTCTCTCTCTCTCTCTCTCTCTCTCTCTCTCTCTCTCTCTCTGTCTATATATATATGTGTGTGTGTGTGTGTGTGTGTGTGTGTGTGTGTGTGTGTGTGTGTGTGTGTGTGTGGAGAGAGAGAGAGAGAGAGAGAGAGAGAGAGAGAGAGAGAGAGAGAGAGAGAGAGAGAGAGAGAGAGAGAGAGAGAGCCAATACCGGTAAAAGGCAATTTCCACCTCTTTCTTTACAAGTATGCTCCAGTATGAACCCAGTTGTAGGCTAGTCGGGTCCAACGGTAGTGGAGCCTAATGATATCCCCAGGAGTCAATACGACTCACGTCCAGACTTGCCGTAGCACTGTTTGGTCGGTAGCACCACGTTACCGCAAAAAAAGCCACGTTATAGCGTAAGTGGGTATATCATTTCCGCAAAACCGATGCTACAAAACCGCAATCTGCAGGAATACGTTACCGCAAATCTGTTCAACAGGTACGTTTGACAGTACCACAGTACTTTGTCTCTGAATTTGACATTAAAAAGGTACCTTAAAAAACCCTTGCATTCAAAATCACGTTCAGCATCTACTACTTTGTCTCTGAATTTAATTAAACATTAACAGTAAAATTTGGCATTAAATATCAATCACAGTTCAGCATCACATCAGCTGGAGAGCGTCATCACATTCGGACGGGCTGGTACCTTAGTGCCAGCCTCCACACTTAGTTTGAGTAATGGCTCCATGCTGATAAGCTGCCTGTATTTGACCACAAGAGTGAAGGGTGATGAAGGCAGATAAACTCTGAACTGCGGTAGTGAATAAACATCACAGCGACGATGTATTTCCATGAACAGTATTCATATATCACTCGTTATTACAACTCAGAGTGTCTCGCTGCCATACAGTTCTAATTGGACTTGAATCAAGTAGCTGGTGAATCATAGGACAGAGGTACCTGTGCTAAAAGGCCACAGAAATCAACAAAATCTATTTGCGGTAAAGTAGCAAGTCTTTTTGCGGTATCGTAATATACGACTTTGCGGTAATGTATTCTCGCGGTAGAGAGCATTTGCGGTAACGTATTGTAACCGTTTGGTCGTGGTCTGCAGAAGTGGCTCATGCTGAAGGCTTGGTTGCGAACCTCTGCTCAACTGACTGGAGCTCTAGCTTGCATCCACAATGCAAACCTAGACGCATAACATTTGAACAAAAACAAACAAAACAAAACAAAACAAAACAACAACAACAACAACAACAACAAAAAGGCAGTCATTTCCATCTGAGAGCATGGTCGTGGTGGTCTTGTCTGTGTAACTCTCCTTCTCTATCCCCCTCTGTTGTCCCTTGGGATTGGTTCACATCTGCCGGCTGTGTTACCTGAAGTGGATTTTGACGTTACATCTCAGTTAACCAACCAACGTGAATGAGGAAATTGCAAACCCTGTCTTCTTCGGACTGTGGAGATCAGTTCAACGGAACCTCACAGTTGTTGAGGGTGCAGCTCGGTAGGATTAAAAAAAAAAAAAAAGAAAAAAAAAAAAAAGACGACCGTGTAAGAATCAAACTGCTTGGGGCATTTATTGTGATTGGTTTACCAAAGAGGAGTAGGTAGCTAGTGAACAATTTTCCTTCCGGGAAAGATTTGTTTCGTCATAATGATGTTTGGTATGTTACGGTCGTTCTGGAAATCTTTCTGGATTCTGCAGCACTGGCTGTTTTTCTTTTGGCAGACTTCGCCGTAATCACCACGGCGGGGGAACGGACAATAAGCAACATGAATGCATGATTGCTTCCCTGCAGGGAAGAGCAACATGAATGAATGATTGATTCCCTGCAGGGAGAAGAGTAGGGGCCGCTTTTAATGCTGGTCACCCAAAAACTCCAAAAAGCACTCGCCTTGATTGACAGGTGCCGACACGAGGTCCGAGCGGCCCGCAGAGCCAATCAGAATGCTCCTGTCAGTGCTAAATCAACACTGACGCCCCTAGCGGCCTCTGCTGACAATCGCGGGCCGCGTTCAATCAAGAGAGGAGGACAGTGGACACTTGAGGGCGTTGGGAGCGGAGTGCTTGTCTCCCGCCTTCAAGCTGAGGGGCAAAAAAAAAAAAAAAAAAAAAAAAAAAAACCCACAAAAAAACTGAAGAGCAAAAAATCAGACAGGAAACCAATTGTGACACACATTATCTTGGTGCCGGCGGATCAACGTTCTATCATGGCGACAAAGGACCGGTTCAAAGAGAGGCTTCGGCGCGCTACGTCATCATAGGCCGGGATCACCAGTCAATCCATCAACTCCATCTAAGAATAACAACATCCCGCTGGGACCGTTCAAGTCCGCTTAGAACTCGCAACATGCCATCACAGCTTCATTGTCTTCACGCATAGTCTGTGTGGCAAGTGGGTTGTTTGGTGAGGTTGAAAACTGATTTACAAGAAAAAAAAGTCTGCTTCTTCTCCAGTATACACACACACGCACGCACGCACGTACGTACGCACGCGCACGCACGCACGCACGCACGCACGCACGCACGCACGCACACACACACACACACACACACACACACACACACACATATAACATTACATATGCGCGCGCGTGTATTTGTGTGTGCGTGTGTGTGTGTGTGTGTGTTGGAAAACAAGTGCAGACCAACAATTCTCACGTCACTGCAATAATAATTGGCAAATATTTTTAAAGTAAAAAAGGGAGTGAGGTTGGGGGTGGGATGGTGAGAGAGACTGTAAGAGAATGAAAACGGGAATGAAAACATTAGGGCTTTGATTATAAATATTAAATCCTTCACTTGCATATAACGGGAAACATCGGTTAGTTAGTGTAGTAACGAGAGACATTAAGAGACGGGCTAAAAGTCACCTCAGCCATGAAAGAGTCAACCTTTCACTGTCGAAAGCAAACAACTCGACGTACTGGCCCGCTTCAAACGACCAGTTCGCCCAGAATCTCAAACGTTCATGTTTTTGACATTACCGGGATTTTAAACGTTTGTGTGGTCACTAATGCTGCGATATTTTCAACTCTTTGACATGTGTGTGTGTGTGTGTGTGTGTGTGTGTGTGTGTGTGCGCGATCTCTCTCATTTCTGAACGCAGAACGCAAAATCTCAAAGAAGAATATCCAATTTCCGTTTCCTGTCTTGTTTCTCGAGTATTTCTGCACGTTGCATCTCAAAGCCCGAGACTTCATTCAAGAAGTCAAAGGAGACAGCCCATGATTTAGCAATGAAATGTGAACTACTTGAGCCAATTTCTTAGAAATGGAAAACCACAGCTGTTGCAGTTTCAGCAACAATTTAACAAAAATACCGTATGATGGAATAATATAGACCGAGAATGGCTTTTGATGCAGTTGTTGAACCAGAACATCCGTAAAGCTTTTTATTTTTTTTATTTTTAATTTTTTTTAATTTTATGAAACTTTGAATAGATCGGTTATACCTCACGCTTAACCCGGGAAAAAAGTAATATAACCGTATATAAAAAAAGGACACCTTTCGTTGCATGAAAAGTCGCAGTAAGGAGACACTAAATTTAAGGCCGCTAACCTCTATGAATATCAAGGATAAATTTTCACAACAAAATTAAACTTCAGCATGGCTTGGTCTGAATTTTGCAGAAAGGGCGAAAAAAGGGGGTTTTCAAAACTCTTAGAGCCATGAGAAAAACAGATTCTATTAGCACGTTACTTTCTTAGAAACTGTTGGACACCCTAGTAACGCTGATGCTCATTCGCGCAGCAGAAATTTGGCGTATTCATATTTCTAAACAAAATGAAACCACCCACATATCTGAACAAAAAAAAAAAAATCCTTCTAAAATGTACCTTTCCATTCCACATACAAAGCTGTTTACGTTGAAACTGGTAGTCATCCACTGAAAATTCATACTACAATCAAGTGTATTAGATATTGGTTAAGAACGGTTCAATTACTGCAAGCAAGATTTTGTAAACAGGCGTGTAAAATATTGCTTGCAACAGCAGCACGAAAAAGAGAAGACACACGGGAAAAAGGTTCTTTTTGAGAAGGGATTTGGAATCGTATAACTCAGCTAGGAAGAAAGAAACCATAAAGCCTCCGTTTCAGAATTTAAGGACCGTGTTATTAACTCATATAAACGAAACGGTCATAGAAGAAAATGCGAAAGACAGCTGGTATTTTTTCTTTTAAAACATTTTCCAACCTGGAAAATACATATTAACTGTTACTAAAAGTAGCACCGTTGTCTAATCGCCGTGTTCAATCTAGAAGTTTGAGGCTAAACGCAAAGAGTGTCTTTGTGTGTATTTTGGTGAGTCTGTGTCGATTTCGGTCTCCTTATTTCCATGGATTTTTTTCTTTGCTTCTGTTTTCCTCCCCTACGTTACGTTGAATCATACCCTTTGGCATTAGGCTGGAAAAGGTGTGTATATGTTTGCGTCTGTGTATGACTTGCGTGTGTAGGTATATTTGCATACATGTGCGTGCTTACGTGTGCGGGCACGAACTCTTCTGTGTGAACATGTGGGTGCATATATGTACGTGTGTGGGTTTCAGTCTGTGCGTGTTTGTGTACGTGTGAGTGCATGAATGGGTTGTAAACGTGTGTGTGTGTGTGTGTGTGTGTGTGTGTGTGTGGTGTGCGCGCGCGCATGCGTGAGTACTCGCGCGCACGTGCGTGTCTGTGCGCTTGTTTCTCCATCTACTTTTCAAACCACCGTCTTTGTATCAGTTTGAATATCTTTCGGCATCTCTCTCATGCTTTCTTACAGCGCGCGCGTGAATGTGTGTGTGTGTGTGTGTGTGTGTGTGTGTGTGTGTGTGTGTGTGTGTGTGTGTGTGTGTTGTTTTCAGTCTATGTTTCTGTCTGTCCGTCCATGCGTTTGTGTACCTGTCTACTTGTCTCCTTCCCCTTTGTGTGTCTGCATGTGTATTTGTCTGCACTCAAACGTGCCTGCATACATGCATGATTAAGTGCATGTTTGCACGAGTGCGCCTATGCATATGTGTATATGTGTGCATGCATGCGTGTGTACGTGAGTTTGCATAGACGCACTCTGTGTGCAACTGCCTGCGTGCAATCGCACCCCCGTGCACCTACGTGTGCATATGATATCGTGTGCGCTTTAATTTCAGTTCCAGTCATTGGTGTTCTGCCATGATATGGCCTTCTGCAGTCGGGTTGTGCCATCAGCAACACGACAAGAACTGTCCATATATCTTATTTTCAGTTTCTTTATCTTTTTTGTTTGTTTTTGTTTTTGTTTCTCTCTCTGTGGGCTTGCACGTGTTTGGCAAAATGTCAACCTTTTGATACTTGCTTGTCTTTCTCTCTTTCTGTGAATGTGCGTTTGTGCTCGCTTGTGGTCTGCAGATGTGTGTGTGTGTGTGTGTGTGTGTGTGTGTGTGTGTGTGTGTGTGTGTGTGTGTGTGTGTGTGTGTGCGTGTGTTGCGTGCGTGCGTGCGTGCGCGCGCGCGCACGCGTGTGTGCGTGTTCTGTTTTCAAAGTATTTCTGTTTCTCAAATTTGTTGGCATTCTGTTATGACGTTTCCTTAAACACAACTAAAGGTTAATCAAGTCGACAGTAAATTGGCTTAAGTCAGTCACTGATTCCGTGTGTGTGTGTGTGTGTGTGTGTGTGTGTGTGTGTGTGTGTGTGTGTGTGTGTGTGTGTGTGTATGTGTGTGTGTGTGTGTGAGTGTGTGTGTGTGTGTGTGTGTGTGTGTGTGTGTGAGTGTGTCTGAGTCTGCGGGCGCGTGAGCGCGTGTGAGTGTGTGTGTGCGTGTAAGTGTATATATCTGTGTGTGTGTGCGTGTGTGTGTGTGTGTGTGTGTGTGGGGGGGGGGGGGGGGATGCGTGCGCGCGCGCGCGCGCGGGCGCGCGTGTGTGTGTGTGTATGGTGTGTGTGTGTGTGTGTGTGTGTGTGTGTGTGTGTGTGTGTGTGGTGTGTGTGTGTGTGTGTGTGTGTGTGTGTGTGTGTGTGTGTGTTCCGACCTCTCGCTAATTCTCTGTATTGGAATATGCCTGTCTGTAATGTGCGTTTCTGTGGTGTTCCGGCCAAAATATTGTTCCCAGCTATGTAAACACTTGGTTCAGTTATTAGCAAACAAAGTGCGGTAATTGTGAAAACACACAAAAGACACATTTTCAGCGCGCGTGTTTTCCACCATTCCTCCACTGAAAAAAGTATCTCCCATATGGTTCATTAGGTTACCTAACCTACACACACACACACATACTCTCTCTCTCTCTCTCGCACACACACACACACACACACACACACACACACACACACACACAGAGGCAAACACTTTTTTGGTCTCAGCCATTCTTGTAATCAAGAAAAACATGATAAAGGCTGATATCAGGACAAAAGTCTGCTCACCCCTTTAGTCTGTTTTTCCCTGCGCTCTCTCTCCACCAATGTCTTTCCGTCATTGTCTCTGAGCTTGAATATCTTTGTTATTCGCCGTTATAATTAATTACACGTACTCCATGGAACTGGTGCTGTAAACAGCGAAAGCCAGTAAGCGTGTCGGTATAACTATCTCCGTTGTTGCCTTACCTTCCTCCCTGCCCTTCGTCTCTCTTGATGTGTGAGCGAGTGTCTGTCGCTGTGTGTGTGTGTGTGTGTGTGTGTGTGTGTGTGTGTGTGTGTGTGTGTGTGAGAGTGCGCGCGCGCGCGCGCGTGTGTGTGTGTGTGTGTGTGTGTGTGTGTGTGTGTGTGTGTGTGTGTGTGTGTGTGTGAAATGCATGTTCAGAAAGGGGACAGGAGGATGGGGAGGAGGGAGGCGTCCATATGAACATCTCTCTGTGGGTAGTTTTACTCTTATTGAAATTTTGCTGCCGAACAACGAACTAAGCGCTTAAAGATGTACAAAAGATATATTGGGCTGGCAGATCCATCTTGCTTTCTTTTTGTGGTGACAGTCCGGATCTGTGTGACCGACTGGGCAATGACAGAACTGATAACAAACAGGAGAAAAGAAAGTGCTCGTAGAAACAGTTCATCTAGTAGGCTCCTGTATCTACTCAGCTTACCTCGACTCCTCGTGCAAGGAGACGGACATCTTAACACAGATGAACAACCTGGAGTTGATTTTATGGGATTTGTACGACATGACCTTATTTGTCAGATCCGTACTTCGTGCCCGGACGATCTTCTTGTTCTTGTCTCATCTTCTGTGCCACCTCAGTGACACTACCTCCATACTGCTCACTCCGGTTCCCCGTCCTCAACCAGTCCCTCGCTTGTCCAGTCACAGTCTCAACACAGCAGTCCACAGGGAGGAATCAATGTTAAGCTGCCAGGAGGCAACCCACCCGAGGAGACATCGCACCGATTCCAAGTCACATCGGCGATGTTCAGTGGGTCTGTTCTGATCGAACATACGCAGGACACCGACCATTAAGCCGACTGCTGATGACAATAATTGCGGAGTCGCCGAGTCAAGGTGAGTAAGGCAGTCTTAGTCCTCAGGGCTGATTTGAACATCCAAGTACGGTCTGAGACAGTCATAGCCCTTAGGTCTGGTTGGGACATCCAGGCAAAACGTGGTGACAGTCTTGCTTTGAGGACTGGTTGGGACCGCAACACGTAATGATAGTCTTGCTTTGAGGACTGGTTGGGACAACCAGGCAAGACGTGATGACAGTCTTGCTTTGAGGACTGGTTGGGACACCCAGGCAAGACGTGATGACAGTCTAGCTTTGAGGACTGGTTGGGACACCCAGGCAACACGTGATGACAGTCTTGCTTTGAGGACTGGTTGGGACACCCAGGCAAGACGTGATGACAGTCTAGCTTTGAGGACTGGTTGGGACACCCAGGCAACACGTGATGACAGTCTTGCTTTGAGGACTGGTTGGGACAACCAGACAAGACGTGATGACAGTCTTGCTTTGAGGACTGGTTGGGACAACCAGACAAGACGTGATGACAGTCTTGCTTTGGGACTGGTTGGGTCAACCAGGCAAGACGTGATGACAGTCTTGTTTTGAGGACTGGTTGGGACAACCAGGCAAGACGTGATGACAGTCTTGCTTTGAGGACTGGTTGGGACAACCAGACAAGACGTGATGACAGTCTTGCTTTGAGGACTGGTTGGGACAACCAGGCAAGACGTGATGACAGTCTTGCTTTGAGGACTGGTTGGGACAACCAGGCAAGACGTGATGACAGTCTTCTTTGAGGACTGGTTGGGACAACCAGGCAAGACGTGATGACAGTCTTGTTTTGAGGACTGGTTGGGACAAACAGGCAAGACGTGATGACAGTCTTGCTTTGAGGACTGGTTGGGACAACCAGACAAGACGTGATGGACAGTCTTGCTTTGAGGACTGGTTGGGACAACCAGGCAAGACGTGATGACAGTCTTGCTTTGAGGACTGGTTGGGACAACCAGGCAAGACGCCATGACAGTCTTGCTTTGAGGACTGGTTGGGACAACCAGGCAAGACGTGATGACAGTCTTGTTTTGAGGACTGGTTGGGACAACCAGGCAAGACGCCATGACAGTCTTGTTTTGAGGACTGGTTGGAACATCCAGGCAAGGCCAAAAACGAAGAACGTGACAGAAAAGGCCTGCCTGCCCACTGGTAAAAACTCTCTCCTGACGATAACAAACAGATGACTGAAAAGAGGGGAATTCTCCTGTTTACACAGCCGTTTCCTGTGCCTGCCACTTCCTCGAAGCCAAGGACCCCATTCCACGTTTCCTGGTGTTTTTACAATGCACGTGCAGCACTTTGCAAAGGGGTGAGGGCGGAGGGGCGGAGGTGGGATGAAGGCTGGGGGGAATCTCTTTTTTTTCCTATTTGCACATTAAAATGGAAAGGGCGGGGGCGGGGTTTTGAGAGGGCACGGGTGTGTTTATCTCCTCTGCATCCACTGGCACATCAGGATTTCTTTTTTTCATCGTAACTAAGCCACGCGCTAATTTGTTTGCACATGTAACAGAAATGGCATAGATATGTAATTTCTTCACTCTCTCTCTCTTTCTCTCTCTCACACACACACGCACATGTCATCCACGATGTTTAACGCAGAAGTGCCACATGTCACATGACATATACATTTACAAAGTAAATACCCGTTCCTCTGCTGATTCAAACGTCGATATACTTTCACTTGGATCCGCAAATTGGTCTTCATAATTTGCTAACTGAAACCATCTAAACTTTGAGATAAAGCCAGCATGGTATATGCTAAAACTGTGGCTCAAATTGGTCATACCCTGAAAAGGATTCTGTGTCACGTGACTTGTTATGTGCATTAACAAACGCGCGAGCGTGTGGAATGGTGTAGGAAGGGAGGGAGGGTTACAAACAGAGAAGAAAACGCGCGCGCGCGCACATACACACACACACACACACACACACACACACACACACACACACACACACACACCGAGGCACGTCTTCTGCAAGTTCAACCCTTTACTCATGTCTCATACAACATTGTTTCTCGTGCTCCACACACTGGCGCTCTACTCACGGACAACAAACGCGGGATCAGCCAATATCAAAATATTTATTGACTCAAACACCTTTCATACCCCTTTCCAGTCACAATCCGTTCCGTTGTACATCAGGTATATACACAGTCAACATTAGAAAACAGAAGTTAGCTAACTCACACCAGCATTGATTCTTCACTGATTTCTCCAGTCCTAATATGCAGAGAACATGGATCATTACGGTAATTTTGTTACTCTATAACAGTCATTGGCGCGATATGTTCTGAGCAAAACACAAAACACATGTAAGTCAACACATGAATCGAGCTATGACTCAAACTCAAACATTTAACTGACCAGTTTCCTTTAGTTATCATCGATTATCTGATTATCAAATAAAGCGCAACATATCATACACAAATTATGGATGTCAAAATGAAAGAAAAGACTGATGATGAATCGCAACTTTTATATAATTGTTACCTTGAAAAAGAAATGCTGATGTATCTGAAATTGTATAACAAAGAAAATAATATCGTTGGTCATTCTTGCAAAATGTGTGCACTCAAACATAATATGGCAACTCTGAATCGCTTTACACTGTGTGTGTGTGTGTGTGTGTGTGTGTGTGTGTGTGTGTGTTTGTGCGCGCGCGCGTTGTGTGTGTGTGTGTGTGTGTGGTGTGTATGTGTGTGTGTGTTGTGTGTGTGTGTGTGTGTGTGTGTGTGTGTGTGTGTGTGTGTGTGTTTGTGCGTGTGTGTGTGTGTGCGTACATGTGTTTTGTGTGTACCTGATCTATAAAAGACTAAAAAAACAACGGGTACATAGCTGTTAAGTTTCTGTTACATGTGTGAATACTTCTCGTTTCAACTCACATTGAAAAAAAAGACGTTTTGCGTGTTATTAGTCCACTTCAATTGCCATGTTTGACACACGATTTCGTCTTGAAGCTGTGGTGGTTACTACTCCGCAGCATCACTTTAAAAATAAATGCAGGTTTAAAAGCGTTTGCGTGCACGCGCTTGAAAGTATGTGTCGTCGTGATCATCCGGACTCGACTGCAAACATTAACGTTTTAACTTCATTGCTGGTTTACACCTTTCAACACGGAAACAAAATCTTGGGTTAAACAAAGGATGAAATGGGAAAGAAAATTTGCAATTTCAGAGTGGAGAAATGAAAAGCATTTCCATAAAACAGCCAATCATACATATTACTCAAACGATTTGTCGTGTTGGCTATATATATATTTTTTCCTCCGTATGAAATGGTCGCAGATCGAACTGAAGATACGGCTGGTTTTGAAAATGCTCAGTTGATAAATGGTAGATGACTGGCCTTTTTCCATTCATATGTCCATTTTTGAAATGCAAAATACAGTACCGAGTCAAACCAAAGCACGGCCGAGAAGACGCGCAATGTCAATTCGTCGGCCGTCTTTGATGAAGCTAGTATATTTTGACATTTCTGAGGATTCGACAACTTAAAGAAGTCGGTACCTCGCCATCTTCTAAATACATATCGATTTTTTTCTTAAAAAAAAGATAGCCACCATCACCATGCGCACTTACCGTTTACAAAGTAACATGTTGCCAGCCTTGCCTTCAGAAAGGCAAATAAAACAACAACAACAACAACAACACACGCACACACACACACACAGAAGCAAATCAGTTAGAAGCTGTAATCAAACTAAATGAATACTCCCCTGCAGGTTTCAACACAAAAAATGCGACGACTTCCAAAGAAAAAAAAAATCAAATCATCTCTATTCTTTGAGTACATCTCGATCAGCACACCCAGATGAGACTTGTTCAATGGGGTGTGAGTTTGTTGCAAAACATGAGAAAGTACCAAAAAAAAAAAGATAATGGCCGCACGCAAGAGAGGAAAGAACCTCAGAATTCACAACAAATCAGCTGATAATAACATGTTGCATTAGGAAAGCAAAAGTACCTTGTGGTGACAACATACCTCTAAACTCACCCAGACTCTGGCATCAAGAATGGGGTGAAATTAAAACGCATACAAGCTTGTCCTCTTTGGTGAACACATATCATTCCAAACAGCATACAACTTAGTCCTCTTTTAATGAACACATTCCAAAGAGCAAGCAAACGACGAGAGAGAGAGAGAGAGAGAGAGAGAGAGAGAGAGGAGAGAGAGAGAGGGAGAAAGGGAGGGCTGGGAGGTGAGGGTGTAAGGAAATGCAGATACGCACATAAAAAAAAGGGAAAGAAAGAAAGAGGATGTTATGGAGCATTTGATGAAAGTGAAAAAAAAATCGTGCAAGATCCCCGCAAAAAGTAAAAAAAAAAGAAAAAGAAAAAGACCCCCCCTTCCCAAATTTATATTACTTACAAAAACAACACAGAAAAAGCAGCGAAACTCTTCAATGCAGCTGTCTCCTTTAAACAATTAATAAGCAGCGATCAATTTGGAAAAACAAAACATGCTTACTTCCAAACTTTGAACGATTCAAACACACAAAAATGTAACAAAACTAAAGAGAAGCAGAAAGCGAGAAATGGAAGGCGAAAAGGCTAAAAAAAAAAGAAAAAAAAAAGGTGCCAGCGGCACTTATCCACTGTAGATGAAAACACGAACTTTCCCAAAGAACAGCTAACAATAAGAGAACCAGGATGGCTCCCAAATCCACGGTTTGATTTCAGTTTCAGCTATCAATTATAGTCCAAGCCAGCACAGGTCTGTTTCACGGTTGTTACGACATTGCCCAGTAAGTTTTGTCCTGAAGAAGCAGCGTACAATAGGGACGACTACCTACTCTATCTACTCACTTCCTGTGGTGATAGCTGAACTACCAATATCATTGAAGCAGGGTAACACTAGGCCAGGCTGTCGACGTCATGCATTCTCTTGACTAAGTTCCCCTTGGTTTAAATCAACATGAGCGAGAGAGAGAGAGAGAGAGAGAGAGAGAGAGAGAGAGAGAGAGAGCCATACCCATAAAAGGCAATTTCCACCTCTTTCTTTGCAAGTATGCTCCAGAGAGAGAGAGAGAGAGAGAGAGAGAGAGAGAGAGAGAGAGACAGAGAGAGAGAGAGAGAGAGAGAGAGAGGGCAGAGAGAGAGAGAGAGAGAGGAGAGACGAGAGACAGAGAGAGAGAGACAGAGAGAGAGAGAGAGAGACAGAATGGAATGCTATTGTCCATTCACTCTTAACAGTGTACAACCTCACGACCTTGTCGCAGACAGGAAAAAAGAGACGTTTATGAATTTAGAAAGCAAACGGGGAAAAGAATGCAATTATACAAAAGAAAACAGCTAAGTCAAAACTCCTTACGATCGCAAATTTTACTGAACATTTCTTTCGTTTAAGGGCAGTTTAAAACGTGGGCAAGGTATGAAAAAGCAAGTTACAACATTAACCTAGTACTCAAAGCTCATCACTTGCAGAGCAAAGAAATGACGGGCGCGTGATAATCGTTCAAAGTAAGAGTCAACTTGAGGACTAGTCACATAATAAAGCTGCCTTGGTTTCAGCCTTCTCAAACAGAAATCAAAACTAAACACAGTGAGCTGTTTGATACTGCTTCATACCCCACCTACCCACCTTGAGTGTAAGATATGGCTCCCACCCCACCACCACCCCTCTCTTATTTCTGCATGACAAACAAAATGTTTCATTGACTGATTCTTCAGCAGTAAGCGCTTATATCTAGTACAGATTCAGTCAGTCGACTGTCAACTTAGTTTTACTTCACACCCCCACAACACACACACACACACACACACACACCACACACATTCACCAACACACACACAGCCATAGACACAGGCCTACACACACACACACACACACACACAGAGCCAAACATGTGGTGTTGTTTAGTTTTTCTTTTAGAACTCCAAACTTCGTTCTGCTGTTTACGAATTTCACAACAACAACAATTTAAGAAAGGTTGCAAATTCGAAGTCAGCTAGTTAATATTTCTCTTTCCCTTGATGTTTGACCTACAGCAAACACGCCTTAACATAATGTATGGCGACAAGTGTGTTCACGTTTAGAAAGGAATCCCCGCTTTTTAGCGGGGACTCCCGATTCCTTGCAACCACCACACAGGCAAAGACTTGAACTCATATTTTACAAGTTCCCTTTTGGAAAACGAACAAAGACGTTGGTTTAAACGCGGACATGAATACCTAGTATACACAGACACACAGATAATCACATTCATAACCTCTTCACACCGAGAGTAACAGTAAATATAATATTGGTGCGTGCGCGCACAGACACACGTTTTAATAAAAACATTGACATTATCATTTGCACATGCACTCACACCATCAGACACGGAAATACACTGGCACAGCCACACACACACGCGCGCGCGCGCACACACACACACACACACACACACACACACACAACACACACACACACACACACACATCACAAGGTCCTGCCACAGAGCCAGAAACGGTTGTCATTTCTGTTCGTGTATCGAGTATCAAAGGAACCATGGGTTCCCAAGCTAGTAACACTAGTTCTTTGACTAGCACCGAGTCCGTCAACACAGCAGTCAAATACACAGAGGGTAGGGTAATTCCACCATGGACAATACACATCAACTGTACGGAAATCCCTCTCTCTGGGCCATTCATACAGCGCGGTTGTAGACTGGAGCCCAGGTCTAACAGCCGCTCCAGCATAGAACACAGGGAAGTGTATTCACACTCAAGCCCTTCATTTCCTCCCACAGGCAAACGGCGGCAGCTTCTCTTTTCATCTCCATGCAAACGGTTTACTCCCACAAAGGGGTGTGTGTAGGTGTTGTTAGTTCCTCACTGCTACAGAGAGAGAGAGAGAGAGAGAGGAGAGAGAGAGAGAGAGAGAGAGAGAGAGAGAGAGAGAGAGAGAGACAAGAGAGAGAGAGAGAGAGAGAGAGAGAGACGAGAGAGAGAGAGAGAGAGAGAGAGAGATCTGTACACCGGGTTAGACAGAACACTACATGCCTCAATTAACTACTTCACACACACACACACACACACACACACACACACACAAAATTCAATCCAACACACACAGCCAGAAAACACAGCGCGCAGGAGCACTGACATAACACCACTGATGCGTTTTCTCCCTCTCACTCGATTAACGCTTTTCTAATCACCCTGTATGGTAAGAACAGACTCAAATCACAACCGCAATTAATATCCAGCAACACTATCCATGCATATTTTGAAACGTGCGCCTGAAAGCACGAAATGTAACAAAACGTCGAGTAATATATGGAAGGAACTTGAACGAGAAAGACAAATACTAGGATCCAAAACCTCTAATGCTTAATGTCCCTGTAGATTGAGGAAATAATCCTTTAGAGTTGTGAACAAATGGAACCAGTTAGTCTGGTCTGTCATTTAGGACAAATGCCCTTTACTTAAAGTGACGATATTCCACAGTAAAATGACACTGTTTCAGCCAAATCTGAAACTACAAATCATACGATCGGCAAATGTAGGTTTAGAAAAGTAGATATTTGTAGGTTTCTTCTTTTTTTGGACACTATTTGAATTGAGCTCCGTCTTATCCTTCACTCTTAAAGTTGCAAAAAGTTCTGTAATGCCAAAAGTCATGTGAATGTAGCACTACAATTTCTCCCTACGCGTCGATAAACTGATCTATGTGGAATCACACCACTTAGGAGCAATCACTGACGAGCACGTGTCCCTTGACTATTGACTTAGCCTCGACAGCCTTTCTGGATTGTGAAGAACAGGACAAAGGGAGGCAGGAACAGTGAACCTGCCCCAGCATCACTGAGACAAAAAACAACAACAAAAAAACTGAAGGTCTGGCAAAATCGTTACATTTCATCCTGGGAAGCGTAAGAGGATCAAACTATCAGCTTTTTTCTTCTGCCTTTATGTCAGCCAAACGAACAGATAAAATAAAATCCTCACGCTGTTACTGCTTTTGTTGAGAGAGAGAGAGAGAGAGAGAGAGAGAGAGAGAGAGAGAGAGAGAGAGAGAGAGAGAGAGAAATAATACCATTCAACCTAAAGCGTGAACATTCAGCGTGAACAGGGCAGAGCGCTGCATACAGAAGATGAACTCAACTCGTGGCCCAGGGACCCAGAAAAAGGCGAGCAAACCTAACAACACTGCACTAGAACTGTCAGACCACAACCCGCTTAGACTCTTCATGACCTGGATCGTGAAGGACGTCCAATCAGAAGCACATGCGCCGATTCAGTTCAGTTCAGTAGTTGCATTTAACGTGTACTCCATTATAGTTGATGTTAGACATACACACATAAAAACATACATCAAGTGAGTTTCACACACACACACACACACACACACACACCAACACTGCCCATCACATGCCAACCTACATCCTGATCTACAACTAAACGGAAAGCAGGACGACTATGAACGATGACTGGTGCTGACATGGTTGGGGGATGTCTGTCATTATTCTGAAATCGAGTGCTTAACGAATTCTTGTTTCAGAGACGTGACTAGTGGGAACACTTGACTGTTCGCTTTCAATACTACTCGCAGAAAAAAGCAAACAATGCGCGACCCCCCCCCCCCTCCCTGGGGTATTTGAAGGGCAAGAACGCATGTCAGCATTATAACATTAAATCGCCCAGTACAGCCGACAGAAGGAAGAAAACCAGCCCTTCTCTTTAAGGGTGGCGTGGAAGAGAAGCAAGGTTCTAGGGCAATGCGACTTGTGTGTTGGCCGAGGCAATATTACAGCAGTACGGACAGGAAGTCTTAGCAGAAGAAAATACTTTAGACACCGCACATTCTACAGCCTTGAACCTGTCAGCAAGCATTCATGATCCAACATGATAATGAACTCTGCGTGAGCACTCTGAAATATTTCAGCGGACTGACAAGATGTGGGGACTGTTTCACTGCGGGCAGGCCGGGCACAGTCACTGTTCTTTCACTGCGGGCAGGCCGGGCACAGTCACTGTTCTTTCACTGCCGGCAAAACGTCAAGGTAGCCAAAGCTGCTGACCATTTTCTCGGACATGCTGAGGATCAATGTCGGACATAAACCGCTTATGTCAGGGACGAAACAAACATGTTTCCACACAGAGTTCACATTTGCCCCATAAAGCAAACAAAATTTCGGTTTTGTTTAGACGTCAAAAACCAGTGGGAGGGCAGACCTATCAATCTACTGTTAGGCACTCAGAACTAAAACAACAATCACAGTAAACCAGAGGAGGAAAGGATGACAGGTGTCAACACTTCAACAGACATATCTCATATAGCACTCACAGGTTCGACAGTTCAAACACCGACAATGTCACTGACAGACAGGTTCACTGATGTATGCTTTCCGTTTCGTGTTGGCCTAGATAACAAGTGAACCTTTGACAGCCTGCAACAGCCATTCGTCTATCACACGTTCACTGTCAGCTCTCGCCAACTCGGTGTTAACAGCTCAGCAACAACAAAATGTTAATGTACCATTAATTTAGAGTTGCGTTAAATTAATCATCAATCACATACACATGGAACAGTCTGATCAAAACCGGAATGTCAACAAACGGGTTCGCTGATATACATGGAGAACGGGCGGGGATGGGGAAAAGACAATGAATGAGGACACGCCCCCGCGCGCGCGCGTGTATGTTTGGTTTTGTGTGCGCGTGCGTGCGTATGTCTGTGGTGAGTTTGCGCGCACGTCCGCGCTGTGTGTGTGTGTGTGTGTGTGTGTGTGTGTGTGTGTGTGTGTGTGTGTGTGTGTGTTGCGCGACTGTGTGTGTCTGCGTACAAGAATACCAAAGAATGCAAACGCATGCACACACACCAACAAAACATACTCATAATCTCATCCAACAAACTCTAGTCAACGCATCAGGGAATCACAAGTAAAAGGGGATTGACTTGCATGTCACCAGGTAATCATGCATTACGTGATGAAACAAACAACGGGCAGAAATCGGAACAGCTTTACTTTTATCCCTACATTGCGAGTGGGCGCTCGCGCCCAGGCAGAAAACGGGCCAGCTTTAGTTTCGTCTCTATATGGCCAAATGTCAATACACAACAAGTAGTATCCCTCAAAAAAGACTTTGATCTCAATGAAAAAAAAAAAGGCAACAAATCCTACTACTTCAATACCAGAGAAAGGACTGTATCCCTGAATCCTAATAAACATCACAGGGAAACTGAAACAGTTCAGGGAATCATACCGTTTGGATGGGATCGATGGACACTATTGATCTTCTTTGCTGACAACCCGATTGACTGCATCAAGACAGCCAGTGAAGTTCTCGTGTCACTATCGAGTCTTAAAAGATCTGTCGCATAAGCCAGAATCTTTGACTTACCCTGGTAAAACTTTGGATGAAAATGAAACAAGATTTTCAACCAACTATAAAGCAAAATGTTCTTGATTTTTCTTGCTTTTGCCCCCTTGTTTCGCATCTTTTAACACTGTGATAACAGGTAATAGGGAATGCAATTTGTTTCCTCCATTACTGGGACAATCGACTTGATGTGAATGCATGTTGTGTTTGTAAATTACCTCTGATAAATGTTAAAAGGCTTTGGTAAACTCGATCTATCATTCTCAACATGAGTTCATCATTAACTGTGTTGTGGGTGTACATCTGCTCTGTTTCTCTTTGGTCTTTTACTTCCCCCTCCATTATTTCTAGTGGAACTGCAACGGCAATCATAAGTACCCACAATCAAATACATCAATAAAGCATTGATGGAAACATTGAACTTAATTTACGGCCATTTTGTTCAAAACTCTAAATGTAACACACACACCCTACAGCTAAACTTTTGAAACCACGAAGAAAGTTTAATGAAATGAACCCCAGTAACAAGATTTGTTTTCAGGAGGGAAGGGGAAGGGGGTGGCGAGGTGGGGATGGGCTGGGTACCGTTTTGGGGTTACCGTTCAGCGATGTTGAATATTCCCTGATCAGTAGTGAAGGAACATGAAGTTACAATAAGGCTTATGCGAAATGCTGTTCACGTGAACAGGTAGCAGACAAAACACCACCCCACTAATCATCGCCCATAGCAACTACAGTCTGCCGTCAGTGGGGGGTGGTAGTACACATCAGCACGAGGAGTCTGCATCTGCAATGACAACCGAAGGAACCCACATTCCGTGCATCACGTCCCTGGTTCCTGTGAGTAAAGCCCGTCTGCAACTGTCATAACAACACGTGTGTCCGTCTGCAACTGTCATAACAACACGTGTGTCCCCCTTTGCACCTCGATGACGATGCATCGTGAACGGGCATGGGTCAAAAAAGGACTGAAGGTCGGTAACCCACAACCGTTTGCACCCACACTGATCCGTTGACCAACACAGCACCCGTTCATCTGAAGCACGTCGTCAGAAGACCAGTGACAGCACACCAGGAGTAATTCCCATGTCGAAACTCCCAGTCTGAATCACAGCAGATACTCCCACGAGTCGGACGAAGAGCAATCCAGCTTCAGGGCAGTTGATCAGGCCCCTGGTTCAGGATGACGCCGTGACCGGGAGGGTGAGGTGAAGCACCTTTCAGCTGGTTGGCCTCAGTCCCATCACCAGGATGTCCAGGAACCGATACACAGGACAGGAGCAGCAGCGTCGTCATAGTGGAGTGGAGAATGGTCAGGTCTCCAGTCAGGTCTTTCAGCGTTTCATACAACAGACTGCGTGTCCACACCCGGTACCGTTTTCACAAACCGCTTACCTAAATACAAAAGCCTTTAAAGATTTGAACTGCTGAAGATTCCACATGGCTATAAAATCTTGGTGAACACATTGCCGTTTGATTGCAAATTTACAGACCTGTAATGGGCGAAGTCTGCATTTAGTGTGAAACTCGTTCATGTTTTCTTCTCCTCTTGTTTCAAGGGTTTGTGCCCCCGTCTCTCTCTCTCAGGTGTCTGTAACGTACTGTATCAAGGTGTCCTTTCCGAACTCACTTCAACAGGACACAAGTCACCCACAGAGCAAGGTCCATCATACGATGTAAGTGTCTACTCATCTGAGGCGCCGTCATCACCCTGGCTCTGTCAGCGTTTTATACACACGTCACACGCATCACTTTAATCGTCATAAAGATGGACCCACAATGACGTCAACATGACGTTACTGGGGCGGAGTGTCGACGAAATCAGCCTAAAGAAGGGAAGGAGGGAAGAGGCACTGCACTACATGGACGGGCGGCAGTCCCAGACTCCCACATCATTGGGCTGGCCGGTTCTAGAGCTCCACTTCTTCGTCTGAGGCTATGCCGGCCACACGTGCACATAGACAGAACGACACCGCGATGCCGAAGATCTGCAACACAGCCATACCAGGAAGGTGGACTTTTAAAGAAAACTGATACACATGTAGACATAAACAATATGTTCTCCCTATGAATTGATTCTCTGTGTGTGTGTGTGTGTGTGTGTGTGTGTGTGTGTGTGTGTGTGTGTGTGTGTATGTGTGTGTGTGTGCGTGCGTGTGTGTGTGTGTGGGCGCGCGCGCGCGCGTGTGTGTTCTGTGTGGTGTGGTGTGGTGTGGTGTGTGTGTGTGTGTGTGTGTGTGTGTGTGTGTGAACTCACAACCGAAACATTAAGACATGTTCTTTTCTGAACTCTTTGTGAAACTAAGACCTTAAAACCTAAAACTTGGAAACTGACTGATGATTTTGCTACTATTTATTTGCATATCCACACACATACGTCTGCGCTAGCGAGCGAATCAAGCATGTGCACATACGCAAACACACACATATGAACACACAACACACATGCAAACACACACACACATACAAACACACACACTGTTCAACTTCAAGTGCTTCGGACGGAACATAACCAGTCCTCAAAGTAAGAACATAATGAGTCGCTGATGAATAGATGAAACATGAAGGAAAGGCCTTGTGGCCAATAAGGAACGAGCCGCTGCAATGAAGGTATCGCCAACATTTCCAATTTTTGATTTCTGAACAACTGTAAGTCTTCATTTCTATCAAATTCATTACTTTCCTTCATAGAGAGCCTATCTTTGCTCCTCAGAGATGCCTCCTATGTATGTTGGAGGACATACCAAATTTCACAGTGTCTTCTGTGTGTGTGTGTGTGTGTGTGTGTGTGTATATATATATATATATATATATATATATACTGCTGATATATATATATATGTGTGTGTGTGTGTGTGTGTGTGTGTGTGTGTGTGTGTATGATAAGACCCTGCTGCTAGGTTAACTGATGATGACATGTTCGTCAGTGGCTGGAACGAGAGTCGTCAATACCTCACAGATACACAGTTTAGAAAAACACACACACACACACATACACACACACACACACAGACACACCGCGCGCGCGCGCGCGCGCACACACACACACTCACTGTCTCTCTCTCTCTCTCTCTCACTCTTACTCTGTTCCACTTCTTAAGCAAAAAGCGTTTGGATTGGCACAGACACCGTGAGCGGGTTACTTTCCTAAAAAAAAAAGAGTGCAGAGCTGGCCTTCTGCTTCTAAACATGCCCCTCTTATGTAGAAAAGACTGCCCACAGATTTATGACACACATGAACAGGGGTTCGTTGTGCGCCTAATTAACCGATTCCGTTCTCGGGGAAGAACCAGCCAGACTTCAGGAAAACAGCCAATGCATAACATGGATGGCGCCAAGGCAGAACGCTGATGGGGGAACGATACTGCTGATCACACCGGGAAAAGGTCATCAGACGTTGCGTGGTCCTCCATCAAGAAGCCATGAGGGGGAACGGCCGAAAAGAGAACGGGGCATCAGACCTTCCGCTCCGACTCCCACGACATCATCAGGACGAGACGGAATCTAGCTCTCTTACTGGGAACTGTCTGTCCCGATGTTAACTTGTCCATAAGAAACCCATCCGTATGGAATTTGTATCTATACCCATCTTTATAATGCATACAAAGTACCTCTCCCGTTCCCTTTCCATTAAGAAGAAAAAAAGCAGACATCAGTAGGAGGAGACATCATGAAGAATCAGACATAAGGTTAAAATTACTATCAGAAGATATTCGCACGTATGCTAAGAACACTCGGCAAAATGGCAGCTCCAGTCATCGAATTACCTCCGTCCCCTATGTCTCTCCTGTCGAAGGCTAATACGTGTCGGTATTACGGTTCCTTTCAAAAGACAAACGAGTGCAGAAAGCCGACTGTCGCCGTATTCATATGTGTTGGTTATCTGGCGACTTGGTCTGAACTCGCTACGACCCTCTCGATTCTGACCCGCCATTCTCCTTCCTACACCCTGTCTCACGCCATTTTCTTCCCTGAAGCTAGAACCATCTTCAGTCTGTTTTTGTTGCAGTTAACGTTTTGTTCAGCCACCCATCCACCTGAACGTAATAAAAGTAAGGAAAAGGGCATCAAACAGTCAATGCAGAACGCATTTCATTATTATTAATTTTGTTCTTTCTTGACAAACATCTGTATAATTTATTTTCATGTTCTGTGTGTACTGCCCTCTGCTGAAATTCTACTGAAGTTCTACTGAAATGTGAAAAAAAAATTCCGATTTACATTTGCGCTACAGTTCATGTTAGCACTTAACACGACAAGGATCTCTGATCGTTCGGTCACTGGCTACCACACACTGCAGACTCGCAGTGTGCATAATGGGCCAAACACACACACACACACACACACACACACACACACACACACACACACACACACACTTACCAGGAACACTGGCACAACTGCCGCCACACAGCCCACAACCGCCGAGTATGTCTTGAGATAGTCCACCAGTTTGTCGTAACAGCCCTGCACACACAGAAACAACAACAGTGATCACGTCGGGAGGTTGTGGTCCGGAGGGTGCGGGTTTGGATCCCATTCACATCATGACCTCACTAAACAACAGGCCAGGAAAGCGACTTTGGCAGTCCCACACCCTCCCTACCAGCGTTGCTGAGAATGCTATGACGTCAAATAGGAAGACCGGATATACACAGTCCAGCATCAGTCCATTGCATGTAAGACACTTCCGCTACAGTGTCTATCATGTCTGGTTATACAGTACATACGAAAACCCTCCCAGAGTGTTAGCCTTGTTGAATGTCAGTCCAGAGTGGAACTCTCTCAGTCTCAACAGTATTATTTAATCCTCACTAATCATGAACGACAGAAATAGTCGTTCACGTCCAAGGTTCAAGTCTCTCGCTTGTCAGGTTTTCGTTCTCTTCTCAGTTCTGTTTGGTCTCAAGCGGTGGTCTACGTGGAAGTCCTTCACAAGAGGGGGTAATCCTAACTGCTGTGTGAGGCATGGGCGTTACAGAACATATGGCGGCAAGACAGCGGATTCTGGCAAGAGTCTAGTGAAAATCATTTTGGTGGGTTAAGAATTAAAAAAAAGCCAAATACTATACACATGCTGAAAGATATCTTTTATATATATATTATATATATATATTATATATATATATATATATATATATATATATATATATATATGCACTGTCGTGGGGTGTCTTTTACTTGAATTTCAATCCATCTTGTCTACACTCCAGCCGACCGTAAAGGGATCTATCTGGTGACAACAGTCCGAATTTCATACAGAAACATGTTAACGAAGAGACAGTTATACAAAACAGCCCAATATATTCCGAATCATACGATCCATTACAATGCAAAACAGCAACATGTTACAACACCTTGCCAACACAAGGTACCCTCACAGAAGACCGGGCCGGTGTGGAGACACTCACCGTGGTGTAGAGGTAGGGGTTGATCTCCTGGTACTTGGGCAGGTGACTGTCGAAGAACATGGGAGGACCGTTGAAGTCCTTCTGGCCCGTGCACAGCTGCACGTCTCCCTTGGCGCAGCAGCTCTCCGGCACGCGCCGCCGGTCACTCTCTGTGCACGTGCAATATGAGATCCAAAGGTCATTCACCATACTATCTTAGGGAGATAGCCATTGTTTGATACACCCCCCCCCCCCCAAACTCCGCACAAAGTAAAAATAAAACAAAATTATGCAACACATAACGATGCCACACAAACATGCGTAACAGATCACACAGGCAAATGATACTTCAGAATCGATATTAGTTTTCGCTCTAATGAATGTTATCAATCTTCCTACCTGGTCTGTATGTGGCATATAAATAGACATATGGACCAGAAAAACAAAGAAGCGAACGACTGCAACGGAAGATTTAATTAAAAAAAAGGGGTGGGGAGATGGATGCAGAGAGAATCAAAGCGAGCAAAAGAAAAGATTGGCAGCTCTTTCCCTCCACATCACTAATGATATTCCCTTGTGCGAAATTAGTTTTGGCTCATGAATTAACCCAAGAGGGGAGAGCGGAGGGGATGTGGGGGAAGGGTGGTGGGGTGGGAAGTGTGGAGGTGGTGGTGTCCCAAGCTTCGTTCGACCTTGCTGGAGTTCTGCGCTCCACGATACAGCCCTTCTGGTGCCTGGTGTTCAGCCACCTGCTTTGGCTATGACCTTTGTGTGCTCCACGATACAACCCTTCTGGTGCCTGGTGTTCAGCCACCTGCTTTGGCTATGACCTTTGTGTGCTCCACGATACAACCCTTCTGGTGCCTTGTGTTCAGCCACCTGCTTTGGCTATGACCTTTGTATGCTCCACGATACAACCCTTCTGGTGCCTTGTATTCAGCCACCTGCTTTGGCTATGACCTTTGTGTGCTCCACGATACAACCCTTCTGGTGCCCTGTGTTCAGCCACCTGCTTTGGCTATGACCTTTGTGTGCTCCACGATACAACCCTTCTGGTGCCCTGTGTTCAGCCACCTGCTTTGGCAATGACCTTTGTGTGCTCCACGATACAACCCTTCTGGTGCCCTGTGTTCAGCCACCTGCTTTGGCTTTGACCTTTGTGTGCTCTTCTCCTCCCAGTTCTACGACACAAACACCGATTGCAGGGCCACTTACTCTTATCTTCTTCCCGCTTCCAGGTGGTGGCGGTAGAGTAGAAGCTCCAGGAGTATTTACTGGTCGTGTTGCCCGTGATACCGCAACACTGCAACTGTAAACAAACAGCTTTCGTCACGCGCAAGAACACCATGGATAGGTCACAGGGGGGTAGTTGTGGTTCAAAAATCCTTTTATCCACGTAACTATGATACACTTGTGAACATTGCACCGATTTATGTTTCAATTAAATGTCAAAATGTTCTAGGTCGATTCTGAGCGCAAAATTGTACGGGGGTCACTCAAAACATAACGTTGTACTGCACTCGTTATGAATTATTTCTAACACGGCAAAGCTTCACAGCATCAAAGTTATGAAAAGGCAGAGGTAGAGTACTATAATGACAGAGACATCGTATTCCATTTCCAGACATAGCATTCAACCCATAAAGATAAAATCAGTGTTACTATTTTATTGTTGTGTAAAAGGAGAAAACATCATTTGTAAAATTCATCCTTAAAAAAATCGAACAGAAGAACGAATACTAATTTGTAAAATTCATTCGTAATAAAGAAACAAGAATAGACGAAGAAATACGATACAGACAAAAGAACAAATGAATCATTGGATAGCGTAAGCTGCGCGCGTGCCAGATTAGTCCTCGTGGGTAGGTAAGTACCTGTCTCTGCATAGCGTCCCAGGACTCCGTGATCCTCCTGTTCTCCACGTTGGTGCGGGTCTCTATGCCGTAATACATGGTCAGCGAGTTCTTCATGCGGGTCTGAATGCTGACCGATATCTGCTCACGGACACGACATACAGTGCATGAACCTCACATGTTATTTACAACGTGTACAACAAATGCTACAAACCATTCCCTCACATCATTTTGCACACTGCATGAACACAACAGATTATCACACACACACACACACACACACACACGCACGCGCGCCACACACATATATGGACACACACACATGCCCCTCCAAATGCGTACACATGTACACACTTTGTGGCATATGGACTCTCTCCCCTGCACAGGAATGAAAACACTCGAGCCCACGAGCACATATGCAACTCACAGATGCGCACTCAAACGCACGTGCACATTCAAAACTGAGTGATACAATTAGTCACACCTCGCACGTTCACACCGCGAGCGCTCGTACTCAAGATACTGAAACGATCTTTGAGAGAGAGGAGAGAGAGAGAGAGAGAGAGAGAGAGAGAGAGAGAGGAGAAACAGACAAACGGACAGACAGACAACGAAAAAGAAGAGGAAGGCGACAACTCACGGCTCCTCTGAAGAAGAAGGCGATGCCGCAGGCAATCCCAGCACAATCAGCACAACGGCCAGCGTGGTTCCATACTGCAACAACACCATCACACAATGCTGATTGCGCTGATCCCCCCCCCCCCCCCCTTCTGTTTCCCAACTGTTTCTATGTTAACGTTGTTATCCTCTTCTCACATGCACCTATATCACGAGCGTCTACAGTGAAAATGAAGAAAAAAAATGGTGATGATGATGATGATGACGATGATGATACTGATGGTGATAATGATGATGGTGTGTGAATGAAAGAGAGAGAGAGAGAGAGAGAGAGAGAGAGAGAGAGAGAGAGAGAGACAGAGACAGAGAGAGAGAGAGAGTGTGTGTGTGTGTGTTGTGTGTTGTTGTTGTTGTTATTTTCCCTCTGACGAGATGTGAATGGGGCGTGGACAAACAACGGAGGCGATGAACGCGATGACGGGACCGACTGGAACAAATCAGTTCCCAAAGCAGAGGAAGAGTCCTTTTCTTGCAGCATGCCGATACTGTTACACTGCACTCTTGGCACTCACTGCAGGCTGCGAAAAGCAGGCCGGTGAATTTGCGTCGGTAACCAACAGCAGATGGGGAACTTGAGCTGGCATGGCAAGAACTCACCGAGGGAGACGAGTATTCAGTGATGATTACTCAGTTCTGTCATTTTCCCTGTGAGATACTATTTTTACTCCGTGTATTATTGAATCAGTGCTACGTTTTTGCCCCCACGTATTCTGTTTTCCTTTCTTTTTTTTCCTTTTCAAACCGCTTTACTGCACATTGTTCGGGTGTCAAAGAAGTTCAAAACAGAAAACGGGCAAATCGTGGCATGGCAAGTTCTTCATATTCGAAGCAGCACCAGTCTGTTTAGTGTTAAGTTTGTAGATTTCATGTGCATGATAACAACAACAACAAAAAAAGACAGAAAGGGGCACCTCTTTCATGCAGCAGGGCCTCATTTTCGTAGTTGAAATTTCCAGGAAGGAGAGACAGCAAGACGAGATACAGCAAGATGGACATTTTTCGTAATCGCCTTTCATTTACACATTGGTGAAACGAAACTTTAACATTCAGTTACAGTAAAAATTGAATCATGTTCTGGATTTATAATATATCTAAACACTTTTCATGTCCGAGATGCTCATTAAAAAGATTGCACGTAAAAAGAGAACATTACCAGTTTAAGGATGTTTAATTCATTCACTTACTATTTAATATTCATTTTCTTCTTTTGGAGGGAAGGGCGAAATGGCAGGTAGAGTTGTAGAGACTATAATCATGGTCAGTCAAGAAACAAAGTAGAAAAGGTTTTCTTTTACTCACCAATCGGCTTCAAGGTGAACAGAGAGAGAGAGAGAGAGAGAGAGAGAGAGAGAGAGAGAGAGAGAGAGAAGGGGGGTGGGGGTGGGTGGATAACTGTTGTCAGATTCCCAAACACCAGGCACAGGTTACCGGAGTGATAGCATCTTTTCAGCATCACAGAGGCCTACCTGTACTTTTTCTCCAAACACTTATTTCCTGTCCCGTCCTACGCCCCCTTCCCACTCCCTCGTCTCTCTCAGTCAGAGGGAGAAGACAGGCAAGCAATTAGTTTGACATATGCAGCACCTGAGGCCTACCGCCTCTCTCTCTCTCTCTCACCTCAACTCTCTCTCTCTCTCTCGGCTAGGAATACGAGTTACATTTCCATCTAGATCTATGCTGTCTTGCATTGTGATCTAATTATGAAACATCTGAACCAAAGCTTGAATCCATGTAATTTCCCACTAATTTGCTCATGTCAATCAGGCACAAGTCTACTACATGTTTCTTGGCAGTTCGGCAAAGTATGTTCATAATTCACTGAAAAGGCTGCGTATTGTTACGTCATAAGAACGTGATGACAAATATTGCTCGGTTTGAAATGATGTAATTATGCTCTCAGACTGAAGTCTTTATGTACGCATCACCGTTCTTTCTGGAAGGGGGAGGGTGTGTTATTTTTTCTACCATGTATTTGTCCCCCCTTCAGTTGGGGAGCTGTGACCTTCATCTGAATACACCATCATGTACACACTCTCTCTCTCTCTTTTCTTTGTTTCCTTGTCGTGCATCAGATATATGCTCATTCTGATATTGTTTGTTGCTGTTGTTGTTCATGAGGATATGGTGTAAAGAAGCTATTAACGCGTACATTTTTACCCTCAATAAAATTATTCGTATTCGTATTCTCTGTCTCTCTCTCAGAACATCCCGGGGTCGATCGAAGCATGACTGCACGCAGGAGTTACAACAAGAGAATAAAAGCTGTGCTACAAGACTACCAAACGACCGTACAGCACAATGTACAATGCAGATGTCACGCGTTTCGACCTTTCGATCCTCCCTACACCTCGTTTCCCTTCGCTTTCACGCGCTCCATTGATGTCCCGACATTCAGTATCTCTGGCTGTTCGTGTTATTACTCTCGTCTGTGCCTGTTCGAACACTTTGCCGCGTGACCTTTCTGGTCGTTGGAAAGACGAGGACGGTACGGTAAGCGAGGTTTATGTGAAGAGAACAGGGAAATT
Source organism: Conus ventricosus (assembly GCA_018398815.1). Lineage (NCBI taxonomy): Eukaryota > Metazoa > Mollusca > Gastropoda > Neogastropoda > Conidae > Conus > Conus ventricosus. The sequence continues at coordinate 37,025,032 of CM031600.1, forward strand.
AAACAAACAAACAAACACAAAACACGCGCGCGCGCGCGCGCACACACACACACACACAAATCACACAACACCTGATCAACGCAGCTCTTCCCCTTTCCCCCTGTTCCCTTCTCTATCCCCCTCGCCTCCACACACACTGTATGTACTGTTTTCATTTGGAGAGAGAGAGAGAGAGAGAGAGAGAGAGAGAGAGAGAGAGAGAGAGAGAAGAGAGAGAGAACGTGGGAAGAGAGAGCGGGAGGGAGGAAGGACGGAGAAAGAGAGGGGTAGAGGAGGAGGTCGGAGAGAGGGAGGAAAGAAAGAGAAACAGAGAGAGGGAGAGAGATAGCGAGGAGGGGGGAGGGGGGCATGGAAAGAAGGGAGAGGTGGGGATTGGGTGGTGGTGGTAAGGAAAGGCACGGTTTCAAAGACAATTAATGTAGAAACTTTCGTTTCAGCAACAATTGTTTGCGTGCCGCCAAGTCGATTGGGGAATGGCGTGCGACTCGGGAGATAAGCGGAAAAAAAATCAGAGAGAGAGAGAGAGAGAGAGAGAGAGAGAGAGAGCAGGCACGATCAGACACGTTGGATCATCAATTCGGAATCCGTCTCTCCTTATATTATCTTTTAGAGCCGCTGCTGAGCCAGATAGGAATGTACGGGAAATTTGGTGAGTCAGAAATGGAAGGGAGAGGAGACGAGAATGGCGAAATCTTCTAGACAGCTTGGCTACTGCTATACGGATACAGGCAATGACGTGACGACAGCCAGACAATCTGATTCCTGACTGTACAAGCTGGTTTACTAGTTCGCCAAACTGATAGGAAAAATGAAAATATCTCCGAAGCAACGGATTTCGACCTCGAGGGCTTCTACCGACCAAAGCGACCAAGATCAAAATGACAACAGCAACAGTGCTTGAGTGGCCAGTTTATTTCGGATTTTGTCACATCGAGGAGGCATAGGTGGGCGCGGATCAGTCTATACGCGCTGCAGACGTCTGCTTTGTCATGAGGTCACAAATATTACGCAGTGGTGACAGCTAGGTGAATAAACAAAGCGCAATAACCAAATAAGAGGAAAGTTGGGAATAATATCGTTTGTAAGCGAACGAAAAGCGTGACCTAAATGCAAGTCTCACACTCTTGACTTGCGTCGTTCGGTCGTCAAACAGCACACCTTCGTCGGAGGTCACTTAACTCCCTCGAACATGCTGGCCTGTAACAGGCCTTCTTTCCCTCCATCCCAAAGATTCCAGCCACAGATTACCTTTTCCTCACTTTTCTCCCTTTCCGAATCTCTTACTACGTCTCGCGCTCTTGATAGCGCACAAAGTAGACACCGTAGGTGTTGAAAAACGGTTAACTTTTACTTTCAAGGTTGTCAAATATGGAACAGCTCTCTCTCTCTCTCTCTCTGACGTCAAGGGTTACTCAGCTTGTCCCAGAAGATCTGTACCCGATTGAAGTCGATGATTGCACAGGATCGACTAGAAGCGAGGGATATGTCGAGCTTCCTGCCGAGCTCGTATTGAGCTGAATGTCACTGATGACGTAGACACCGGAAATACACCGCAGCCACAAGAATAGCTGGCCGCCTCTTTTCGTAGCCATGGAATAGCTCTGGCTTAGGTACGCGTCGCTTTCGTCCGCACGCCAGCGGTGACTTGCAAATGCGTTGCTTGGAAACTAACTTTTCATCTCTCTCTCTCTCTCTCTCTCTCTCTCTCTCTCTCTCTCTCTCTCTCTGTGCGCGCGCGCGCGCGCGCGCGCCGCGCGCGGCGGGCGTGTGTGTGTGTGTGTGTGTGTGTGTGTGTGTGATGTTACATTTTCATACAACAATAAACTAACTACCAAATCAAACACAAATGAAAAATTATTTTATGTAACACGCCTTTATCTGTCTCGCGTACGTAACTCTTTCTCACTTCTCCATTCCTGCTAAGACTATACCTCTCTTAAAAATCACTCTCGACAAACACCCATAACTTATGTCCCCTTTCTAATACCTTCCTTTTGACAATACCTTCAGTTTACATCCCATTTCTAACACTTTCCCTCATCTGGATAGATTTGAAGAACTGATCAGTAATCAATGTGGAAGTCATGCATGTACAGGGGAGACGGAGAAGTGAAAAACTGCAGACAGAGCGGCCACAGTTCCCACGGCTACACGCCGGTCTGTTCACAGGTTGCCAAACCCTACCCACACACATTGTGGCGTCTGTGACGTGTGCCTTAATTTAGGTATAACGTCCTCACTTAATGTTCTCACCCACTTCCTGGCGATTTGGAAGACGGTGATTTACGCCACAGGAAAATGTGGAGGAGGAACCTATACTGACATCTACTTTATCTGGATGCAGAATGCTACAATCTTATCTCCAGCAACGTGCTGCCTGTTACCTATCGCACTATACTGACATCAACTTCAGCAACTCCCTTTTTAAGACAGGCAGCAAAAGCGACGACGAGAATCGAACTAGCAACCTCTCACAGCTCTCACTTAGTACTCTGCCAGCCCAGCCAGCAAGACACAAGCATTTGGAGACGACAGACATCTCGGCGAGGAGGCAGTGTTACTCATCCTCGCCAATTCCTTACGCCCCTTCGCCCTCTTTAACCATCTCATCTGTCGGCGGGAAGTCGCAGTTTTATTCCAATCAACACAAGCCGTCCTCTCCACAGGCCTGCCAAGCACAACCGTGCTCAGCGCAGCATCTGCCTTGAGAAAGACCTGGATGTTTGGACTGTGAGGATGGTTACCCACCCTCGCCAGATCCTTACGCCATTCGGCCCTCGTCAAGGGCCAGACCATGCGGACACTGCCAACAGCTTTCTGGCCACATCCCGAGCTCTGACATCCTGGCGGCTGCTTATTAAGAGCAAGCGGTCAGTCGGTTTGTTGGGACAGCAACTGTCCGAAATAATGACAGACCGGAGACCTATGCATAGTTGTTTGGTTTTGACTGTCAATATAATTCTCTCTCTGTCTCTGTCCCCCCCCCCCCCCCTTTCTCTCTCTTTGCCTCTCTTTCCCTCTCTGTCTCGTGCGAGTGAGTATGTGGGCACAAGTGCTCGCAAACATGTTTATGAACGTGGATGATCTCGTCTTGACTGTTACCATTTGAAAACGGATCATTGGGCTTTAATGGAACACCCAAGGTTTCTACACAAGTGTGGTATAAAGAGATATTTCTCGTGGTGCTTCACAAGATGACGACAATGGCAGAAACTAAACATACCAAGCTTCTTGACCAGGAGGCACTGAACACTGCTACGAGTATAACTTAAAAAAAATGTAACGGCCAGCAATTAGCTGTGTACTATAAAAGTTGTTCAGGAACGGGCGTGCATCCTTCTAACAACACATGCAAGCGCACTCCCCCATACACACATACGGGGGGGAAGGGGGGTGGGAAAGAGAGAGAGAGAGAGAGAGAGAGAGAGAGAGAGAGAGAGAGAGAGAGAGAGAGAGAGAGAGATTTCAGTCAAAAGCTTGTTATGTGACATTTTTGAGGATCTCTTGACAACATTCAAGACATGGAGGACGGGAACGGCGACTGAAATCAATGTGTGTGTGTGTGTGTGTGTGTGTGTGTGTGTGTGTGTGTGTGTGTGTGTGTGTGATGTTTTTGATGATGTTGTAAGCAAACACATGAGAAGACATGCCTGTCTCAGGGAACATTAGTGAAAGCAACAGATGCAGATGCCAAGTAAGTCTGTAAACAGTAACAGGGCACACAAAGTTTTGGAAGGCTACGTACGTACCCAAAATAACGACAACGATGAAAATGATAGTGATGCTAATCACTGTCACCATAAAAATAACAATATTAATGATAATAATAATAACAATAATAATAGTGAGGGAATCGAAAAAGAGGAAGAGGAGGAGGAGATGGGGGGAGGGAGGATGAAGAGGAGGCTCCATCAAACATTTATGATAATAATAGGAAGAACAATGAAGGAATCGAAAAGAGGAAGAGGGTGAGGATGAGGATGACGATGAGGACGCGGAGGAGGAAAAGGAAGGAACGAGGAAGGGGAGGAGGAGGATGAACAGGAGGCTCCATCAAACGTTTATGATAATGATAAGAACAATGAAGGAATCGAAAAGAGGAAGAGGGTGAGGATGAGGATGACGATGAGGACGCGGAGGAGGAAAAGGAAGGGAACGAGGAGGGGGAGGAGGAGGATGAACAGGAGGCTCCATCAAACGTTTATGATAATGATAAGAACAATGAAGGAATCGAAAAGAGGAAGAGGGTGAGGATGAGGATGACGATGAGGACGCGGAGGAGGAAAAGGAAGGGAACGAGGAGGGGAGGAGGAGGATGAACAGGAGGCTCCATCAAACGTTTATGATAATGATAAGAACAATGAAGGAATCGAAAAGAGGAAGAGGGTGAGGATGAGGATGACGATGAGGACGCGGAGGAGGAAAAGGAAGGGAACGAGGAGGGGGAGGAGGAGGATGAACAGGAGGCTCTATCAAACGTTTACAACTACAACAACAAGAATAATATTAATGATGATGATGATAATAACAATAATAACAACAAGAGTGATAACGACGACGGAAATAACAAACACGACGATGGACTACAAACAAACAAAACAACAACAAACAAAACAAAACAGCACTCACAAAGGACAGGACACATTTGTCCTCCCGGATGGTGCCGCAGCAGCCGCAGAAGGCCAGGAGGGCGACGGCCCCTCCCCCGGCAATCAGCAGGTAGGTGGTGACCTCGTACAGGTCGTTGCCCACGATGGGCGTCACGTTGCGGGCCCCGAAGTCCGTCACCAGCAGCCACACGCCCCCCCCAAGGGCCGCGCACCCTATCACCTGTCAGGACAGAAACGCATGGACGGTGAAGTGCGACAGCACAGCAGAAGCTCTTCTACTATTTCCTTCTTCTGACGCTACTCTCTAGGTTGACTGTTGCCGAGTTTTGTGTGTGTGTGTGTGTGTGTGTGTGTGTGGCCGGCCGTGAGTTTTTGCGATGTGTGCGGCCGTTTTCGATACTACTTATACGAAAGCCTGATTTTGTATTCTTGGATGTGGTTTGGACAAGCTACAAACATGCAAGTTTCTTTCTTTTTTTCTTTAAGAAAACAACAACAAACTTATTATCAATTTATCTTTCTATTTGTTGGTGTACTTTTGTCATCCTTCCAAAAAGCGCACGATGTTCTTCTCTGCTACAATGGATGGAATGGAGGGCTTGTAAGATTGGTCTTTTCTTCTCATTTTTCTTTTATATTTATTCATGCCATCACACACGGGATTTCCTTTTTTTTTCTAACTCTCATCCAAAGAGCTTGGAGGGGGCCGGATTCTGCCGAGATATGTTGATCTCGTATAGAAAATCTTGCCTACCCTAGCGGTCTCCGACAAGAATTGAACCCAGGGCTGGAACTTTGGATCAACATAACAATGCTTCGTCCCCTGAGATATTACGAAATGCATTTCAAAAAGCAAAAACCTTTGTCGAACATCTTACTTACCCCCCCCCCCCCGCCCTTTCCCCCCCTGCTATTTTCCTCGTTATTTTTAACGTGGAAAGGCTGCACGCCAACCCACCGCGTTGCGCAGCCTGTCATTCACAAACGATCCACCAAACCCGTTCATTTTGATGAAAACAGAATTATTGCGCCGCCAAAAGGAAAGAATAAACGAATAATAAAACAAACCGGTTATTCTTCCGTTCGGTGGCACATCAACACTGTTTTTATCTTGTTTCAATTTCTGCCGGCAATCACCCTACTTCAAAACCCGTTAATCTTGTTTTATGTACGCGTGAATCAATGTAATGAACATGAATCCAAAAGGTAAGAACAAAAATCAACCAAATTATTTTGCTCACTGTCCTGCAACTTTGAAAACAGTTCACTAAGCATTTCGTTTACAATCTTGGTGGTTTTATTCAACATGGCTGCATTGCCGTTATGTCGGTGGTTTTGAGGAAAGTAAACTGATATTTCTGCTCCCGGAACAATCCCAATCGACGTGAAGGCATCGCACATTCCACGCTCGAGGCAACATGCCGTGTATGACTTGGGATTTCAAGTCATCATCTGATAACAGAATCGTTCAGTTCCGCTGATTTTCCTGAAGCATGTCTTGTCATAAAAAACACACCCCAAATGCCAACATTTGAGTTCATCAAACGTTTTGCAGTCTAATTAAAAAGGCCCGAAAATAAAAGAAAACAAGGAAACAAAGAAACTAAGAAATAAGCAAACCAAAAACATTCGGTAGCAACAATATAAACTGAAAAGTCGTTTTCATTTGTTTCCTTTTTAAGCTTTAAAAAATTAATCGTTGTTAACTCATTGTTTGATCCACGCTAACACAAAAGGGTTTTCTTTTGAACGGTGATCACAAAAAGCACCTACGCGGTCTCTGATAAGTGATAACATAAACAGATAAGGAAACATAAGCACAAATGACTATTACTGTTCCATTTTCAGAAAAAACATCCAGGAGGCGTTTGCCACATCTCTTTTAAGACCGAGACCTAACACGCTAGGATATCTTTTTGACAATATGACAGAGGTTATTGTAGAGGAATTTTGGTGTAGATTTAGGCATGCAGGGATAAAAACACAGCTTGATAATGGTATTCTCAAAGGGGCATTGGTTTGCAAAATCATCAGCATACACATAACCGCGTAAATCGTCAGCTTTTTCGCACTTTCAAAACGAGTGCTTCCAGAATCCTCTGCACTTCCTTGAAACCAGATCGAGCTTGCTTCACTTAACACGATCTGTTCGAAGCGCAAAGGGCCGCAACTTTCCGACAGCAGGTATCTATAGAACAAAAATATTGACTAGCTTTCTTACGTCTGTGTGGATGCTTGTTGAAGTGAGGTGTCTGACATCTCTCTGTCCGTCGGGTCGTGTTTGGAGCGCGGCGCCCCTCTCCTCTTCTTGCACCTTCATTTTCCCGTCGCTTACTGCTGGGTGATAATGATCAAGCACGGCCAAAACGTAGTCACCACACTGTCTAGTTTTAAATCTCTACTTTTAGGACCGATCGAGTGCTCTAAAGCCTAACCCTCCCTCCCGCATCCCCTCTTTCTATCATCTCCCTTCAACTCCCTCCTCTTTTACTCTATGCACACTTTTTTTTTTTTTTTTTTTTAAAGATTATTACCCAACGAACGTTTAGAGTACCGTTATTCAACACGCCGATCACACTCTCCCATAACTGCTGGAGTTTTAGAGACATGCAATTTCAGCAACAGTCGGCACGCTACTCAGACCTTGTCAAAATGTGACATCAGCAAATAAATGATTCCTGACTGACAGAGACAGACTGACAGACAGACCGACACACACACACACACACACACACAAACACTCAGACGCGCGCGCACGCGCATTAAGAGAAAATGTACAGACAACAACCTTTAACAGCTGCTCGCCAAACATGGGTTCAACGACAAGACGAGTCAATATAATCAATGGCATTTACGCAATAGCCCACTCGAAAAACAAACAAATAAACAAACAGAACTGGCAGCAGGTGTGTGTGTGTGTGTGTGTGTGTGTGTGTGTGTGTGTGTGTGTGTGTGTGTGTTGTCGTCACCTACGTGTGTCTGGAGGACGGAATGTCTGCACAGTGGGTGAGATAGCGGATATGGCGGTAGAGGGGGTGAGGGGAGGGGGAAGTCAGCTGTTAATGCACGTCTGAGACTTGAATCACACAACACCTGCACTCCACAATAAAACTTGCTGTTCTTGCAGGTGACAATTAACAACCCTCATTTCCCCGCTAACGACAGCTGGATAAAGAGCTGGTTGTCATGGCAACGACGGTAATGACAGCCGTCAATTTCACATGACAACCCCCCCCCCCCCCCACCACCACCACCCACCCCTATCAATATGCGGCAACAAGACAAAAGACGCCGAGCTGCAATTTTTAATGGCTCGGAGGACACAGCCAGGCTAAAGCTGATGATTACAATCTCCATTCACTCGTGCCACGAAGGATGCTAAGAACGTGCTTAGAAATAACTGAAGCAACAGCAACTTCTCTCGAAGGCGAGGGTAGATTGGGGAAGAGGGTGTTGGGGGAGGGGCCGGTCGGGGACGAAGCACCGACAACGCGGCAACAAAATAATCCCGCGGCTTTTCTGTTCAGAAGCAATCATGCCGAAAAAAAAAGAAAAAAAAAAAAAAGAAAAAGAAAAAAGAAAAGCCCACCCATCTCTTTCGTCTGAGTAGGTCAAGTTATTGACGACTGAAGGAATGATGATCGTACGCGTTGGGTCGGGTCATTGATGGCGGAAGGAATCGTCTAGGATCGTTTGTTTTGCTTTCCTTCTGAATGTATTCACCCTGCGATTCCGCCTCCATCCTCAGTCATTATTCTCATCGTTCATATTACTTGCACGGAGGCGATGTTTTCACTCGCGCCTGTCGGTGCGTCTGTCTGTCAGCGAGATGACGTTACAAGCACTGAACCAAGTGAAAGCAACTTGGTGGAAAGGTGATGGATGTACACATATCTTTCAACTTGTTAAGATCGGGTGCCGACCCTAGTCTTGGAGCCAGATACCATTCATAAGGGTGGGGTTGGAGTGAAGTGGGGTGGGTATTAACTGACTGCACTACTGAGCAATGAACCTCTTGCCAAGACCAAAGCTGTAGCCAAGACAACAGAGAATCTGTTAGCTAAAAATGTTTCGATGCATCTGTGTTTGTCTTGTGTGTGTGTGTGTGTGTGTGTGTGTGTGTGTGTGTGTGTGTGTGTGTGTGTGTGCGCGCGCGTGTGTGTTTGGCGCGTGCGCGCGCACGCACGCGTGTGGGTGTATCCCTATCCGTCCAGCTCTCTCTCTCAACCCCCCTCTCTTTTTCGTATGCATATTATCTATCTATCTATCTGTATATATGAGAGAGAGAGAGAGAGAGAGAGAGAGAGAGAGAGAGAGAGAGAGAGAGAGAGAGAGAGAGAGAGAGAGACGTATTCGATTTTGCAACAGGGTCTACGCTTTCTGGGTGCCCTTCCAGTCCGGGTAATGTGTCTCCTTTATTATCCCCCCGCCTGCGCAAAGGACTGTAGAGCAAGGAATTTATTTCCCCCTGTCTGGTCCCCTGCAATATCAAGTCAGAAACTTGGGAACATCTTGGCAAAGATTTGCAGGATTCATTCACAGTCTTGATGTGGCTGATACCGAACCGACGACATTCCGAAGGGTAACCTTGTTCGCGAGCGAGTGAAAACGGCGTCTCCGCTGGGGTTAATTGGATAGATTCTCATCGAATTTGACTGGGCGCTTTGCCGAGTCACTGTCTTCCAGTGATCACGAGGATTAGTTTCAGAAGCGTTGCTGACAAAGAAAACAAAACAAAACCGTTGGCACAAAATGTCTTACTACAACAACTGTGGCGAAAACCTATTACCGTTTATGTTGGGGCCAACGTCTGTGCGTAGGGTATGCGTCCCACTCATCTAACACTGTTTTCCATGACGTCCAGTATTTTCTTTCCTTTATTTCTTCTTCTTTAAAATGTTTTTTGTTTTGTTTTTGTTTTATAATTCTATGTACTTTTTAACCTTCAGCCAAACAACAGCATTTCATTAATATTTCTTTTAATATGCTTTAGTCGTCAGCCAACAGCTGCACCTGATCCTTTTTCTTATTGTCCGTGCTTTTGCCTTCAACTGAACAAGTGCATTTCATTTCCGTTTCTTTCTCTCTCCTTTTCTACTCTATGTCCTTTTAGCCTTCGGCCAAAAAACAGCTTTTCCTTCATCCTTTCTTAAAAAAAAAGTTTTACGTGCTTTTAGCCTTCTGTCAAAGATCAACATTTCCTCTTCTTTATTATACGTGCTGCAGCCTTCTTAATGAATGTTTGTGTGCGTTAATTCTTAAAAATGCTATAATAAAAGGCATATATCTACAGGATGTAAGCTAATTTTGTTGCAAAATGGCATTTAAAATTTATTGTAGACGGAAGGAAACGCACGAAAGCTAATACCATCAAGTGGCAAGGAGAGTAGAGAGTAAAAGTGACATTGAACAAAAGACTATAAAATCAGTAAAGTACACAACCATGGGAGTATACATAATGCCACAGAAAACGTCGATTGATGTACATTTTCATATTCAAACACTTTGTTACATGCGTTTCTTATCAAAATTTGGCCAACCGAATCCTTTGAGAGAGAGAGAGAGAGAGAGAGAGAGAGAGAGAGAGAGAGAGAGAGAGAGACAGACAGACAGACAGACAAGACGGTCAGACGGACAGAGACACATAGACACAAGAACAGAGAGAGAGAGAGAGAGAGAGAGAGAGAGAGAGAGAGAGAGAGAGAGAGAGAGAGAGAGAGAGAGAGAGAGCATCTGATAAAAAACATTTCAGCGCAAATGCATCAAAGAGAAACTCTCCGGGGAGTGGCAACATTTTTCTTGTTTATAATAAACTGGAAAGAAAATATTCACCGTCAATCTTGCTGAAGGAAACATCCGTTCTCTTGATTTGAAGAAAACAGAGGGAGAGAGAGGAGAAGAAAGGTAGAAAGGAACGAAGTGGAGTAGGTAATGCTTTCAGGGGCTGAAAGGGAAAGGGAGTAGGGAGGGGTGGCGAGGAAAGGAAGAGTGGGATTGGGTGGACCAGAGGTTGAAACTTCCCACTGATTTAATCTTAAAAACCTGCAGCAACTAAGAGCTTTGTCAAGTACATCACATTACCAAAGAAGCGTTTTATTCACAAGAAAACGGTTCTTTAAATAATCTATCATAATGTAATAGTGAAATCGTCATTACTATTGTTAACGACTGGTAACACCGTAAAAGGGACGAACTCAGTACAGAAATATGTTTTCTGACTAAACGATTGTCTTGTCTCTATCCAAGATAGAGAGGATTTTAACCGGAGTCAAGCTGCAGTAGAAACTTTAATGTTTGAATTCGGTGTTTGTTTTTCATCTCTGTCACTTCAAATGCAAATCTCTCTCTCTCTCTCTCTCTCTCTCTCTCTCCCCTCTCTCTCTCTCTCTCCTCCAAACATACATATCTATTTATATCTATCTTTCTATCTATCTATACCAGGCTATGTGTTTCGCCAGATTTGTGAACTTACCAGTGATTGGTTGAAAGAATCATCGGAGTTCACCTCTTATTTGTGTCGCTAAGATAATAACGCTCCCAGCATAACACCAGTATGCAGACGTAACAGTACAGTAACAGTACTCACCAGTATACAGACGTTATAGCAGTGTAGGGTGCCCCGTAGACACGTGGTACAGCCGTCCTCGTTCTGACGTCGCCGTGACGCGTTGGAGCGGTTAGACCGGGTGGAGCGCTGCCGTTTGAGAGGCTGAAACAGACAGAAGATCGATTCACTTATTGATCGGCTGATCGACTGACTGGTCGTTTGATGGGTTACTATTCCTTCACACGGACTCGGACGGCATTGTTCACCTGCCATGTCAAGTCCCGTTCAGTCATTCGTCCATAAGAAGAATATTCACCAAAAACAGTCAAGAAACGACCCAGTGGCCTAGGAAAAAAAAAAGGAGGCAGATATATAGGAAGACCTACAACGGGGAGAAGGCAGATATATAGGAAGACCTACAACGGGGAGAAGGCAGATATATAGGAAGACCTACAACGGGGAGAAGGCAGATATATAGGAAGACCTACAACGGGGAGAAGGCAGATATATAGGAAGACCTACAACGGGGAGAAGGCAGATATATAGGAAGACCTACAACTGGGAGAAGGCAGATATATAGGAAGACCTACAACGGGGAGAAGGCAGATATATAGGAAGACCTACAACTGGGAGAAGGCAGATATATAGGAAGACCTACAACGGGGAAGGCAGATATATAGGAAGACCTACAACGGGAGAAGGCAGATATATAGGAAGACCTACAACGGGGAGAAGGCAGATATATAGGAAGACCTACAACTGGGAGAAGGCAGATATATAGGAAGACCTACAACTGGGAGAAGGCAGATATATAGGAAGACCTACAACTGGGAGAAGGCAGATATATAGGAAGACCTACAACTGGGAGAAGGCAGATATATAGGAAGACCTACAACGGGGAGAAGGCAGATATATAGGAAGACCTACAACGGGGAGAAGGCAGATATATAGGAAGACCTACAACGGGAGAAGGCAGATATATAGGAAGACCTACAACTGGGAGAAGGCAGATATATAGGAAGACCTACAACTGGGAGAAGGCAGATATATAGGAAGACCTACAACGGGAAGAAGGCAGATATATAGGAAGACCTACAACGGGAAGAAGGTAGATATATAGGAAGACCTACAACGGGAAGAAGGCAGATATATAGGAAGACCTACAACGGGAAGAAGTGAGGGGGCGGGGGGCGCAGTAAACAAGAGAGCTATAAATCATGAACACGAACACAGCTCTTGTAGTTCTGTCTCTCACCCAACCCAATTCCATTTACCCACACTGCTTCTGAAAAGGGAGACAACAGTACTGGAAGTGTGACTTAAACATGATCGGTTTGATTCATTCAGGATTGAAGATAGCAATAGTGGATGTCTCGTTCTAGCTTATACTGAAGGCAGAGAAGTAAAGTAATTAAGTCACGAAAACATTTCTCTTTATTAATCGATGCGAAATCCTCATTAACGATGTGAGAGACACGCAAAATGCACTCCACAGAAATTCTGTAAATGTAAAACAGCGCAGCTTATTGACAGATCCCAACCCATATGGGCCTCAAAAAGCGAAAGAAATTACTGATAACATGGCGGTAAATATTAACTGTATTTAACAGCAAAGAATGAAAATTCTAAATGCCAGCCAGCGGAAATAATTTCCTACGGTTAAAACAAACAAACAAGCAAAACTAAAACCTGCCGAGGCTTTGGTAGATTTTCATAAAACTCTTTTTTCCCGTTACTTTGACAGTTTACAGTGGACTGACCAAAACTTACAGTTGAGATGCATTTAAATGTCAATGACAGAGCTGAACAACATCGCCGATATTATCCCAATCTTCCTACACATGTTCCACATACTTTAAAGTCAGAAACTGAGATGAAATGAATGAGAGTGAGTGAGAGAGAGAGAGAGAGAGAGAGAGAGAGAGAGAGAGAGAGAGAGAGAGAGAGAGAGAGAGAGAAGACAGACAGAGAGAGAGAGAGACAGAGAGAGAGAGAGAGAGAGAGAGAGAGAGAGAGAGAGAGAGACAGACACACACACAGAGTGAAGGGGTGGTGGACAAGGGATGAGAGGTGGAGGCATAAACCAACGTCAAGCAGTGTCATTATGCCGCACATGCATGTAATCACACGGGCAGTGATCGAAAGTCCTGCATCCGCACACCATGATCCTGGCCACACATTTGCTACAACCGAAAATACTCCCCCATCTCCCCCCCCACCCCACCCCAACACACACGACGACGACATCCCCCCCTTCTTCTCCCCACCCACACGCGCTCCTCTTCTCCCTGCTTCCACCGTTTCTGACCAAGACGAATGCGAGTCTCGCGGAGGACCATGTGGACTAATGGCCGGGAGCGGCAGGCGGTACGTCCTCCTCTATACATCACGGGCCCCCGATGCCCCATCAGGGCAACGACCACCACCAGCCCTGGAAGGGGGGGGGGGGGGGGGGGGGGGTATGGGGGGCGGCGATTCGAGACGTCACCCGGGTCTCCAGAAAGTTCCATCAAGTGGACGGCCCTTCCCGGGGTGATCTTTGTGGGGACCGTCCGCCGCCATGACACCGACCGACACCGTCACTGACCGACGCAGGGAGAAATAAACTCTGTTCCATTTATTGGAGGAAGTTTGGTCCAGCATTTATAGTTTGTTGTTGTCTTTGTTTGTTCCTGTTGTATCAGTTCCTGTTTGAACGTTTTGATTAGCCCCCCCCCCTCCCCCCTTCCTCCTAACTCTTAATTCCATCGCTGCTCTATGTCAGGCCAACTGCAAAAGACTACATCAGAACTAAAAATCAACGCATGGACGAGCAAGGCCAACGCATCTAATTTCATACCAAAAGATATGCACGGACGACAACGTATACGGCATGCGACCACACAAACGATACTAACATGGATGGCTCCAGCCGATATTTCACAGACGATTAATCCATAAGTATTTGAACAACATTTTTTGTACATTAAAGGTATTGATAAAACATGCTAGCATATTTCAAAAACAACATTTAATCACAGCACAAAAAGCCACAATACCCCACTCAATAGACGTACCTAATTTAGCAGTTCCAAAAATTATCCCACTGAACAGAATTCATTTTTTAGTCGGAAAATTATGCCAGTGAATAGAATAACATAATTTTTCAGATTATAAAGTTATCCCATTGAAAGACGAACCTACTTTTTTGTCATAAAATAATCAGACTATTTGAACCTAATGTTTCATGTCAGCAAATATAACAGGTCAGAAAATTATCCCACTTAACGTATGTAAAAAAAAAAGTTTTGGATCGAAAAATATCAAACTGAATACAGATAGCATTTTTTTTTTCTGGTACTGTTAAAAAAAAACCCATTGTATAGAACTTTTTTCCAGGTGGGGTTAACAGGCGAGCTTGAAAACTACCCTTTTTTCAGGGCAGTTTCCGTGTTTGCTCTGTGTGCCTCTTGATTGCACGTGTAACAAGTAAATGGGCTCTGAGGGCAGCATTAGCGTGGAGTTAGGGGAATGTAACTGCTTCACCACGGGTTCAGTCACGACCTTCCTTAGTCAGTGTTTGCTAATTATCCAGACAGAAATGGTCTCAGTGGAGTCAAGTAGCCAAGTTCCCAGTAGAAAAAATCCCATGATCAGAGAACCCCGATTTTTGCAAGTCAGAAAATATTCACTACAGATAAGTGTCTAATTATCAGGCCAGAAAATACCCGGCTGGTTCGAAGACCTAATCTCAGGACAGAAAATATCCCCCCAAACAGAACTACCTCATTCTTCAAATCAAACACCCCCCACCCCCAGAACAGCAGTACATCTAATTCGTCAGGTCAGAAAATATTTAACTGAACAGAAGTAACTTTTGTTTCCACAGGATCCGAAAATATCTAAAGGAACAGAAATACCCACTGCTTCAGGTCAAACTATATCCCACTAACAATTTTATCTGCTTTGTTGGGTCAGAAAACATGCCGCTGAATGGGACTACCTAACTTATAATGCCAGGAAAAACAACACCAACGAGAACAACTTCACATGTCAAGTCACAAAGTATTCCACTAAACAGAAGTACCTAAGCCATCTCACTGGACAGAATTAGCTCATATATCAAGTCAGAAAATGTCCCGCTGAACACAAGTATCTATTTATCAGATAATAAAATATTCCACTGAACAGAAGTATCTAAACTATCAGCGTAGAAAATGTCCCATTGACCAGTAATTCCTAATTAATCAGATGGGAAAATATTCCGGTAAACACAAGTATTCAATTCTCTGAAAATATTTTTTGACCAGAAAGACCAAATCCATCAGTCAAAAATATCTTGCTGAACTGAAGTATACAAGTGATTTGTCTAGTCAGAAAATACCCAGGGCTGCTGCAAAGTATATATGTGAATGGGTAAGCGTGACAAACAATGAGAAAGTAACGAGTCCACAGACAAGAAAAGACAGAAAACAGAAAGTAAAAAGTCGATAGAGAGGAAAAGAAAGAAAACAGCAGAAACAAGAGAGTGACGGAAAAAAGGAAGCTGCAAGCACCAATTTACAGACGGTCGGCTCAGAATACGATTCATATAGTCGTAGACTGCACAGCACACCTTAAATTTGCCAGCAATTGGACTCCTTCCACTGAATTTTAGTTTAAGCCTACATGCTAAAAACGTTGTGTTGATAATACCAACATTTCTATTAAAGCAGATTCGCGCAGTGAATGCTTTTGAAAGAGCGAGGTTTAAAAATAAATGAGCCAATTACCGTACAGGTGGAATACCTTAAAAGTTCAACAGGTTTGGAGAGAGAGAGAGAGAGAGAGAGAGAGAGAGAGAGAGAGAGAGAGAGAGAGAGAGAGAGAGAGAGAGAGAGAGAAGAGAGAGAAAGAGAAAAAGTTCAACAGATTTGGAGAGAGAGAGAGAGAGAGAGAGAGAGAGAGAGAGAGAGAGAGAGAGAGAGAGAGAGAGAGAGAGAGAGAGTTCAACAGGTTTGGAGAGAGAGAGAGAGAGAGAGAGAGAGAGAGAGAGAGAGAGAGAGAGAGAGAGAGAGAGAGAAAATGAATGAATGAATGAATGATGGTTTGTGTTAAGCTTCACAAGCCCATTCACAAGACTGGGAGACGATGGGCTGGGGGGGGGGGGGGGGGGGGGGGGGGGGGGGGGGGGGGGGGGGGGGGGGTGATGGGGGAGGTAAGCGGAGAGAGGAGCGAGAGAAACAAAGCTGGCGCACAAGCTAAAAGTGTTGGTGCCATATGCCGTAGACCACAGTTCTAAGAGTATCATGCACGCGCTTTCCTTTTTTGAAGTATTTTTCATTTTCCATATAATATAATGCTCTAGTCACCAGTACTGTGTATGCACTTCCTGAGTTTCTTACGTAATCGTCTGACGTCAGAAGTTTTCTTTTAAATTTCGATTGATTTTTATTTAAACCTTGCCGGTCCCCATTAGTCTTTTCATTTGTTTCTTTAAATCTTAATATTGCAAACAGTGAACACAATTTAAATATAACAAACTCAAACTTATCCCCTTATTGCTGTTAGGTCTCTGGCAGTCCTTTGATATTACCCCAGTCTCCAAGTTTCCTGTCATCCCATAGGGATTCGAACGAAGTACGCTGACAGAGGCTCACCTTAGACAGCTCTTCAATGACCTCCGGAGGCAGGATTCGGGAGGTGGGCCTGGCTGGATGGCGACGACTGGGGCACAGTTTAGAAGGGCATGATGCCTCGTCGGCCTCAATGGGACAATGCCCAGCCCACGCTCTTATAACCGTGTACCACTAAGTTCATAACGAATCCAGTGCAGCCGATGGCATTTTAGAGAATATCAACTACAAAACAACTGACCGGGCCATCATCGGTGAAGTTATGAAGAATACGCGAAGACAACACTTTTGATTTCTTAAACAATTACACACCACGTCGACTGTAACACATCACCACCGATCTTTGTTATCGCTGTCATCGAGTGAAGACGAAACAAATCGATGTACAATTTGCACATACAACTAACTGATGTATGGTTTATAACTTTAAAAAATCTGATTTGTCGGGGCAAAAAATATACAGAACTGGTCCACGATTTAGCCACATACTATAAAACATCCCTCACTTCATTTCAGGTCTTCACTTTTGTCTTTTACCAATTTCTCTTTTCAAAGCACATTTTTTACGCATTTGTTTCGCCATACAAAACCCGTCAAAGCGACACATTGTTCTTTCACACTCGGGAAAACCACGCAATACCACTGTCACCATAATCATCACACAGTAACTAGTCCTGCCAGCCTCACGGTCCTCAAAGAGTTAACTGGTTGCCAGTGTGTTTTCACGGAAGGGAAGCACGCCAAAGAAACTCCCCCCGCCAGCAGCCCAGTAAAAAGGGCAAACAGATCCGATGTTCAAACACAATCCTCCGATTTCTTTCCCCCACTGTCTGACAAATGAACGGCGCCCACGGCCCCGCTAAACACATGCCCAGGTAAAACCAGAAGAGGGGGGCCTTGATCTTACAGAGCCAACACGGCAGGAAGATCAACATACAGCCTAATTGGTTCTCTCAACATGACTGCTCACAAGCCAGGGCTGGTTCTAATAATACACGCTTCACACACACAGCTCGCTCGGAGTTGGGTTTTCTTCAAGCTGCACACAGGGCAGTGCTCACAACACTGACGGAGAGGAGAGAGAGAGAGAGAGAGAGAGAGAGGTGAGAACAGACCCCTTGCTGTCTCCCCCTCCCAATGTCTGTGGCTCCGAGCCTCGCTCTCCGATAGGCCTACCGGCTTATTTCACCTGCGGGCGCTAGCAGAAAACAGGGTGGGCAGGTAAGGAATCAAAGGGCACAGGTCAGCCGCCCAGCAGGTAAGTGTCTAGGTAGACATTATAGGAGGCAGGTGGGCATCCGGTCGACTGGCTACAGCGTTTGCAGGCAGTGTTTATCGCTGACAGTAACCACCAGGCTTTCTCGCCCACTCTGGGATTAGCTCCGCTCAGGCCTGCGGACATTCTCCTTCGTCTAATGGAAGCACCGGCTCACTCACATCGAAGACCTTTTAATCAATGAATCGAGTCGTTGCTTTCTCTGTCGGTCTCTGTCTATCAATCTCACTTTAGTATCTCTGTCTCTGTCCCTTCTTCGTCTCTCGCTGTCTGTCTGGTAACGGATACGTGATCGCGTGCCTTCTGTGTGTGTGTGTGTGTGTGTGTGTGTGTGTGTGTGTGTGTGTGTGTGTGTGCGCGTATGCGCGCGTGCGTGTGTGTGTGTATGTGTGTGTGTGTTAAAGAGAGAGAGAGAGAGAAGAGAGAGAGAGAGAGAGAGAGAGAGAGAGTGTGTGTGTGTACTGGCGCGCGCACGTGTGACTGTGTGTGTTGGTGGGTGGGAAGGAAGAAGAAGACGAAGAAGACTTTTCTGTCAAAACAAACCAAACAGGTTTTAGTCATCTGACACGAGCACCAATACCGTAAGCTCGTGTACAAAACTCTTTATTTTGTGGTACAATTGCCGAGCACCCCAAGTTAAAAAAATGTGTGCGTGTGTGTGTGTGCGTGCGTGCGTGAGCGTGCGCGCGCACGTGTGTGTGTGTGTGTGTGTGTGTGTGAGTGTGAGTGCGCGTGTGCGTGTGTGCAGCGCGCACACATGTATGTGCGCGCGCGCTCTTCAATGAACATATGCTCGCCAGGATACGCAGGCAACACCGGGCGGAGATTGTTCCAGCCTCTGAAAAAAGGGTAAACACCATAAGGATACCGAGGACGAACAAAGGCATTTCTAACGGCCCCTAGACAAAGCCGGCATGGCTGGCGATAACCGTCAGCAGCGGAGTGAAATTGGCCAGCACACGTGCACTCCGTTAACAGTTCCTTTCCCTGCGTTTTGATTTCAGCCCAAGAATACCATGTAAAAGAACAGAAGGTCCATGGTCTATCCACCCCCTCCTCTTCTTTCTTTTCCCTTCCTCTTCTTAATTCAACTTTGTTTTAGTTTTTGTTGTTGTTGTTTTTTCACTTTTTGTTTCCCACTTTCTCTTCCCCCTTTCGCCTTCCGTTTGCTGCTTTCTAATGGAAACCAGACAATATACACAGAGTCAAGCGTATAGCTCTGTTCTCTACGTCTGGCGGACAAGAGTCAGCGTGGCAGCCATGACATGCAGGAGACGGCCACAGCAACGGTCAGCCGCGTCTTTGCTGTACATGCTGACCACACCGACATATACATAGCACCCGGAAGGAAGACAGCGTGACGGACCTGGTCAGTAATTCAGGTCATTACGGCTCCCCGTCTTACTTAGTGTGGCAGATCTCGCCTTGCGACCTGTCTGCCGCCGCCACGTACAAAAATCGGGTATTTACTATGTGACAGGATATCTTGTATTCATCTGACGAGCATAGGGAAGTCTTAGTATCATTTCTAACTGACGATACCTTCTCCTGTAACTAGAGTCTGATAAGGACACATTTTTGTGTTGTCTAATGGAAGACCTTAGATCAGTCCAACATCCATAGGTGGTTTTACAAAAAGTAAATACTTCGTCACCGTCAGACGAAGATCTACCTTGTAATTGTCTGACAAGCAAAATGTCTGAATAAAGACACCTCATGTGACCGTCAGACAAATAATGGTGTTTTAAAAAATTATATCAAAGGTATGTACTACGTGAAAGGGAAAGAAAGCTGGTCATTTGTAATGGTCTTACTTAAAGCCATACCTTACATCTGTCTTACAAGCAAAGGTTATTCTTAATATTTAACTGAATATACAATCTGCATGACAAAACTAAAATGTTCACAATGCATCACAGATAATAAGTCTTATAACTGACTGACCAAGGTGATTCTTTATCACCAACTAAAGCTACACCTTGACTGACAGGCAAACATCATTCATTTTTTCTTGAAATTCTAAAAGCCGCCATCTAACTGAATACACAGTCTGACTAACATGCAAAGATAATTATCATACATAACGGAAATTATCTCTTATAACTGCACGACAAAGGTGATTCTTTATTACAACTAAAGCTATACTCTGAAAAGCAAACGTAATTCATTAAAACATTTTTTCATCGAAAGAATCCCTTGAAACTTAACAATCCGCCGTTGTTGACGTAAGTTTTGACAGCAAAGCTTATAGCCGACTAAATGATCGTGATACGGTTCAACGCATGTCCTTCTTATTTTGTAACCACTCCATTGTCAATACAAAGCAGATAAACAAGTACACCAACCGACAAAGCTCAATGGCCAATCTGTACCAACATACCTAGCTCAGAGAGTGGAACATTAGATTCAGGATAGAAGAATTCGATAGCAAGGTAGCATGTTAGACAGACAAGATTATAATGGAAGACAAATAATTGTCCAACTGATACTTTAAAGACTTTGTAAATTTGGTTTTTTCAAAAGAGCAGTATGACTACAGGAACGAGAAACGAAAACGAAAAAAAACACAAAAAACGTAAGCAACAATAATACTTATGATAATATCAATCCAAAGCAGCAAAAATATCTGAGTCTCTCTCTCTCTCTCCTCTCTCTCTCTCCTCGGTTAGAACCCCGAAGTTCGCCCTTTGTGAGTGAGATTTCTGCGTGTGTGGCCGTTTTAAATCCCGCCATTAGGGTAGCCACATTTCGTCTTCGGAAATGGTGTCTACACACGACATCAGAGCGCACTGGTTTTATTTCCATGTTATCTGTCCTACTGGCACACGATGGCCCGCTTTCCTCCGACCTGTGGAATGGGAACCGTGCGTGCCAGACCTCTTTGCGTACGCGTGCAGGCACGGGACGTCTGTTTAAAGCCTCATCCGAGGGGCTGGAGAGGAGAGTAAAACGTGCACAGACGTTAACTCCGAAGAGGACATCTCTTCCAGCATGGCTGTCTTGAACAGGAACCGAACTCTAGACTCTGGAACAAGATTTTTAAGAACAATTCTTAGCGAGTCCAACAAAAATAAGGATAAGCAAATTACAAGACAAAACACAGCGCGTTTCGATCTCTTAGGTCTTCTTCAGGCAAGATAAACAACATTCAGGACAATGAAAACGAAGAACGAACAATCACTTATGTTTTTCATATTCGCACAAGATAGGCGTTGAAACGATATGAAAAAGTAAGTGGTTGCTCGACCTTCGCTTCCATTGTCCTGAATGTTGTTCATCTTGCTTAAAGAAGACCTAAGAGGTCAAAACGCGACGTGATTTGTTTTGTAATTTGTTGGCCTTGTTTCTGGTGGACGCACGAAGAATTATTCTTAAAATTTGTTTCACTTTCCGCCTGTTGTCGCCTCAATTTAAAAGTACGTTGGAACAAGTGTCTGATGCTTAGTTATGTTCTGCAGGAACTTTCCCCATTCCCTTAACATAATTATATTTAGCTACACCCTCTACCGGGGATAAGGCAGAGTGCGCAATGCTGCATCATGTCTTCACTTTCAACACGAAATGTATTCTGTCAGTTTGATTGGTTTCGGGTCCAAACACAGATTTCATGGCATGTTAAAACAAACAAACAAACAAAAACAACAACAAAATAAGTCACATATACACATATGCAGACACACACACACACACGTGGTGTGTGTGTGGTGTGTGTGTGTGTGTGCGTGCGTGCGTCGCGCGCGCGCGCGCGTGTGTGTGTGTGTGTGTGTGTGTGTGTGTGTGTGTGTGTGTGGTGTGTGTGTGTGTGTGTGTGTGTGTGTGTGCGTGCGTGCGTGCGTGCGTGCGTGCGTGCGTGCGTGCGTGTGTTGATTTCGCATGGCCGGAGGTGGAACCTTGACAGGAGGACACAGGGTGAATGGGTGTATGGTGCTGAGTCGTAAAGGGAGGAGCGGGAGGGGGGGGGGGGGGGGGGGGGGGGGGTTGTTCCACGGGGAGTTACAATGGTACTTAACTCCATTTGTAGAAGAATACCTTTTTCAGAGCCAGTTTATAGCGTTTCGTTGACTCTATCTGCCTCTAATGTCTTTCTCTTTTCTCTCTCTGTCCTCGCCCTTCAGTTAGCCTGATTCCACATTTGACGAATAAGAAGATCAAAGATATGCTGCCACCAAAGCTTGTGTGTATGTCACATGCAGGGGGGGAAATCGACAATTTAAATACAGCATGAGGTTTCCCTCTTCCTTAATTGAGACGCAGACTGCAGGGACCTCTCTCTCTCTCTGTGGCTTGATGAAAGGGAGAAAAAAATCATAACGATGCATGGATACAAAGCCCATCCGTTTAAAACCAAGGACATTTTGTGAACACGCCGTTATGATCATGATGGTTAAGATCATCAGCGTCATCGCCATTAAAGCCTTCACATCAAAACAGTGACAGGACGAGAGACCAGCTGAGCATACTACCTTCCTAAACTCGTGACAACGTTTCTCTCTTCCCCACGTGGAAAACAGCCTTCGTCATTGAAGAAAAATGTAACAAAACTTTTCTTCCCGGGAAATCACCTTTCACCGTTCGTCTCAAGAATAACTGCCGTTTTCGTCAAAGAACGATATCTGATTTCCCTATTACGACTGTTTCTCTTAGGAGAATAGCAGTTTTCCTTGGGAAAACAATTATTGTGTCATACACCCATAACAACTATATATATTTTTTTATTTTCCAGATGAAAATAGCAATGTATCCTTAATACACGGTGGTTACTTCCCCCAGGAAATCACTCCATATGACTCTTTCCCTTACGGATTGCAGTTTGTTTTCGTCCGAAAAAACGGTTACTACGGGGGTTGTGAAGCCATCACCCCCCACACCGCCAATACACACCGTTCACAGACCGTGCCAGAGCCAGGCCTCCAGACAAAAGACCGTCAGGTGGCCGGCAAACTACGCAGGGCACCACGGCACAGTCCGTGTGGGCAGGGAGTGGGGACAGAGATCGATCATCATGCACCTCCAGGCTGACTTGACAGACTGGTGTCGGCATCAGTCATCTATCATTGCTCTCCACCACCACCACCACCCGCATCTCCCCCTCCCCTCTCTCAGCATCCCCTCTTGCCTCTCCCAAGCGCTTGCTCTCTCTTTCTCACTCTCTCGCTAGCTCGTACTTTCGCGAACAGTAGAAAGTGGTGCAGTCTATATCATCGCCCATTGTTTATAAAAAAAAAACATATACAAAAAGCCGTCGCTCTCTCTCTCTCTCTCTCTCTCTCTCTCTCTCTCCCTCTCTCTCTCTCTCTCTCAGCATGCGTTTTCAGTACTCTCTCTTCCGCATCAAGTTCTATTGTTGCCGGGAAATAAATCAACACAGTCACCTCTCTCCACAGTTTTCTTTCTTTCTTTCTTGTTTTTTTTTTTCTTTCTTTTCTTTTTTTTAATAAAGGAAGTACATAAACATGCACCCACACACCAACACACAGAAAACTGAAAATATCGAAGTACACAATAGCTACCCCCCTCCCCCCCTTGCTCCTGCCTCCCCCCCTTCCTCCCAGCTCCTTCCTATCTTTCACTCAGTGTCACATGGACCAAGCTCTGCAGTCAGTGACGGAGCGAGGTCGACCTCCTGACCTCCGGTCTTTGGAAGCGGACCGCCGAATGCCACACTTCATCATCGGGCGATGCAATCTCGGCAGCGCTGGAGATGACTGACGGCGGCTTCAATCGACAGCTGCATGCACACCACCGACCGTTTATCTCCCCCTGCCCCCCCCCCCCCCCCCCTCCAACCCTACCCCCCCTCCCCCTTATCGTTTTAAACCTCGTCCTCCATGAGATTGATTTCCTTCTTTCTGCCCTTTCTTTCATTCAGTTGAATGACTCCGATTTTAATCAGAGGGGCCTACAAATCACAACCCCCCCCCCCCTCCCACACACACACCTCTACCCCCGCGTCCAAGTATGAGATTAGTTTTTTTTTTTTTGGCTTTTTCTTCGTCTAGCTTTTTCATATTTTGTTTATGAAGGATCTGAACTTTGTGACAATGCTCATCCAACTATATTGCCATCTCGGTCGATTTTGATATCCTCGTCCCAACATTTAGATCTCTGCTTCATCCGTAACCAGATTGGGAGAGAAAAAAAGAAAGGGGGGGGGGGGGGGGGGGGGTACGCAAGGGAAGACGAACTGTACTGTAGAAAGGGAAAGAATAGGAAGGGGTGAAAACGGAAATGTCACAATTCAAAGTTTCTCGTTCACTTTTATAGACACAAGAAGCACAAACGCGCAAGCACACACGTAAGAAGCATGCACGCAGACAAAGAGACAGACAGATAGACAAAAGCACACACAAGGATTGTTAACATGCATACGTGTACGCACCTGCAAACTCTACACACGCACGCTCACGCACGCACGCACGCACGCATACGCGCACACACACACAAACACTCTCTCTCTCTCCCTCCCTCCCTCCCTCTGTTGTTGATTTTATGGGAGAATAATGGTGACAGAGGCGAAGGGAAAGGAGGCCAGACGGTAGCAATAGAGGTGATGGCGGTTCCATCATTAGCGGATTTTACAGCCTGCATTTATCTATTCCTCTGGCCAGACATATAGACACACCTCTGCCGACACCATCGCCGTCTTCCGTACCGCCCATCCTCGCCAATGATCGGCCGTTCAACGCTAAACATCCCTCCACCCCACCTTCACCAAAGGATGCGGCGAATAAGGTGGGGTTTTTTCCCCTTCTTTTTCTATTGTTTTTGATTTTTATTCGTATTATCTATGATGTCTAAGAAGACACACACACACACACACACACATCTAGATAGCTGTGTGTGTGTGTGTGTGTGTGTGTGTGTGTGTGTGTGTGTGTGTGGTGTGTGTGTGTGTGTGTGCGCGCGCGCGCGCGCGGAAAATTCACTAGCCTATTTCGCACAGCGTGTCAAATAACTATTACTCTGCACCTTGCGCGTTAATTCGGAATTTGGCTCATAGACAAAGAACATAAATTAGAAACACGCAGAATACAAACCTTCCCTCACACTCCCCACCGCCTGGCTTCCCTCCCCCTTACCCTCCCCCCCCCCCGATCTATTTCCCCACAGACTGTGGCTCCCTATTTTCTCGGCCTCAGGATCCACACCTCCCTTAATTAGGCACGGTTTTCCCCAGTGAGCGCGGAATCAGGGGGAAACGGGGGGGGGGGGGGGGGGGGGAATCTCCGTCAGCTGGTCAGGACAGATAGCGACTGTGGGCAGGACTATGGACAGGCCGCGCTCACTGGGCTTCTCCCTTCATTCCCTTCCCTATCTCACTGTCACCTTCTGACTGATGGCTGGACTGACCCAGCGGAATCTGGAATGTGGGGAGGAGATGAGAGGAGAGCGGAGAAGAGGTGGAAGAGGGGGAGGGAGAGCGAGAGGGAGGGAGAGATACGTGGAGGGAGAGAGAGGGAGGGAGAGAGAGAGAGAGAGAGAGAGAGAGGAGAGAGAGAGAGAGAGTGAGAGTGAGAGAGAGAGAGAGAGACGAGTACACACCTACTTCATAAACACACGTACTTTGCGAAAAGACGTCGACAGGTAAAGCAAAGCAAAGCGAAGCAAAACAGAGTACACACACACACACACACACACACACACACACACACACACACCACGCAAGCTCTTGTGATATAAACCTTGTATTCAAAATTTACTAATGCACCGGAAAACAGAAAGCACCCAATTTACAGAGCGCATGCAAGTACCCCGTCCACAAATAACCCCCTCCCCCTCCCCAATCCAACGCGAGCCCTCACATTCTTCAAAGAATCCTATTCATACATTCACGTCAAGAGCCGTATCGCCTGACTCGTACGAGACAGACGCAACCACCGGAGCTAAATACAGCCTCCCTAATTTACTATGGAAACGGAGAGGTAAAAAGTGATTAAAATAATGGATCGGAGGCAGCGATCCTCCCTTTTCATCATTACTTCTATTTTGGTGCAGCCGCGGACGACGCCAGTGATGCTAATGCAAAGCTACCAGCCAGAGTGGGGAACACAGGACGCCGCGGAGGCCTGTGGAGGGGAACAAACCTCCCACTCATCATCATTACCCGCACAAACATTTCAAACACGGCTTTCACTGAACGTCTGGCCCAGGTAATCCGGCCTAAAAACAACAATGCAAGCGCTCTTCGTAGATATACTGAGAGCATGTATAAATCACATACATGCACACACCCACGCGCGCACAGACACCCACCCACCCACACACACAGCGTGCTCCGGCTTTCACACACACACACACACACACACACACACACACACACACACACACACGTGCGCGCGCGTGCGCACACACACACACACACACACACACACAGAAAGCAGGAGCAGAAAACAAACACTTCTGTCTGGAATGTGACGGTGAAGTGCGCTTTTTACAAGCAAACGGAAAACAAATGTGCTGACAACACTAAACGGTAATGCAGCCCACCGAACAACTCCACCTGCATACCTTTCCGCGCTGAACAGTAGCGCTGTATCTAACCCATGGCTTGCTCCGTGTTGATAACAACCACTGTACCTGTTCCATTAATTCGCGGCCCAAAGTACGGGAAGAAACATCTTGTCCCGTGTACTTGCTGTGGGGGAAGATGACGAGGCACCGAGGTTAAGAACTGAAGAGACCTGTTCATGCTGTGAAAAGATGATACACAGTGCCTTTGTGCTCCTGCAAAGTTACACGACCGTGCCCTCTTCTCACACACCCTTGGTGCTGTCAAAAGATGGCAGACCCCACCGCATAAAACAGTAATAGATTTGCTTTTCCACGCTCTTTCTGAGCTGACAAAAGATGTCAGACCCAACCTTCAGAGATTTCAAGGTAACAGGGTTGTTTCCTCATACACTGCCTTGTGCCGTCAAATGGTGACATATCCTGTCTATTTACATTACAGGGTCATAGGTCTGGTTTCTCACACGACGCTCCATGTTGTCAAAAGATGAGAGATCGTACCCTGATACATTACAAAGCAAGAGGCTTGCTTTTCTTCCACATATCACTCTGTTCAGTCCAAAGTTAATCCTTTAGATATAGCCGAGTCATGGATTTGCGATCTGTCACATACCATTCCCTGTTGACAAAAGACGGTAGACCTTACCTTAATACATTTTAAAGTCATAGGTTTGCTTTCTCAACGTCATGCTGTGAATGAGTATTTTTGACCCTACTTTTTATACTCTACAAGTAATGTGTCAGTGTTTTCTTACATGCCGTGTTGTGCTGTGAAAAGATGGCATACCATATGTCACGGTCAAAATTCAACACAACCAAAGTGTGGTCAGTCGTCGGCCACTCCAACTGGACATAAGTCCAAACTCAAACATTCTAGGCGTCAGAAAGACGGGCCCATAGGTCGGGTCGGCCAATTAAGCATAGGGGAGAGGCTCCACAGAGACGTTCTGTCCGCCAGACGACCTAAGCGGCTTTGACCGACGCATCGATGTCTGCCCAGACGGACCTCAGTGCCTGGGCCAGCCTTATCCGGCCAATTTGTGGAACCAACGTCATTGTTAGTCGGACGTCGCAGGTTAAAGCAGGAAAGGGAGAGGGAGAAGGTAGTGTGTGGTGGGGGTGAAATTAGCTAATCAATTAAATGACCCAAATTGACCACCACAGAGAGTAAGGCGTGTAGACGGGACTGTCATGATTTGAACATCCAATGGAATTAGAGGGGGATAACTTCGGGGTGTCAGGGCGGTAAAAATACTGACCAATGGTACTGGCCCTTGGACACGGGGTTAGAGCATAAAGGAATGTGTGAGGGAGAGAGACGGAGGAGGAAAACGAACAGACAGAGAGAGAGAGGGGGAGGAGTCTGGGGGAGTAGGCTCTCGCCTACAGGAAGGAGGGAGATGAGAACGAACAGAGACAGAGAGATGAGGAGCTTTTAGGTGTAGTCTCTGCACGAGGGAAAAGGCAGAGAGATGAAGAGAGGAGAGAACGAGGGGAAGAACGAACAGAGAGAGAGAGGGGGAGAGAGGTTCTGAGTGGAGCTCTGCAGGAGAGAAGGGCGAGAGAGAGAGAGAGATGAGGAGAGAAGAGAACCAAGTTGAGAGATTAGCATGAGATAGTCTGCAGAGGAAGGACTGAGGAGAGATGTGGAGAGAGAGAGAGAGTTGCTAATTTATGAAGAAGAAAAGAAGAAAAGAAAAAAGAAAAGAAAAGCAACCATGTCCATTTGATAAGAGCAGACTAGAAGAGAGAGAGAGAGAGAGAGTGCAATGCGTTAATGCAGGAAGAAAGAAAGGAGAACAGATCGATGTTGATAGTCACTGTTCTACCCTAACCGGGGGTTCGACCTCATACCTGGCAGCGTCACTTCGCCAAGCCCGAACCACAGACCAACGCCAACAGTCTCACCTGACAGGCGCCATCAGACCAACACCAGTGCCGGCAGTTGTGTCGTGTTTTGAAAGTGACAGTGAAAAGAAAAAGAAAGAAAAGAAAAGACAGTGATTTCGTGAATAGTTAAGATCCCGGGCCCGGTAAAGTAAAAAATCGTTTATCCCGGGTTTTGTTAATGAGTTTTGAAAAATGATTTTTAAAGTTCAGGAAAGAGAGAATGTTTTATTTATTTGATTCCATATGCTTGTGTTTCGTTCTTGTATGTGTATTTTAAAGTTATAGACTTTCCTGGGGTTTGATGTGCGAATGCATGATAATGAATGAGATCGTAAGAAGTGTGGTGTGTTTGGGCTGTGCGCTGCCCTTTCCTCCATGAATCACCGAGGTTGAAAATTTTTGGCGAGTTGCCGGATATTCTCCCCCTTTATTAAAATTTTTTAAACTTTCAAAAGGGAAGCTGGGTGGGTTTCAAGTTTTGAAACCCTAAGAAAGGGGGTTGTCTTATGTTTTTCCCCAAGATTTTTAAAATACTGGTTGGCATTGCTTCCGATAGTTTATGGTTTGGCATTTCAGCCCAGGTTCATTTCGCACAGTTTTTCCTATAATTCGTCTATAGTTGGGTCGGCGCTGGGCGTCTTAAAAAACTAATTACGTTCCCCCAAGCAAATTTTTCATTCTAGGTTTGTGCTATTAGTCACTTGTCGGTACCCCCAGTTTGGCGTCGTGTTAAAAAATTTGTTTAAAAAAAAAAAAGAAAAAGATAAATGGGGGAAGAAAAGAAACCCTATTGAACAAACTTGTGAGGTCGCTCGTGATTTGGGTTTTAGGGATGGTTGCGAGATTCGTTGAAAACCCCCAAAAAAAGATGGAAAGGATGAGCGAGCGGAAAGACGCGTTTTCGCAGTAGAGAGCAGGAAAAAGAAAGAATAAGGGAAACGCGGAACAGAAAGAATGAAGCAGGGAAACAGAAAGAATGGGAGGGCGGAAACGAAAGAAAGAGAGGAAAAGAAAAAAATTTGGATTAGGTAATGTAATCGGCTAGGGAAGCAGGGAAAACAGAAAAGAAAAAAAGCGCAGGAAAACAGAAAAAAAGGGAAGAAAGGGAAAAAGAAAGATTAAAAAAAGGGTTTAAAAAAGACGGAGAAAATGGAATACAAAGGGGACCACGTGATGGTTTGTTAGTTTCCGTGACTTGTGCGCAGCTTGCCCCCACCCCCAAATTGCCAAAAATTTTGAGGAACCGATCGATTGATGCTAATCAGTTTCGAAACGTTTGCGACCCGTCGGGTTTTTGGGCCCCCAGAAGGTGGGGGTCATTTTGTCGCGCTATTGGTAAGGCATTGCAGATTTTCAAATGCGTTACCCGCAGACTAACAGTCTGATTTGGTGCTGGGGTTGAAGGAGTCTTTACTGAAGGGATTTGACCCACAGAGGAAGATTGAAAAAAATTTGTTCAGCTAGATTGCAAGCAGGGGAATCGTATTACACTCAGTTTGGTGCACGTCTAGCTCACTCTTTGAGGAAAGAAATGGTTTAGAGTTGAGTGGTACGAAGAAGGAGTTTCAGCGAGTTGAAAAGAGCTTAGTTATGAAGGAACAGATTTTTTGTCAGGTTTGCGGCCCTGATGGGTTAACCATACATTGAAAGAGGAGGACAGCCAGAGACAGCATGGAGAGTGGTTGAAGTTCGCAGAGGTGTATAGAGAGGCCGTTTGTGGCTCTAGGTGCAGGAGAGAAGAAGACAGGTGCTAGGCACAGGTGAGAAGAGTTGCAAGGAGACCAGGGGAGTTTCTGCAAAGTTGCAAACCCAGTGGTGGGGCAGACGGAAGGGCAAAGGGACATTAGGTGTGTTTCATTTGTCACAAGAAGGGATTGTGGCGAGGGGATTGTCGCATGAGGGTTCCAGAAGGCAGCAGAGCCTTGCACAGAAGGTGGATAAGGGTCGTCAGGGAAACGACCTGCAAGTGGAAACCAAGGGATTCAGTCGGAAGAGGGTAGTAGATAGGATTTAGAGCTGCAGCCTATGGATAGCACTGGACAGCCCAGTGTCAGGGATGGAGGGGCACTAGGTGAGTGGTTCGTTACCAGTGGAAGAAAAAGACGGGTGGCTTGGCCACAGAGCCAGAGGTGAAAGTTTGGAAAGTGTGAAAGTGTTACGAGACATGGTTGTTCATGCGGTTGTATTTGTAGTACGAAACAACGTGGACGATAAAGGGGATGGCTTTGACGGGCAAATCAGCACTGTACTCTCAACGATGGCACCACTTGAGGAGTTTCCAGTTGCTAAGAGTGATGTACGTACCCCTTTACTTCTCAGGCGCAGTGTCTGCGTTGGTGATGGAGAAACCCCTTATGATTTGATCATTGGAAATATTCCAGGGGCAAGGGATCAGGGGGATCATGAGTTGTTGACTTTATTGCTACAGGGCTGCAGTTCAGACAGGAGCCAGACGGGGAAAATGGAAAGGCTGTTAAACCGTTAGTTGTTCATGAAGGAAGCGCGGCATAGACGTTGTCGGCCCTGATGAGTTTAGGGCCAGCGCAAGGGGGAAAACCCAAGACCCTTCGCTCGTAAAGTCTTGGGAGTAGTTGGCGAGAGGAAGGGTGGAGAGAAACAGGAGGTTAGAGAGAGGTGAGACCGAATTTCTTGTGAAAGCCGGGGGCTGTTCGTAACCGAGTGTTCACCAAGGGGTGAAGACAGGTAGGTGAACCACTCAGTTAGAGGTACCAGAGCATGTTATGGGACACTGTTCATGTCAGTGGGTCCACGAGGGATTCGGGGGCCTCATGGCGAAGGTCACTCCGGCACCGGTTAGTTAACCGGCTTGACCGAGTCTTAATGATGATTTTCATTGGCCAGAGCAAAATGGCAGGGACCCCCCGCAGACATCAAGCGTTTCTGCATGTCATGTGACGTGTGTCAAAGGTCAGCCACAAGAGGGGTGGGGGTGGGTGAAGAGGACGGAAAGGCGCCTCTTAAACATCCCATAATTGACACACCGTTCAGGAGGGTGGCTTCCGATCTGATTGGCCCAATCTCGCCCTTGTTCCAATGGTGGGCCAGGTATGAGACGTAAGTTTGCAAAGGAAGGTTTTGCAGGAGGCTAGGGCTCGGTTCAGATGAAGCAATATGACAGGAAAAGTGCGGATAGCCAATCCCTCAAGGCGGAGTGGTGCATCAAGTCCAGGTACTGCTTCCCCACGGGGTCACAACAAGCTGCTCTGAGGCATTGAAAGGAACCGATTACATCACTGAAAAAGGTCCGAATCGGGATTACCGAATTGATGTGAATGGGAAACCAAAAACTTTTTACCTTCGAATTTTCGCCGCAAATATATTCAGCGTTGAGTCTCAGCACATTGGCGCAGCAGCATAGCAGCAATCATTGATGAGGTGAAAGAGGACCCAGCAGACAGAAGAATGGGAGATTTTGTTGCTAAGTTTCAGAAAGAGGTCATACAGGATGTGTCACTGTATTGAAGGGCTAGACAGAGGAAGATGTCCTAGGTTTTTTGTCGGAAGGCGACCAAAGCAGGCCAGAAAGGGCAGGTGGAGAAGGCGATGAATTCAGAGAGACCAAAAGACCAAAAAGAAGTGGAGTATGCTAGGGTTTTATTGGGACTTCTATAGGGAGTTTGTTCCAAATTTTCGCAGCAATCAGAGTCCTCTAGTGTTTGGTTCAAGGCAGGGAAAACCGGCAGTAGTGGGTTCTCGACTAGTGGTCAGACGCTGCAGAGCAAGCACTGCTGACGGTTCGTTGGAACGACTAGGTTCCCGTCCCTTTCTTTGAAGTGAAGCTACCAGATTGTCCAAACCATTTTTGTTGACGGACTGTTGATTCAGGCGGAGGGATAGGTGCCAGTATTGTTGCAGGGAGCCATTGAAATGAAGGGGTCGAGTTTCCTGTGCGATATTGCTAGCAGGAAGTTGACCAAAGTGTGAAGCAGGGTACGCACGTGGAGAAGGAAGTGTTTTAGCTGTTTGTGTGGGCGTGCAGAAGTTCCCACATATACTTGTATGGGAAAAGGTTCGTAGAATCGTGACGGAT
>CM031600.1:37067507-37072507 GCA_018398815.1 Conus ventricosus
AAACACACTTTCGTTTAAAAGGATTATGTGAAAAGGATGACAGAATGAGGTCTATTTGTTAAACCTCTTTCTAACACTACCCCTCCATCTCCCCCCTCCCCCTGTCCCCAACAACAAAAAAAAAAAGGTGTGCTGGAAGCTCAACGGAACTGTTCATGGGCTCAACTGGGAAAATACAATACCGGAATTCACACACACACACACACACACACACACACACACGCACACACACACATACATACACACACACACACCTCTCTTCCGAATTCCATCCCGACAAAAACTGATTGGAACAGACTTTGGGGCCCAACGGGGTTAAGGTGGAAAGTGCATGTGTGGGCGGCGTGTTTATGCGCTGCAGATGGGAACTTCTGATAAGAAAACCGGAAGACTTTCCCACTGCCGAACGCATGACCTTTATTACACAAATCCTGCCGGACCCGAACCCAAACGGCCCCAAGCTAATCCTTATCCGTGTTATACAATAGTGTCGTTTACCTTTTCCCAGACTACTCCGGGATTTGTGTCCGGTTGTGTTCACTTTCACTATGGCTTCTTACATCACTTTGCAAGTGTACGTGATAACATGTACCTTCACAGACGAGAGAGAGAAAAACAAACTCAGACAACTCTTCCTACCAATCAGAAGATGTTAGGCCTACTTTTATTTTTTAGGATGAGGGGTGGGAGGAGGGGAGGGAGGAGGAGACAATGGCTAAACAGAAGATTTCCTTCGTGAAAAATCCAGCTCTTTGAGACAGCTTTCCCTTGAGAAATCTGGTCCATAAAGGCAACTTTCCCTTGAGAAATCTAGTCCAGTAAAGACAACTTCCTCTTCAGAAATATAGTCCTCAGAGATAAATTTCCCCTTGAAAAATCTAGTCCATAAAGACAAATTTCGCTTGAGAAATATAGTGCTTAAGACAACTTTCTCTTGAGAGATGTAGTCCTTAAAGATAGCATTTATCTTGCTTTTATTGGAAGATGAAGCAGATCATCAACGGCAAGACGATGGAGCAGAAACTAATTTGTTTAAACTTCGTCCTTGTGTCTCATCTGTCTCTTTCATTTATGGATATGTTGGCGACGTAATTTGCTAAATTCTCTCTCAATGTGAACGTCCTGACGATTTCTTGAAAGAACCGTCGGAATTCTCCTTTTAGACAGCCAGACTGTGAGTGTTGTTACACTAGCGGTCGATTCACAGAATACAACAGATGAGTTTCTCCGTTTTGTGTCTTTCAACGGTAATGACACTAACTACTCTCCATGTGTGTGTGGGTTTGTGTGTGCGTGCGTGCGCGCGAGCGTGCATGTGTGTGTGCTTTACCCCTGACTCTGTTGTTCTTCCACTTCGTTAATCACAGGTAGTATATTTGGCGTCACAATGATCAGCAAAGGACAGGTCGTGTACCAGAATGATTGCCTGTATAATGCTTTTATATGCCATCGTGTACATATACGGAAATCAAGGTGCGTGTGTGTGTGTGTGTGTGTGTGTGTGTGTGTGTGTGTGTGTGTGTGTGTGTGTGTGCGCGCGCGCGCGCGTGTGTATATATGTGTGTATGTGTGTGTGGGTGAGAGAGAGAGAGAGAGAGAGAGAGAGAGAGAGAGAGAGAGATTCAGGGGGAGAGAGAGAGGGAGGGGGGGGGGGGGGGGGGAGGAGGGAGGAGATATGGTGGTGGTGATGTCGTTCATTCACATGTATTAGGACCTCCGATAGCGAATCATGAGGGAGGGGGGAACTAGGTCGCGAAGCACCCATAAATTCAAACGTTCTTCGCGCCTCTTTACTGGACAAAACCAAGCCGGAGCTGTCTCCCTCCTCCGATATTACACCACCTGAACACCGAAGACAGCGGCCATACGTCTCCTGCCAATTTCCCTGCCCCAGCCACCCCGCCCGCCCCTCCCCTCCGCCATCATACATCAGAGCTCAGACTTCCAAATTAGACCAGATGGGTTCGCGCAGCACAAAAAAAAAAAAAAAAAAAAAAAAAAAAAAAAGAAAAGAAAATAAAAGCCAACCCCAGTGGGAAGGACTGGGCCTACCTAACTTCAGGATCATCAATCAAATCTTGTGGCGTAGTCGCCTCGGCCCTCCCTCCCTCCCCCCCCCCCCCCCCCCCCCCCCGCCCCCAACTGTTCTTTAACCATGATGCAACATATCACGGAAACACATTTTAATAAGATGTAGGGGAGGAGGGAGGGAGGGAGAGAGAAAGCGGTGGAGACAGAGAGAGAGAGAGAGAGAGAGAGGAGAGAGAGAGAGAGAGAGAGAGTCGGACAGACAGACAGAGTGAGAAAGACAGAGGGATGGAGAAAGGCAGACGGGGCGAAGGGCTAGTACACTTCTAGACGACTTACTTTTAATGTTTTGTTGAGGAAAAATATATGCAGAAGAAGGATAACAAAGGGAAGGAGAAGGAGACTGAGAAGAGGACTAAGACTGAGGAGAAGACGAAAAAGAAGAAGAAGAAGAAGAAGAAGAAGAAGAAGAAGAAACGAAAGATAACGAAGGGGGGAAAAAGGAAAAAAACCACAAAAAGTCGTGAAAGAAGAAAGGGGGAAAAAGACAAAGAAAGTAAGAAAGAAAGAAAGAAAGAAAAGAGAGACACAAGAGAAGAAGGCCGAGAGATCACACAAGAAGAACGAAAGACAACAACAACAAAAAAAGCCTAGGGGAAAAAGCTGTGTGGGTCGTGTGTTTATGGATGGGAGGCTGATGGCGGCCCCGAGAGGCCCGCTGTGTGCTGTCCTCAACGTGATTGTTATTGCGCCAACCGATAGTTTATAGCCCGCCCTCTGCAACAGCGTCCCCCCGGGAGGAAAGAAGAGGAGGAGCAAGAGATCGAAGAGATGGGGGGGGGGGCACTGGAAAGGAGAGACAGAGCTGGAAAGAGGAGTGGAGGAGGTGGGGAAAGGAGGAAGACAGAGGTGATGGTTCAATCCAGGACGAGGAGGCAGGTGAGAAAGAGCAGAAGGAGGAAGAGGAGGAGAAGAAGGTGGAGAAGAAGTAGAAAGGAAAAGGTAAAGGAGAAGGTTAACAGATCAGAAGTAGCTAAACCAAGAAGAAAGGACTGAACAGTAATGTGAGGTGCAGCAAAAAAAAGACAGCAGATACTGGAAAAAAAAAGAAAAACACATAAAGGAAAATACACAACAGCTGAAAATATTTTTTTAAAAAGGAGGGGAAGAAGGAGAAAAGACCAACAGCAAAAAACAAAAACAAAAAACAAACAAAAAACAACAACAACAACAACAAACAACAACTCAAGGAAACTGCAACATCACCAATAATGAGCAACAGGACATGAATGTTACAAGGAGCAACGGATGGGGATTTCAGAAAGCACATACGCCCACACCACACCAAACCATAGAAAAACTAACACAAATCGAAGAAGAAAGATAATTAAGGATTCACTACAGCGCCCTCTGTACAGTGAATATGTACAGCCACCGTTTGCCCCCATGATGTTTCAGTTTCACCGAGGAGGCGTCACCGTATGCGGACTAGTCTATAAACGCCTAACGGGGACACAAGACACAGGCATTTTGCCTGAACACTTGACTGTATAAATAAATAAACAAATATGGAAGAAAAAGGTTGGGAAGAACGGATCATAGTCGGGACTCAACAGATATCCTACTTATTCAACCCGCTGGTCAGGCGCTGAGAAAAATCAGCAAGGACGCACTAATGACCAACAACACAACGCTGATTACAACGCACAAGAACAACAACCGTCGCTTCCACAATGAGACAGAGATGGATACAAATGTCACGCGACGTGCGGCCCTGTGCCCCTCTGTCCCGTTACGGGAGCGCACGTTTATTGTTTCAGGCTCATGTGGGACTTGACTACTACTTGATAAACAGCAGGACTGAGACAGCAGCGCTGTCAACAACAAAATTAACACAAACCAGGGTACACAGTTAGGGTTACCGAGTACACAACACAAAACAGACAACTGAATATTGGATGATCACGACTTCTTCAGAATTTTGGACAAACATGGTTTATTCAGACTTTTTGAAAAAATATGCCTTCTTCAGAATTTGGGCGAATGTGTCTTCTTCAGACGATCAAAATAACAGACTTTGAAAAATGTTTAAAACATGCACGCGCGCGGGGGCACGCACGCACGCACGCACGCACACACACACACACACACACACACACACACACACACACACACACACCACACACACACACACAAGCACATCCCCCCCCTACCACCACCCAGACGGCAACCGACATTTTGGTTTGTATAATGAACAGTGCCCTAGGTGGTAACTAGAGAAACGGGAGGGAGCTCTGTTATGCCCCAAACTGTCGCCTGCCCAAACTGTCCCCGGGCATTAATTGGGCAGGCCTCGGTACCCAAATTGGTGCTGAAACCGAAAATATTGCCCTTCCCAAGCTTCCGTATCCAAACTGTCGCCGTAACCTATGTCGCCGTAACCTAAGTTGTCGCCGTTTACGACAAAGCGGGCAGGGTCGTGACATATTCGAGAGAAAGAACTATCTGGCTGGTTTCGGTGTTATTACTGGTATCATCTGTACGATTCCACTATGTTGGAAGGGCATGTGGTTTAAGTCGGTGAGCTATCTCTTTTGTAACAGTAGCCAAACACGTACAACAAAAATCATTAAAGTAGCTCGCTGACCGCCGTGAAACATGAAAGCTTCTTAACTGTATGGATCCAAGGTCTAAATGCTATTTTGATGCGTGGGTATAATTTCGTTATTGACTTTGATAGTTCCTGATTTGGCGTATGTCGCTAATGTTAGTCATATATAAAAGTATCAAGACAGTGGAGCTGAAAGTGTGCATTTGATAACGTACTGAACGTCCTTTACTCTGCTTTTAGCAGGCAGACAGACAGATAAACAGAGACAGCAGCAAAGACAGAGATTCACAAAACCAGTAGTAAACAGCCCCCGGATTGTGAACAGCACGCGCACAAGCCAGAGACCAAAGGGGGAAAAAAA
>CM031600.1:37077507-37105007 GCA_018398815.1 Conus ventricosus
TCCTATAGCTCGGCGGGTCACGATCTTACCACTCTCGCCTAGCTCTTCTCCACTTCACGATGGAAGAATGGCAGGCTTAAGGACGTTAATCGGCCGTTAAGGCGGACACAAATTGGCTGCCTAATCGAGTAGCCAGCGCGTTTAAAGAGGTGATGGAAATGGGCGTGGAGGTGGTCAGGTTCACACCACTGCCGTCCACAGGCCGGGGTCTCTGCAGGGAGGGACTTTACTTCCGCCTGTCCCTTGCTGCACGGCCCCAGACCACAAACCTCGTTAGCACCGTCCCACAGCCCATCGGTTTGGGAGGTCACTGCCGATTGGGAAACCTCAGTCGTACGTGAAATGATTGATTTCATTTTTTCCTACAGAAAAAATACCCCCCCCCCCAAAAAAAAAAAAAATAAAGACAAAAAAAAAAAAAGACACACAGTACCAAGAGAAAAGAAACAAATTTGGCAATGCCAATTTAACTAAATATACCATTATGTCTGTTGTATATTGAAGCAGTAATATAAAACTTACAACCTGTGAGCTGAACGTTCGAACTGAATCTGAAAAACGCATCTTTTTTGTCTGTGTTGTTGTCACTACTGTTTTTGTTCTTTTTCATGCTGTCATTTGCTGTGTTCGTTGTCTTTTTTGTTCGCTCTCATTGCTGACACGTCCTAATGGCAACCTCATCTCTCACTGAACTCATTTCATAAAGGAATCAACGATTTTCCAAATGCCTGAATTAACTGCTTCGATTGATTTCACGTTCATCAGAGAAGGATGAAATAAGAGATGGAACAGAAAAGTTAGGAGAGGGTATTTGGGGGAAGGTGGGGGTGGCAAGGGAGAGAAGAAGATGGAAAAAGAGAAAAACAAGGCAGAGGAGGAAGAAAAAAAAAAAGAGAATGGAGGAGAACGATAAGCAAATGGAGAACGAGGAGAACGACAGGTGAAAAGGAGAATGAGAAGCAGAATGAGAACAAGAAATGAAAACAGCGAGAAGAAAATCGGGAGAGAGCTGAACAAGAAATAAGACGGGGTAAATGAGAACGAGAGTGACAAATGAAGGGAAGAAGAACGAGGGGAAGAAGAAGTTGAAAAAGGAAAAGAAGAAGAAGTGAAAAAAACGGGAAGATGAATAGGAGAACAAGAAATGAGAAGAGCACGATTCAAACGAAGGACGGGGGAGAAACAGGAGGCAGAGGGAAAGATGAACAAAAAGGAGTAACAGAGGGAGGACAAGCTGAAAGAGGAACACAAGAAGGTGGAGTCAAAAAGTAAAAGCTGAGGGAGGGTGGTGGTGGATGAGGGGGAACAAGAAATGGAGGAGGAGTAGGCGGAGAAAAAGTAAAGAGAGAAACAGCAGAAGGAGGAGGATGGGGAAGAAGAGAAGATAAGGGGGGAAAAAGTGAAAGGAAGAGAAAGAAGATAACGGAGAGGAGGAGGCGAAGTGGGAGGAAACAGAAGAAGAGAGAGATGTAGGTAGTGGGGAAAAAGCAATATATAAAAGGTCGAAGAGGACAAAAAGAAACAGGTGCGTCATTTACACGAAAGTACGCCTTGTCTTACCCGGCGGACTAGACCTTTCTGTTACATTTCCAACGTCTGAGGAAAAGGGAAGGGCGGCTTCTCTCCACCCCCAACGTCTTCAGGCCAACAGCTCTTTCTGTCCGCAGTCAAGTAGGGGGGGGAGGGGGGTGATAATAAAAGGGCTTTGCTTCTTTGACAGTCCACAGTCCCCACTCCTCCTCCACCACCATCACTCCTATCTTTCCTTTGTTTAACCCTCTTGCATTCGTTTCGCCCGTATCCGGCCGCTGTGTTTGTCTCCCCTGCTGTTCGTTCCGGCCGCAACCGGCCGTACGTGCCGCGTTACTTTCCCTCACACACTGCGAGCTTGTTTTAAGTCAGGGCTGGCCAAAAATAAACGTGGATCCCTGAGAGGGTCCAATGAAATCTTAGCAGTAGTATGGGGTGTGGGAAGCAATTCAGTCACAAAGACTAGGGTCGTGAACTGACCGCATTCCATTGCTGCAGACGGTATCGCCTTGTTTCTGAAAATGGCGTCTGCTAGCGCTTCTACTGACGGCGATTTTTTGGATTATACGAAAGAGGAGTTGGATGATATATTACAAGAAGTAGAAAGATATGAAAGAGAGGAGTTAAATGAAAGTGATGTGGATGTTTGAGAGGAAGAAGAGGGAGAAGAAGGCGAAGAAAGTGATGAAGATGATGATGCGCCTTTGTTTGTGTTTGTGACCACGTGGCGACCGGCGACTTCCGCACCTGTGGTTCAGCCTTTTGAGGAAGAGACTGGGCCAAATCATGATTTGCCAGACACAGATACACCTCTGGGTTATTTTTTCTCTTCCTGCTGCAGTTGTTTTTTACTACAGCTGCTTACCAGACGAACCTGTACGCCAGGCAGCAGATGGCAAAGTGGGGACAACCTGACCTACTTTGGCAGGATACGACACCTGCGGAGATGCGCGCATACTTAACTGTGCTCGTCATAATTGGGATCAAACGTCAGCCAAGACTCTGGTGCTACTGGTCGACTGATCTTCGGTTTAGCGAGCCACGGATCAGTGGGGTGATGTCGAAAACACGGTTTCTGCCATGCAGCAAACATGGTAGAAACCATGGATCAAGAGTAGTGTTTACCATATTGGTGACATGTGACAGTGGTGACACCCTCCTGACGTGTGCGACCAGACACCACGTTAGAGTGTAAAGAATGGATTTTACTTCTTTCTGTGACTGTGTATATTCCGGTGTTAAAAGTCGTTAAGTAGTGACAAACACACCTTTTAGGACGAAAAAAAAACCCTGTAAAGTTACCTGGCCCCATGTTTGAGTATGTGACAATCATGTGACACTTAGTGACACCCCAAACTGGATTTACTGAACCAGGACTGCTGTTTACAAGTTGAGGTAGGACACCCTTTGATGATTTATACTAACAAATGCATGCCGACAATGTTATTGTCTGTCTGGTGTATTATAGTAACATTGTCAACGTTTGATGTCCCATTGTTTTGTGACAAACAGGGTGACAATGACACCCACATGCATCCCAAACATGTGACATCTCTGCATTATGAAATATGATGTATTAGAATTTTGTATACTAAATTTGACAGCGCTGCAATGGAAACTTTGTCCACTACAGCCTTTCAAAGGCAGTAGGTGAGTTTTAGCTTACATTTCTCAAAACAATACGAATACTAGTAGCAGTTCTAGGCTGGAAAATGCGAATGCAAGAGGGTTAACGTATTGATCGTTCGCACGCACGAGCAGACCCATACAAGTTCATAAAGAGAAAGGGAAGGCGAGAGTGATAGGCAGAGTGAGAGAGACAGGGTCAACAAGTAGGAAAGGACTGGAGAAGAGAGAGAGAGAGCTCTGAGAGAGCTCTGAGAGAGAGAGAGAGAGGGGGGGGAGGGGAGAGGAGAGAGAGAGAGAGAGAGAGAGAGAGAGAGAGAGAGAGAGAGAGAGGATGGGGAAGGAGGAGGGGGAGGGCACAAGAAAGTTCAGGGTCGCATTGACAACAGACCCCATTCCTTGTGGACTACCCTGACCACAGATACATGACTGCAATACTCCCTATGAGCCACCAGTAACATGATATACTACACTATCAATACCTGACCACTGGGGCGCAGCTAGGAGAATCTTACTGGCAAACGGCACGACATTAATCAGGGACCAACGAGGTTATACATATCATGATGAGGAATCACTACATTAATCATGTCTGCCCAGAGCCCCTCATTTCTCCCCCTTTTCGCGACTTGGGTCATATTTTGCAATTCCAGTACTACCAAGACTGAGAACGATCACCAGAACTTTTTTTGTGTATATGTCTTCTAATTAGGGGAATGCTTTTTTTGTCAGCTGGTACAATCGCTTTGCCGATTTTATCGCTCTCGTGTGAGTTCACAGAAGTAAAGCATCTAATGTTAAAAGACTTAAACTGTGATCTTGATAAACATACATCGCTTGCTCTGAGAAAGTAATGGCCCAGACTGTGTCAACAAGACTGAAAAAATGAATGAAATAGTGAATGAAAACACATAAAGAAGAAACATTAAAAGACTGCAGACATTTTCCATTTCTGGACTACTTAAAGCAACTCATGATAATTTTTTTACGTGATCTATAACGCAGACGTTTGAGAAAGGGCTAACCTTTTCACGAAGCGAGTTGTGATACGCACTGAAAGATGAGTCATTGAGCCCAACAATATACATAACTTGAGCGATCTGTTGTCCTGAAGCTTTTCGATAGTGGGGACAGAGGATCTCTTTGCCTGATGTGCACGTTCTGTCTACAGATAATATTACACCATCATAAACCTCTAAGCATAATTCTGTAGGCTTCTGAAATACTTCACGCTCATCAACATGTGGAACACAAGAGAGTACGAGTGTTAAGGCCGTGTTAATATGCAGATGCCGCACAGGGAAAAAGAGAAACAAGGCTTTCTTTTCAAGCCATGGATTCTTTGGTGCTGGGCCATCTGTCAATACTACCGTGAAACAAGTTAAAGACACAACTCTTTCGCCAACAAAACACAGTCGTTCAACACACACACACACACACACACACACACACACACACACACACACACACACACACACACGTGCCCTCGCGCACGCTCGCACACACACTCACACACACACACACACACACACACACACACACACACACACACACACACCCCAGATGACAAGATGAGGGAATAGTGCTTTTCAAATGTTTGACTTTGTGGCTCTTTCCGCTAAGGTCATTAGGAGCAGCCTCAGAAATGTGTGACAGTTTTGCTCTGTAAAGATAATTGAAAAGCGCTGTTTCTCATTATTTTCTGTTGGGGGGAACAGAAAGAAAGGGGCAGAGAGAGAGAGAGAGAGAGAGAGAGAGAGAGAGAGAGAGAGAGAGAGAGAGAGAGAGAGAGAAAGAGAGAGAGAGAGAGAACGAGAGAGAGAGAGAGAGAGAGAGAGAGAGAGAGAGAGAGAGAGAGAGAGAGAGACAGAGAGAGAGAAAATGTCTCTAAAAAATATGAAGATTCGGGGGTGGGGGTGGGCAGCGGGAACAAGTTAA
The DNA here is from genome assembly GCA_018398815.1 of Conus ventricosus. Classification (NCBI taxonomy): domain Eukaryota; kingdom Metazoa; phylum Mollusca; class Gastropoda; order Neogastropoda; family Conidae; genus Conus; species Conus ventricosus. The sequence continues at coordinate 37,082,602 of CM031600.1, forward strand.
AATTAGTTCAATATTTTGTTCCCTCGGCGTTCACTACCACCACCACCCCCTCTCCGTCCACCTCCACCGCCTTCCCCTCCTACAAGAAGAGCGAAAAATAGCTAACTTAAGCGAATCCTTTTCCTTTTGTAAAATTCTCTCTCTCTCTCTCTCTCTCTCTCTCTCTCTCTCTCTCTCTCTCTCTCTCTCTCTCATGGATTTTAGGTGCAGGGCTGCAGAATCTCTAGGAGAACACACGGATGGTTGTGTTTCAGTTAAACAGTTCCAAGAGGAATGAAGTCCATTTGAGCAGGTTCCTTTCTCAGAAGACAAAGGACATCAAACTGCTGCTCACTAACCCCGCCGACCACCCTCATCCCTCACTGTTGATCATGAAAGGCAGCTCAGATTTGCCTCAAGATGGGGATTTACACGCTGCAATCTCTCCAAGCAGACGCAGGGGATCTGACGGCCTCATCGTCTTCAGCCATGGGTCATTGAAAGCGCTCCTCGAGACTATTCTGAAGATGCAGCGCGCTTCTGTGTTTGTCTTCATCGAAAGATGGGATGGTGTGATTCTGATAGCCCCTAACCAACCCCGTAAGTCTTTTGCCGTCGATGAGTGTTTAATGTCCGTTTCTGTTCGGTTGCCCGGAATCAATTAACTCAGCCCTTTATCTGAGAGTGTTTGATGTCCATTTCTATTCTGCTAGCCTGTGTCAATAAAGCCGGCCCTTCGTCTATCTACCAGTATTTCCCCCCTTCTCTTCTCTGCCGGCCTGTGTCAATAAATTCGGCGTTTCGTTTGTGCTGGCGTGCTGTACGTCTTGGTTTCTCTCTAGCAATTTTCGAGATAAACAATGGCCAGACGACCTGAGAGCAAAAGACCAAACTGCAGACAGGATGTCTGCACTGCTTTCACTGGCCACATTGCCAGGGGAAGAACCAAGAGCAATAACAGTTGATAAACAGTGTCGGAATGAATGAACCAGGTGGAACACAGAGAGTGAAAAGGAACTGGAAGGGAGAGGAAGCGCAATATGTAACACAAACCTTACATTCTTTCGGTTTTATATGTTACCCTAATCAGGTTTTGAGGGTTCTATACTCGGCAGCTCCGATTCTTCAACTCCTGTGCTTCCTCAATTCAGCATAAAATGTTCTGAAAGAATGTGGGAAATTTGAAAGAGACCACTGTACTTTAAACTAGCTTGCCTCCAAAAGATGGGAGGATATTGTTTAGCCTAGATCTTACAGAGAATAATTTAAGAAGAATTTCCGAAAAGCAATATCATTGGAGGAGTGAGGTATAGCAGTCAAGGACCGGAAATTGAAACCAGCCATTCGACTGACAGCCATGGGTAACCTTGACTGGCGAACTCCTTCGCAACTGCCTAGCCCGGAAGGGAGCCTGACTGGACAAGAACGCTCTTCTCTCCTACTCCGACCTTCTCTCCATCACGTGTGTCAGTCTTAGTCTGGTGATCTCTCTCACCTCTCACTTCACCACGGGCTGGGGGACAGGGGAGAGGAGACAATAAATTTAGGAGAGGCAGGAACATAACACAGCAACATCAGAACAAACTGCTTGGTTACATATTTCTCACATGTTCTCCCTTAGAGAAAGCATGGCGGACATAAGATACTCAACACACCCATTATTGCTATAATCTGTCTCCCTCTTAAAAGTTTTTTTCTTTTTGTAAGTAAACTGTTACAATGTGGAATCCTTTAGCAATTCAAACTGTCACTGTGACGATGGCTGATAAAAAAAAATCCAAGTAACGAAAAGCGTAAGATCTGTCTTGAAATCCAGATTGGGAAGATACGTTCAATTAAAGAAAGCAGAAAATGAGTATGACAATGACAACTATCCTTGTTTGAAAACGACTACCTGCGCGCTCTCTCTCTCTCCACATAAATGACAAATTGGAATGTTACAACCTGATGCGACGGTACAAACAGTAAACAATCAAATACGAAGCAACTTTCCTGCAATGTAGCTGGTGAGATTAACGCCATATTGGCTGGGGAACCTTCTTGCTATATGAAGCCAGGTGTTCATTGTGCATTTTCAATTTTGGTTATCATACACCAACCATGACACTATTCTGTAATCCCAAATTTAAACACTTCATTCAGTCATCAAACGATGACACGGAGGTTGAGCTCTGTTCCGACGCTGAAGCCAGTGGTCTAGCATGAATCCTATAGCTTGGCGAGTCACAATGCCACCACTCCAACCAAGCTCTTCTCCGCTCCACGAAGCAAGAACTGCAGGCTTAACACACGGTTCACACGAGAGCAACTTTTACTGCCAACAAATAGGGGGTCTATTTGCCAACTCGATGTGCAACAAATCAAAAATAGATTTTGGCCAAAGTTGCTTCGTCATATGTGAACGCAAGAGGCAACTATATGGCAACTCCGTAGCTCCGCCCCTTTTTTTTGCTGGCTTGGCCTACGTGCGCGACCTACTTTCCTTGTAGTTGCCAGGTAGGTTGCAACTTTTGCAAGCAACTTCTGGAAAAGTTGCCAGCTGCAATAGCAAAGTATGAAAATTTTCTCCAAAACTTGGCCCTTTGATACTGTTCCGACGACAACTCACCGAGGTTGCATGCATGTTGCCGACACGCACAACAAAAAGTTGTCATGCAAGCAACAAATTCGTGCTTGCATGCGTGTGGAAAAAAGCGAGAAAAGCGTGGCGGCACGTGCCGCTTTTTGTCGCACGCATGCACTTCGCTCCGCCCCTTTTTTGTTGCCTACCGGATATACTTGTGTTGCCAAGCTGTTCACACAAAAGCAACTTGAAGTTGTCATGCAAAAGTTGCCAACCCCACCAAAAGTTATATCTCCCGACGTTCAACTTTTGGCTGTGACAACTTCATAGGCAACTTTTATTGGGAAAATCCAATGGGGTCTAATTGGTTTATAATGAGTTGCTGTAGTGACAACTTTTGAAGCAACAATGTAGCAACACATAGGCAACTTGGAGTTGCCACCCATTGTTGCCTCATTGTTGCACTCGTGTGAACCAGGCATTAGGACGTCAATCGGCCGTTAAGTTACCACACGTTGGCTGCCTAATCGAGCTGGCAACGCGGTTAAAGAGGTGATGGAAATGGGCGTGGAGGAGGTCAGGGTCACACCACTGCAGTCCACAGGCCGGGGTCTCTGGAGGGCGGGGCTTTACTTCAGCCCATCACTTGGCGTATGGCACCAGGTCACACAGACTCTGCACCGTCCCAAGGCCTGTTGCTCTGGTTGATAACTGTTTTTTTTTTTTAAGCCTCCTTTGTAGGTGATCTAACTCTAAAAAGTGTTAATGACTGACTTGTCAACACACTATAAATCATGGAACCAAACACGTAAAACAACACACACACACACACACACACACACACACAACGCAAAAAGAAAAGAAAAAAAAACAGTTAAAAAACAACAACAACAAAAAACAACCATCAATCAAAAACGCAAAACGCCACACAAAACAACAAAGAAAAAACAAATTACCAATACGCACGTGCAAACAAAACAACAAAGAAAAAAAACAAATTACCAAAACGCACGTGCAAAGCATTTTGAGACGGTAATTCAAAACCTACAACAAGTGGGCTGAAAGTTCGAACTGAATCTGAACGCGAGAACAAGATGATGCATGTGTCTTTTTCTTTCGTTCTTGTCTGTAATGTTTTCCCTGCTGTCCCTCTTCTCCTGTATGTTCTCATTTGCTGCTCTCATCATCCTTGGTTTTATTCTCTCTCATCAGTGACCCATCTTCTTCACAGAGGTCGTGTCTACTTGACTCTTTTCATAAAAGGATGACTGAATGATTGAATGAAGTCTGCTTCAATTCAATATCATGTTCGTCAGAAAAAAAAGGTGAAATAAGAGATAGGACAGGTGAAGGCAGACGAAGGATGACATGTTGAGGAAAACAAGGAGAAACAGACGGAAGGTAAAACAAATAAGAGCAATAAACAAAAGGAGACCAAGCATGAATAGGAGAACAAAAGGTAAGAAGGAGAAAAGGATGAATTAAGAGATGGGTAAATGGAGAGGTGGGAAGAGAGGAACGAAAGAAGATAAAGGAGAAACACGAGGAAAGCAACCAGGAGAAAGAGAAGAAAAAAAATCAATCAAAAAAAGGAGAACAAGGATGGAAGAGCAGTACAGACAGTAAAAAGGAGAAGAATGAGCAGCAGCTCGAGAAGAAGAAATCAGGTGGAGAAAGGGGAAGACAATTTGGTGGAGGAGAATAAGAAGTAAACGACAGACGAATGAGGAGGAGAGAAAGAAATAAGGAGAAAACATTATTTGAAGAAAAAGGGTTAACAGGATAACAATGAGGAGAAGAGCAAGAAATGAGAAGAAGAAGACATAAAAGAAGAAGGAAGAGAAAGTGAAACAGGAGGTGGAGAAAAAGAAACAAAAGCTATGGGAGGAGAAAAAGAAGAAACAGGAGGAGGAGGAGGAGGAGGTATAGAGGAAAAAAAAGAGGTGGAGGAGAAGATGCGCGAAAAAAGGAGGTAGAGAGAGGTGGAGGAGGGGAAAGAAGGGGAGGGCAAGAAAGAAGAAAAGGAGGAGGAGGAGAACGTGTAGATAGAAGAGGTGGTGGAGGGGAAGGAGAAGGAAGGATGAGAAAGAAATGGCAGGGGAAAAAAGCAGTGAAAAGGGGGGAGGGGGATAAAAAGAAACATGCGTGCCATTTAAAGCGAAGCACTCTTTCGGCCTCTTTGACATTTCCAACGGCTAAGGAGACGGCGAGGGCTGCTTCTCTCCCCTTCCAACCTGAACAACGTCTTCGGGCCAACAGCTCTTCCTGTCCGCAGTCAAGTACGGGAAAAAATAATAAAGGGGGCTTTGCTTCCTCGTCAGTCCCCCCCCCCTCCCCTCCCCTCCCATCCTTCCCCTCCCCTACCTCTCCCTCCTTCTCTCACCTTTCCTTTGTCTCTTCGTATTGATCGTCCGCACACACGAGCAGACACACATACCTTCATAAAGAGAAAGGGGAGGAAACAGTGATGGGTTGAGAAAGAGAGACACAGTCAAAAAGTGGTAAACGAGACAGAGATAGACAGCGAGAGCGAAAGAGCGAGAGAGCGAGGGAAAGAGAGAGAGAGAGAGAGAGAGAGAGAGAGAGAGAGAGAGAGAGAGGAGAGAGAGAGAGAGAGAGTAGGATGATGAGCGTCAGGGGGTGTGGGGGGGGGGGGGGGGAGAATGGAAAGGAGGGCACACGAAAATTCCCGGCTGCATCGATAACAGACCTCATTCCTCGCGGGCCACCCTGACTGGAGATATATGACTACAATACTCCCCGAGGGTAACCAGTAACGAGATATATTCCACTATCAATATCTGATCACCGTGACACAGCAAGGAAACCTTATTGGCAAACGGCCCTGCATTAATCGTGGCCCAGCGAAGCCATACACATCATGATGAGGAATCAGCACACAAGTTCTATCTGTCCTTGCTCCCCCCCCCCACCCCTCCCCCTCACATCTCTCGTCCCTTTGAATAAGGTCGTCTTTTGCCATTCCAATACTACCAGACTGTAAATGGTCAGCAGAGCGTTTTCCTTTTTGGGGGGATTAGTCTTCCGTCTAAATATGTGATTCCTGATATTAGGTGGTATTATCATCGCCTCGCCGAAAATTGCTGTCTGGTTGGTTAATGGAGGCAGGCAATCTCATGTCAACAGATGCTAATTGTGATCTAGACAGACAGACATGAATAACTTACACCGAAGAAGTCGATGGTCTACAGAATGCCCAAACGACAAGAGAGAGAGAGAGAGAGAGAGAGAGAGAGAGGAGAGAGAGAGAGAGAGAGAGAGAGAGAGAGAGAGAGAGAGAGAGAGAGAGAGAGAGGAGAGAGAGAGAGAGGAGAGAGAGAGAGAGAGAGAGAGAGAGAGAAGGAATGAGTAAATGAATGAAAAGAGATGAAGAAGAAACACGACAAGACAGAAGAGTTTTCCAATTTCTGGATTGATTAGCTAGACAACTTTTACGTGATGACCATGAAAGGAAGAGCTTGCCTCTTTAAAAAGTGAATTGTAATGCATTCTATTAGAGGAGAGTAACTACACACAGCAATTAACATCCCTTACACAACGCATTTTTTTTGCCTTGATTCTTTTCGGTGGTGAGGACAAAGACTGACATCTGATTTCCTGAGAAGCACGGTCTGCCTACAGACAATGTTAGACCACCATCTCAACGCCAGCGTCGTTCGTCGCCTTCAGGCACAATCCTGTAGGTAAAGACACTATTTCACAGTCATCAAAATTTCAGAACGCCGAAAACTCCCAACGACTAGGGAATACGAGTTTGCAACAGACGCTGCTTGGGGGTGAAAGAGAAAGATGGCTTCCATTTCAAGCGACGGATGCCATAGTGCAAAGCCATCTGTCATTCAATGCAGCCATGACAACAATTTGAGACACAACTCTTTTTCCGACAAAACACCAAAGTTCCACACACACATACGCATACACTCACACACGCATACACTCACACACATACCGAGAGAGAGAGAGAGAGAGAGAGAGAGAGAGAGAGAGAGAGAGAGAGAGAGAGAGGAGAGAGAGATCATGCTGAAAACCTGATCACAATATTTCTCAAAAAAAAAAAAAAAAAAAAAACAACAACATTGCAATGGATCTAAACCATTTCCAAGAAAACAAAAGGATAGTTTACCCGAAAGAGACACGACAAACAACAGGAAGAATTAACATTTGAATTGTTGTGCATTTTCTACCACTGAATTCTCTACAGCAATAGCAAAAACCTGTAAACTACATGCCATATATGAACGAGGGGTGGGAAAATCCCCTACATATACAAAGATCTGAAAGCGACAGCATTCTTGAAAAGAAGGCTTCAAGAATATGTCCTCCAAGCAGAGAGGGACCCCCCCCCCCCCAAAAAAAAAAAAAAAAAAAAAAAAAAAAAAAACCCCGAGGATTATTGTAAGAGTTCAAGATTTTTGCGAAAGACGCTAAAGTGGACGAAAATGACAGGACGATGAAGAAGAAAGTGTAGGAGAGAGAGAGAGAGAGAGAGAGAGAGAGAGAGAGAGAGGAGAGAGAGAGAGAGAGAGAGAGAGAGAGAGAGAGGGCAGGCTCCACAAAAATGCCAGAATACACGCATAAACCCACACACGCGCACGCGCTCTCACCCAGACAGTTTCATTTTAAGTGGCATTTGATGGACGTGTGCCCCTGTGCATTGCTCTCAACCCAACAATTGTCAGCATGAAAGCAACTGAAGTCCAGACTTGATTGCCAGTAACGTCTCAGTGTCCATAAAAGCATGTGTGCGTGTGCGTGTGTGTACGCGCGTTCGCGCGCGCGCGCGTGTTGTATGTATGTATGTATGTATGTATGTATGTATGTGTGTGTGTGTGTGTGTGTGTGTGTATGTGTGTGTGTGTGTGTGTGTGTGTGTGTGTGTGTGTGTGTGTGAGGAGAGAGAGAGAGATGAGAGAGAGAGAGAGAGAGAGAGGAGAGAGAGAGAGAGAGAGAGAGAGAGCGCACGGCCGTTTGGAGACCTATCTACTGTAACAATAAAAGAAGAAACAAAGTTTGAAGGGTACCCTCTTTCAAATCCATTGTTGAACTTGTGATCAGGGTTCCAAAACTTCAAACCCATCAGCCCTTTCCCAAGTTAAGAATGGTAAAATATTATCATAATGACGCCGTATTATGACCACGCAGACCTGTATGTATTTGTGGACAGAGCAACAGGCTGGGCAATTTCGATGCGGGTACATGTGTATTTAGAGAGATCGACGATTCTCTTTTCTCTTCTCGACTGAATAAAACATCACAGGGACGAGGAAAACGATTTTAGCAGTGAGTTTATGTCTCAGGAGTGGATTTGGCTGTGCACTAATACAGGATCATTTCCCTTTTCGGTCAGTGACATATTAAACAATAGACGGACTTAAAATGTGAACAATACCATTCATAGTACTCCCTCACAGATGGTAAGACACACAAAAGCCTTATCTAGATACACGCAGATGATTTTCATGCAGACGCCTAAGTTGTGATCCAATAAAACTCTCGTGCTGTGCAGTCTTTACCCATTTCAGTTAGGCACTTTACCCAACGTTTGCACTTGTTTCACTTTTTTTTCTTTTTTCTTTTCTTTTTGTTGTTTTGGTTTTGTTTATTTACTTGCGTTCCAAATCATAGCTTTCGCAAGATTTCCTTTCTGATCATCTACCTTTATGTGACGTTTCATTCCCTAAAACACTCCTTTGTGAATTACGAAGATTGGAAGGGATGGGCGAAGAAGATGGACGGGGAGGGAAGAAAACTGCATTTCCAACCTTACATTTTCCGAACAAAGGCAGAGATTTCTCGACAGTTACCACTGACAAAAGTAGCTTATGATCTGTGACAGGAAGCAGACAGACGTTGAGAGAGGTATGTTGTTTTGGAAAGAGGGGCCAAGTGGAAACTCTTCCTTTGTCTTCTGCTGGGGGCGGCGCTTGTGTTTTTTGACTGAGGGCATATTTGTCTGCCCGTGTTTGGTTTCTAGAACTCAAGAACACATTATTTACGTCTGGCTGGAAACAGCTGCTGATTTTTGTGGCGCTGCTTACTGTCGCTGTTTTTCTTTTCTAAAAGAGAGAGAGAGAGAGAGAGAGAGAGAGAGAGAGAGAGGAGAGAGAGAGGAGAGAGAGAGGAGAGAGAGAATATACGAGTCAAACTGTATCATCATATACATGTTGTTAGGTTTGAAAAAGAAACTTCAACTTATGCTTAAAAACAGCTGTCCACTGATTTTTTAGTCCTAACTTCCCTCAGGCAGAGGTCCCTGTTCAGGGACGGCTGTAAGCCAAAACGATGCAACTCACCGAGTAAGTAGAGCTTCAAAAACTATCCGCCTAACACAAATGGATTCTGCGATACAATGATCGAAAATGACGCTGAATGAAAACTTAGAATCTGGTTTTAAAATAACAACAAAGCTATATGAATACTCATTGACTAACTCAAAAGCTGCTCCTGTTGGCAATACGCTTTTTAAGTATAACGCCCGGATGTTTTGCTGCATCTACACCTTAAGTCCTGCAGCAGGCTGTAGTGTTGTTACTCCACCCTCCCAATCCAACCAACCGAAAAAGAACAAGTGCGTGGACGTAGGCGCGTACTGGCTTATCTTAACTTTGTGTGAAAAGAACGCGAAGGTTTAAAATCCAGTGAAGCTCAACAGATTCACTTCACCCTGGATGGACGCCATCAAGCCTGTGGAACGATGTTCAACGGGGATGTTCCAACAGCCGCTTTACTGTCTTTAGCAAACCCCGAGGTCCAGATCTTGCCCAGAAACACTACTATGTGTTAAAAAAACAACTTTCTGGCAGTCCTTGACCTATCGCAATAGATAAAAACTGTCTACCTGCGCGGGAATCGATTTACTGCTTTTTGGTCCCTCTGTAATAAGCTGGTTCGTCCGCGCTGTTGTGGTTGTCAAAAGCAGGTGGATGGGGGTAGGGCGGGGAGGGAGTTGGCATGCCTCGGTCCACCAGAGTCTGATGGAGGACGAAAATCTATGACAGCAATCGATCGTTTCAAGTTTGGTTAAAGGGCTTTATATAAGTATTTCTTGTTGCCCTGTCTCATTTACTCTTGTAACATTTGCGACAATGTTGAAATAAAATACTGTTTAAACCAACTACAGGGTAACCAACCTTTCGAACGTGAAAAACAGTATTCGTGTTGAGAGGTTTGGGGGAAGTCGGTGCTTCCCTATTGAAATCACGGAGACGATGCTCGGTCGCTGCGGCACTCTTTGGCCAGAGAAACAGCCTAGCTCTTTCACTGATACAGAATACTAGATTCAGGTATAAAAAGCAAGCAAACAAACTAAAGCGCAAATCGGCAACATGTCAACGCCGTTTTCTCCCCGTCTTTATTTTCTCGCTAAAGGTAATCTAAACTGGTAAAATGAATAAGAACTGGTCATGACCGTCAGCATCGCTGCATAAATTTAGCCAGGTCAAGACATGCTTTGCCATTTATCTCTTTCCTTACTTTCATCTTCTTCGCTCTTTCAGCTAACGTACGCGCCGAGACATCGTACATTAAAACCCTTTTAAGGTAAACGCTTACCACAAAGAGAAAAGTTCTTCACTGATAAACGTAATCCAGTTCACTTACCAAACCCTTAAGGAATGGACTCGGGGGGCTTTAGCGCTTTAAAGGAATGAACCGTTCGGCTCTGCATGTTTAAGGGACGGGCAGATGGCATGGCTCTCCCCCTTTGAGGACAGGATCCTTGGACTTCCCGCCGACACAGACTGTGTTTTAGTCGCCGTCCATCGAACAGACGGAGAGGACTTTGGGATTAGATTGACTCCACTTCCGCTGAAGGACGGCCAAGCTAAGTCAATACAGTTTCTAAAAAGCTTTCCAGTGTTACTGGTAGAGAGGGACGAGGGAGGGAGGAAGGAGGAAGGAAAAAGCGGGGGAAGGACGCCGCGGGAGGGAGGACATGGAAAAGTGTTACCATGTTTATGCCTTTGCCCTCATGACCGGGTGCAAATAAACAAACATTGATCCAATCTGGCAGTTACAGACAATGTTATCGTCTTCAACATTTAGCAGTAAGTTTTAGGACATATGTACATGACACAGTTTAAACACTTTGTAAGAATAGATTTTCACAAATATATGATAGTTTGTCTATGCATACATGTCATACGCAACATGAATCTATACTGAATCGGCATCTTGTAAGAAAAGGACACACATACAACAACAACAAAGAGAGAGAGAGAGGAGAGAGAGAGAGAGAGAGAGAGAGAGAGAACATACATCAAGCCAAGTAAGTTAGAAAACAAAAACTCAATAAATCACAGGATACTAAAGAGCCCAATCTTTCTTTAAACAAACAAACAAGCAGGTAAGATAACAAACGAACACACCAACAAACCCACTTAAGACGCGTTCTTCCTGAACACGTTACAATGTCTTCGAACAGGGACTTCAGGAGACATTGCTTCTGACTAAATGAACCATCTCCTTTCCCTCATTTCCACGCCTGTCCGCGCGCGCGCGCGCGCGCGCGCGCACACACACACACACACACACACACACACACACACACACACACACAGCGCTGAAGGACTGAACTGGATATGGATACAGCGCGGCATTAGACCTACTTAGGCAGAGTACGGGAAGTAAAGACGTCTACATGTGTCTTACTTTTTTGGATTCCGCGGCGACGGAGCCGTCCTCGGGGAAGAGTTTTCTGCCCATGACGGTTCTTGTGATGTCACCACTGGCTAGGGAGATAAACGATGCGGTTCTGCTGACGTCACCACCAATGAGGGAGGTTAAGTGTCACACAGTCCTGCCAACGTCAACACTAGCCAGGGTGGTAATGTCGCCACTAGCCAGGGAGGTAGACCCTCACGGTTCTGATGACGTATTTACTTTGCAAAGGGTGGTAGGACAAAACAGTATTTGCTGACGCCACCACAAGCCACAGAGATGGTACCACACGGTTCTGCTGACGTCGCCACTTGTCAGGGAGGTAGTAAACTAGGACTTTACGGTTCTGCTGGGTAGAGAAGTTAACAGTTCCACAGCGTTGTTAAAGTCACCATGAAAAAAAGGTACCAAGTCAGAAAATGTTCAGGAGGATCTGGTCATCGATATCACACCCACCTCTGAGGTGTATTTTGGTACGTAAGTCCAATACTGTTAAGTACTTCCCCCCCCCCCCTCCTTTCTTTTCCCTCACTGACTTTTATCTCCAGTGTATAACATTCAGTAGTGTATCACACACAGTTCTAACAATGTTAGTCCCATCATACTGCGGCTCCTTCTAGGCACGCAGCACACATCAGAAACGTTCACAGCAAGCGAATCAATGTCCGTTTGTCTTCAACACCCGGGGGGACACTTCACATTGTTCCAGTGCCTATTCTTCTTGCTTCCTGACTGGATCCCCTGAGCAGTGTAGCGTGCGACCAGCAGTGTTGTGTCCGTGTCTGTGGACTCTCCGGCTAATTATGCTTTTATCGACGGAGGCGCCGTGCAGCCAGCCTCCCGGTGTCGGCTTGAATTTTATGCTCTGCAATCTGCAAGTCTTCGGGGAGCAGGAAGCGTTAGTCGGCCTCTGTAGATCACCAGTTCAATGCTCCGCCACTAACAATGGTGTGTGTGTGTGTGTGTGTGTGCGTGTGTGTGTGTGTGTGTGTGTGTGTGTGTGTGTGTGTGTGTGTGTGTGTGTGTGTGTGTGTGTGTGTGTGTGTGTGTGTGTGTGTGTGCGTGCCCGCATGCGTGCGTGCGTGTGTGCGTGTGTGTGTGTGTGTGTGTGTGTGTGGTGTGTGTGAATCAGTACAATGTCGACCCCACTAACATATGTTGCCTTTGACACATTTTAAATACGCACTGCACGTTGCATGTTTCAGACTTCATATAATCTAAACCTCCGTTTGACTACATTTGTTTTCTTTTGCGCTACAATGGAACCTAAACGGGTTATATCCGTATGGGTGTCGTTATAATTTGATCTGGCATTATCAGAATACTAACAAAAGACTGTTTTGTGTTCGCAGTCAGAAACTCGGGGTTCGGATCCTCTACATACAAACGGCCATTTTCACTGTCCATCCTAACTCGTGCCTCTGTTGATGCCAACCTAAGTCCCCCTACTATACAGACAGAGTCAACACCCGTGTGATATACTATCTTTGGCTAGTGTTAACCTGTAACCTGAGTCTAACTATGACATGATATGAAACTTGAATGTAATTATACTGTGTCACGGTAAATAATAAGCAGATTGTAAAAAGACTATATTTTGGACATTCTGACGTCCTTCTCTTGCAGTTTTTCGACAGTATACCATACAAGTTATTCAAAACTTAATTTGCTACCAGAGTGATCGATAATGCTGAACTGTCCTCGGAACCTGCCTGTCTCGATTTCCATAAAGTGAAACATTTTACACAGACTCAGCTGACTCGAGGGAAAGACCTCCGCCACCTATCCCCATCAATGTCTTTCTGCTCAACTGGTCCACGAATATAAAATCTGCCTGGGACAGGGGAAAAAAGAAGACACTACAGACAGAAGTCGTTTCCCGACACCCCGAGTGAATAAGCTACAGGGAAGAGGGACGAAGACTGGAAAGGGGAGGGAGGGGGACCGTACAGTCTTGCCCACTCGGAGGTACCACGTGCACATTAAGAAAGAACACTTCGCCTGCTGCCGAACAAAGTCATTAAGAGCTCCAGCACGCAATACTACGGCACTGGCTGATTCCTTAATTAACTGTGCCGGTGGAAGCATGGATCGATCGTGTACCGCCGAGTGCTTAGCGCTGTGATCCGCTTCCCCAATGGAGGTCTTCGGTTCCTTCCACACATAAATTCACTTTATCCACTCTGTAATTGTTATTTAGCATGTTCTTTGCTTAAAAAAACACCCCAACAACAAATGATTAGATCAGTGCACGAGTTAGTTTGTCTGTTCCTGTCTACTTTAACTGCGATATTAAGCAAGTGTGTGTGTGTGTGTGTGTGTGTGTGTGTGTGTGTGTGTGTGTGTGTGTGTGTGTGTGTGTGTGTGTGCCTGTCAGTACAACCTTGAGTTAATCTGACAATAAATTGGTTTCAGTCAGTCAGTGCGTGTGTGTGTGTGTGTGTGTGTGTGTGTGTGTGTGTGTGTGTGTGTGTGTGTGTGTGTGTGTGTCCCCGCGCGAGTTTATGAGAGATTATTCAAGAAATAAAAACATCCAAAATGCCACATTTTATCACTTAGAATCTGCCATGATCAGCATATGCATGGAACTCCCGGTAAATCCTCATGGGCACGTGGTACTGAAAGGTCACAATGTCCTTTCAACATACGTTTGAATTCAACACGTCTCCCACTGCATTCTCTTCTGGAACAAGATAACCACACTTCGCGGATTGTGATGCCAACAATACCACGATTTCTGGGTATTCTTTGACTGCTAAAATCACAAGTAGCGGTCACGTGTGTGCCAGTATATACGGACATTCTCAAAGGTGCACGCGAGGTGTGTGTGTGTGTGTGTGTGTGTGTGTGTGTGTGTGTGTGTGTGTGTGTGTGTGTGTGTGTGTGTGCGCGCGCGCGCCTACGAAATGTGTGTACAATTCCAGTATAAACTTCACTCGCCAAGCACGAACTACACAAGAAGGAAATGGTGAAAATCTATGTATCGCCACTTAGGAACATTCAGGCGGATTTACTTTCTTATGAGAACACAAAAAATGTCACATTTCAATCTCTCGTAATGTCCTATTAAGGAAAAGAAAAAAAAATCACAAAATGCATTTTGACATCTAGAAGCTATGCCTCCCACGCTCTAGGCCGACAGCTGTAACGTCATTTTTTTTTTTACCACTCTGACAGCACGCCAGCACAGCCGCCAGCGGCTCTCGTTCAAGCCCCGACAGCATAATGGACACGAAATCGCCTTTCACTCCCTCCCATCTCTCCTACTTCACCCTTGACGAAGCCGCAGCGTTGAGCGGTTGATGGCAGGCAGGATGGGTGGGAACCGAGGCAGAGAGCAGCAGGAGCGGTAGTAGTGGGAGGCTGGGCACACCTGAGAGGCCCGGGACAGCCGATCAACCTCCCGTTCGATAACCGGGCCGAAAGGAAACGGCGCCAAACAGGACACACCAGGTCGAGTACCATCTGCAGCGGACGGGTCATTTCCGCTGCAAAGTCTCTCGACCAACTCTCGAGCAAAACCTCGGACCACTGGTACCTTGGCTTCCTGGTCGCCTGTCTGCATCATCTGGGAAGTCGTCAAGGACCGAGAGAAGATGGTGGTGGAAAAGAGCCAAGGTTATCTACCCTAGAGCCAAGGTTATCTTCCCTTCGGATGTCGAATCACGTGTCTCTGGAAGGAAAGACTCGACACAACAGGAAACAGCTTCCACCACTTGCACTGTCAGCAGACACAACAGGAAACAGCTTCCACCACTTGCACTGTCAGCAGATACAACAGGAAACAGCTTCCACCACTTGCACTGTCAGCAGACACAACAGGAAACAGCTTCCACCACTTGCACTGTCAGCAGATACAACAGGAAACAGCTTCCACCACTTGCACTGTCAGCAGACACAACAGGAAACAGCTTCCACCACTTGCACTGTCAGCAGACACAACAGGAAACAGCTTCCACCACTTGCACTGTCAGCAGATACGGAGTCTAGTACTTTACGTCCGGTTTTGAGTCAAGCTCATTAAATGTGTACCTGCTTTTTTCGCACATCATCAAGTATGAATAAAAACATCACAGCGTCCGGTTTGAAATTGCGCAATAACGTGGAGAGTAACTGGTTGTGACATCTTATGCATTAAGAGCTTCGGCGATTTCAGTTATTGACTGCATTAGGGAATAAAAGGTGTCTGCAGAGAAAAAAAGCGAATTCTGCATGATCTACATTATCCACCCATTTCTCCTTTATTCGTTTTCTATTCGCGTATCACTCATCTTGCAGTCTTGTTTTTGCAAGAGCTGACATGAATGTGCGCTTGATTATGTGTTTTCTTGCTTTCCTATCGTGGCATATCTTTTCTTTCATACACGCTGTTACATACAAGTAATTCAATTTTTTAAGTAGCTTTCAACCATCTAATGTCGCATTCCCCTTCAGTGGTATTACCCTCTTTCCGTTTATTCTAACCTTCCCTACGAACGGCCGACACCAGATTCATCTTGTCACAGTCTTGCACGACTGTCAACTATGAGCAGTCAACATGAGGTCATCAGAAGGCAGCCAACCAGAGGTGACACATCTCTGCTGCTGAGCCGCTTCGGTGGTGTTTTGATCCAAAATGGGTATATTTGTATTTGAAGCAGAACATAATTAATTCGACATTATCACCCTTTTAGACAAAAATACTGAACACGTGTAGGGCACTGCTTACAAAGCACTGTATTAACAATGACTGATCAGCTGGGAATCAGCTTGAGTGAGAATTTCTCATCTGAAGGGCTCTACTACGTTCATTCAACGAGAGCCCATGACCTTGTCATCACTGAAGACTGGCAAGAACTGACCAAAGAACACAGGGTGTAAAGAACATTGAGAATAAGGTGTTCACGAGAGCAGCACACGAAGGATAACAAACTTCTTTTTCTTTAAACAGTGATCAATGAGGATGATTAAGATGAGGCTCTACTAATTTTTTGTTGTTGGTATGAGCATGCAATAAAACCCAGTGGCTCTGCTAAAACCATCCTCCAAGGAAACGGAAGGGACAACAGAAAAAAACGATGGACTGACAGCAATGCAGATAAGACAGGGGAAAACATCAGCAGAGGCCCAGACCTTGGCACACACCTGACACAACTAGAGGAGCCTTTTGAACTGCAGTGCCCCGATGATTCTCCACGGAGTTCAGCGAGAGGAGGAAAATGCTAATTGTGATTGCTTGGTCCATCTAAATACGTGAAATAAAGTTATCACATTCCTTATCGATCGATTTCTATCCCGGAGGAAATGACTACCATACGGCAAGCACTTGAGAAATGAAATAAAGACTAGCGATCTACCATCCCCAAATCCAAGAAGCCTTGGTTTGCTTTGCTTTGCTTGGTTTTAATGTCTTTTCGCAAAACAAGTGTTTTCAGACGGACCTCAGAATTGTTTGACATCGTCAGTTATATAAAACAGTTATCATACAATGGGCATGCCCAAATCCCCCCATCCCTTCTCCTCAAGAAAAACAAATCTTCTTCAATACACGAACTGATTACAGAACAGTCCCAGTGGGGGGCTGGAACATTTTACTGTAGTTAAAAGTGAAAGAGTGATCATCGATAATGACTTTTAGCTGCAGAACGTTCCAAAACAGCATTCTGCTTCCCACTTCCCCTTCGGTTCCCAATAAGGACGCCAATGACAAGGACAAAGGCGATTACGCACTAACAAATAGAGTTGCCATGTCAGTATTCATTCCCTCTCCTTGCAGTGTGTCCGATACCATGGGGAAAGTAGCATGTCCCTAACCCCTTCCACACCGGAGATGGCGAGCACTAAGACTTGATGAAAGGTCTCCTAAGTCGACCTCTTGTCTACAGCCTCCACGCCTCTCCCAAGGCAGCGGTGGCGTAACGAAGCCCCCCTTAACGTGATTTGCACAAGACGGGGCTGGAGCTGGCAGCTACAAGCCAATCATCTTCTTGTTCCAGCATCCCACGCTCATCTGCCTAATGAGGACGGCGCCAGACCTAATTCGGCACGACGTCCCTAAGGTTTTAATATGTGTTTTTTGCCGTCTTACTTACACCTTTATCTTACAGAGAAACAAACGTAATCCGGCAATCATCTGCTCAAGTTACCAGGGAGAGAACTGTTACGGAAACAAGACGCTGTGGAGAGTAAGTACACCGCGGACTCCTTCTACCAATTAGGAGAGTCATATTTTTGGTGCTTGGCGACAAAAATGATGGCTGAACATAATTCGTGTAGATTTCCTCTTCGGCCTTTAGCCATTTTAGACATCTGTCTTATTCATATCGAGAATAAAGGGAATTCCTAATGGAAAGAAGACTTTGTTAAACTTCCGCTTTGGCTTTTCTCTGCCTCTTCTATTTATGAATGTTACTGTTGTGTGTGTAAGGCTGCGCGCTTGGTCCAATTCTCTTCACTTCCGTCCGATCCGGGGTAAACCTCGGTATTTATGGTGATAGAATTTAGAGCATTCAATTAAACCACTGTAATCTTGCCAGGAGTCTCACTGACTTGCGCCGTAACTGTCCACAGAATTCCTGACGGACATGAATGTAAGTCAGAATCAAACAGAAAATGTTAGCAGACCCTGTGGCGACTGTAATCTATTGATTTGGTCACAGTCCCCGTTACAACGGCGTCCCCACGTCTCTCGCTAAGGTGACGAGCCTGTCTGCTAAAGCACACATCAGGAGACAGTGTAAAAACATCCCGTTGTTTCTGGAGTCGGTCCCATCAATCCGGGTCTCTCTGTGGCAGACGGTCGTTCTCCCACCTTCCCATATGTCCCCTCAAAGAGTATGTAAGGTGAAAGACAGCGGGAAGGTGGTGGGGGCGGTGGTGGAGAGGAGGATCGAGAAGACAGAGTGAAGCTGGGGGAGCGAGTATAGAAAAAAAAGAGTTTCTCAGACACTTCAAATTTACTGCTGTTCGCCATTCAACGCGAGTTCTCCGTAAACCATCCGGTTTTGGACACACGAGACCATTCCTATAGTCTGTCCCGGAGTGGAAACCATTCGATTTCTTCCAATCACCCACCTTGGCGAGGCAGAGAAGACGCGAGGCAATAATACAAATGGAAGGCCGGTTCCAGGGCCAAGACCAGGAAAAGAACCACTCTTCTCCCACGTCACACCACGGAGGGGATTGAGAGGCAGCTCCACCTAATCACCCAAAAGACTCCCCAACTTGACACCCTGCCTGGGGGCGGGGGGAAAGGTGGGGGCTGGGGTGGCGGGGTGGGCGGGAGACGGTGGGCTGTCCCTCAGGGCTGGAGCCAATGGAGAGCATACACATATCAGACCCTATAGATTGGGAGAAACCTGAGATGGGGAGAAATATTTGAGATGTTTGGCAGCGGACTGTTCGTGGGTTCGCTTCTCCAGTCTGTTTTGGGTCAATTTACCGTCATTTCATTCCAAGACATGACGGTGCATTTCTTTCACCTTTTTTTTCTTCTTTTTTTTCCCCCTCTTCTTTTCTTTCTATCTGTTTTAAAGAGCTGTCTTGCTTGTTGTTCTGTTGGAGTTGCACTTAGTATCCCGGAAAAAAAGTTGGCGGTATATGGTTTTACAAAATGACGGAACTTCCTTCAAACACATACAAACATCAACGCGTACAATACGTTACTGACATTCAACTTAATTGTTTAAAAAGACGATTTTATTCATAAACCTACTGCATATTCATTTGATGTTTTACCGCACATTGCTTGCCTATAACATCTGCGCCGGAACTCAACAGCACCTCCTGAAATATTTACATACTTGAAGGGGATAAAAGAACAATTATTTACACTCTGGAGAAGTGGAGGCAGCCAGGCTGCTATTGTTTTAAAAACACTCACGCACAAAGGAATTCAAAGTATGGTTTACAACCGGTCGTTTCCTTTTCACTGGGAAGCTGTTCTCGGATATTTTACAGCGCCACTCCGGTCGATGTGAACATAGCAAGCTTTCTAGACAGACGCAGAAGTTTTCCCATACCCCAATATGGCATCAACATTATACGAGAACAAG
Source organism: Conus ventricosus (assembly GCA_018398815.1). NCBI lineage: Eukaryota > Metazoa > Mollusca > Gastropoda > Neogastropoda > Conidae > Conus > Conus ventricosus. The sequence goes on from CM031600.1 coordinate 37,101,856, forward strand.
CCTGGTAGTAAAGCTACCTTGATGGCTCACGTCGGACGGCCATCACAGGCGAACACTGCATTCCAGATTTTTTTTTTTTACAGCTTTATAACACTGTCAGGAAATGGTTTTGACGTTCCTTTGCTTGCTTTACCCACACAGTGTACGGTAACTCCCACGCCTCCAAACGTCCTACTTCTTCACAGAAAAAAAGTCACATGAAAACATACTAGCGAATCCCTCTAGTGACTTGTTTTCAACACATCTCAACATCGGATCATTCAGAAATCCACTTAGTGAATGTACAAGTGACACCGTCAGACCAAACCACCCAGACGTGCTGCACCGTGGCCTGCTGTCAGGAATGATCAAAGCAGCAGCACAACGAGGGGGGGATCGGCGAGAGGGAGCTGTCCACTGTTGCAGACCAGCACACAATGCCATTCCCGCACTCCAGCTGCGCTTCCACGCGGACAGCTTTGCAGCGTTTTGAACGTGGTCGCTTTTGTCTTTTCACCGGGATGGGAGGGGAAAAATCGATGATGAAACAGGCGAAGTGTGTTGAAAAAGGCCACAGGTTTACCTTTGCTGCGCGTCCCGACTCACCGCAGGCACCAAATGGGATTGCAGCGGAAATGTGAGCGACAGAAATGATAGAACAAGCAGGGAACCGTGCGGACACCAACCGACTCTTTGATGTCACTCTAGCCGGCGTCACAATCGTCAAATTGACAACACAATGATGGAACTACATTTGCCAAATTAGAAACGCCATAATCAACGTTTTCTACCCAGTCTCATCATTTGAAAGTAGTGTGAATCATGAAGATGTTTTTGCTGTGTCGACAGGTTCAACAAAATAATGCATTTAATCCTGAGTAAGGTTTAATTTTCAATGAATAGCAATGAATAGTCTGTCATACGACTTTCAAATGTCATCTTCACACATACGCACGCATGCACGCACGCACGCACACACGCACGCACGCACGCACGCACACCACACACACACACACACACACACACACACACACACACACACACACACACACACACACACACACTGTCGTTACGTGACGTAAATGAATAGGATTTTAAAATGTCAACTTGAACATGGTCTGAAAACAAATTTAGGTTGTTAAAATGCCAAGACTGAAGTTCATACGCTGGAACGAAAGCGGCGACTGTCACTTTTTCACACACGACAGACACCTTCATGCCTGAAAGTGCGTGACATACTGATGCTACGTTGGGCAGCAATGAAACCGTATTCGAAAGAATGGACAAAACCCTTTTCGTGTACACGAGTCACCATAACGAGTTATCATGAGCTGAAAAGAACTGGGTGTCCAGAGTATTATCAACACATGGTTATTGGCACAGAAAGACAACTCGCAAAGACTGAGTTAAAAAAAAAAAAAAAAAAAAAGAGAGAGAGAGAGAGAGAGAGAGTATGTGAGAGAGGAGAGAGAGAGAGAGTGTGTGTTGTGTGTGTGTGTGTGTGTGTTGGGCGCGGGAGCGCGCGTGCGCGTGTGTGTGAGTGTGTATGTTGCGAGTATGTTAACATACGTGCGACTATAACAAAATCGGCAACATGACATTTAGAAACAATAAAGAAAAAAAAAAAAAAAACCATCGCACGCAACAACTATCACTGAACACCGGCGAGGTGAGAACAAAACAACCCCTTCACCACCTCCCCACCCACCTCCACCACCCCCAACAAAAAAAAAAAAAAAAAAAAAAGAAAAATCCATACAAAATCCATTGTTTGAGCGGGAAAGTCAGACTGATCCAATATTGATGACGGCACGCGATCCGACGGCAGCGTCACGCCAACGCTGGCTCAGCGCGGAGAGGCCAATGGAGGGCTCACACCCGATCCCTCTGCTCCTCCCTCCCTCCCTCCCCTCACCCCACCCCCCCTCCCACTTCCCTGCCCATGCTGATTCCTCCTCTCACCCTTCCCCTGTGATCCCCGTCCCCACACCCCATACTGTCCCTCACCGTGATTTCATTATCGCCCAAACGCAGGCCGTTATCACGCTTGCTTTAAAGTTTCGCCAAATTCTCAGAATCTCGTTTGAAGAATTTTTTCTTTTTTCTTTCTGTCTTGTGTTCTGTGATTTCCTACCTCCTCCCTCTCACCCCATCCCTTTCCTCCTCTCCCATCTTTTTATAACGAGGATTGATTCAATCTGATCCTATTTCTATCAAAGGAACCATGGCTTTGTGATTTGCTGTGTGGTTTGTTAAAAGCTTCCATTATCGTTTTATTTCCCCTAGATAATGAGAAAGAAGAACTCAAGAAGAAGACGGGCTTTTTTCTCCACCCTTTCTGCAGCGAGCGTGCTGACACACGCATTCTGCTTGCGTAAACACGTGTGTGTGTGTGTGTGTGTGTGTGTGACTGAGTATAAAACCACATACTACACCTGCAAGCAGAATAATTTCATAATCCGAAGTGCGGAGCCTGTGCAGTTCAGGTTAAAAACAAAAACAAACAAAAACAACGAACTGGGAGACAGAGGAAGACACTGGCTACGGACATCAGCGCCGCGCTGTACTGGTCGATTCCTAAAGTTCTTGTGATCTTTCGCTTCTGATTAAAAGTTGTCCCAGGGTAAGCATTTTGATCCTTAATTAAACAGCCGTAGCTGTAACACCGTCGCTGCAGCCAACAGATGAAAGGGCGTTTGAATCTTTAAAACACTACACAAGACCGGTTGAGAGTCCTCTCTTCAGGAAACACAGATTGGCTCCTGTTGTACACTGCACAGTCCTCTTCTCCGGGTTCGCACATCGGATCACACACAATGGAGACCATGGTTGCAGACGTAAAGGCGGGAAAAATGTCACGTGGTTCATGTGTCATGACGTGCACTCCCGAACGTCAGCAACGAACGGGGCCCAGAAAAGAGCAAAGGAGCAGAGGCCAAGGCTCCAGAGAGAGATGCAATGGAACGTTTATTCAGCAGCCTTTCGGTAAAGAGATGCTACGGACGCACAAGACTGATGATGCCCGGAGCGGTCACGGCGGGCAAAATGGGCGACAGTCGATATCAAGGTTGCCACTGCCACCGAGCATCAGATGCTTTATTTAAAAAATAAAAAAAAAAAGAAGAAGAAGAAAAGAAAAGGACCTGGCCCTTTATCACAAAGCTGCTCACAGT
>CM031600.1:37117507-37120007 GCA_018398815.1 Conus ventricosus
CTAGGGTTTTTTTTTTTCTTCTTCTTTCTGACGTTCATACCCCTCACTCCCCCCCCCCATCCCACCACTACCTCCTCTATGTCGGATCCAGATTAGCAGTCTGGGTGCAGATTTTCTGGGAAGACGATTAATGAAGGTCATGCAAACATCGCGCACGCACACACAGACACACACAACCACACACACACACACATACGCGCGTGCACACACACATACATGCGCACGCGCACACACACACACACAAAACCAAACCCTGTCCAGAAACCCCTCCAGGACCTTCTTGAAACAAGAAGAGTTGATTAAACGTTATAAATAAACAAAGAATTGTTGCAAAAAGCTGACCAATTGCCATGGAATTACGACGAGTCAATGGTAGCGCTAACCTGTCTATATATTAGCGCGGGAGAAACAAAAAAAAAAGCAACTTTTTCACCCATTCTCTCTACCTCCTCCCTTTCCATCTAACAGTGACGTACTTCTCTCCAGCTCCCGCTTCCGCCACGTTTCACGCAGACAAAGAAAAAGCGACAGAAAGAGACTGAAGGGAGTACAAAATGTAGATCATTTTGGGAGGGTTGCTTGATTTCTCCCCGAGTTTTCCCAGAGACACGAGACACAGGGGTCTGCCCCTCCTGTACATAATTAACCTGCAAGCAGACGAAACATTACCGACAGGAGTATTTCACTTGGCTCGTCCTGTCTGTCTGCACCATAACTCAAGAAACAGATGGAGAGATCTTTGTCGCTCTCTACAGCGACTTCTTTTTTTCGGTCAGGGTCTACAAAAGGTACATTGCAAGGTAAGGTTCTTGGTGCACAATTGTCGAAATACCGAAAGAAACACTGTTTTGACACCGTTTTTTAACGATCAGTCATGCAGGGGATTTTAGAATAGTGTTTGCGTCCTTCTCTTGCACACCATCCTCATTAAAAAAAAAAAAAAAAAAAAAAAAAAATCTCCGCCTCGGTACTAAAGTAGGTTTGAAAACAATTCTAGTCCTCTCCTTTTCCCTTTCTGGTTGAAAAAGAAGCCAAAAGTGTTGCAGAGAGCATGGTGCAAACTGTATGTTAAACAAAGGTTGAAATTGTACAGCCTAAGAGCCACAACTGCGATGATTTACTGTGTTTATGGCACAGCATTACGGGAGGATTTCTGTGCTTAAGATTTACAGCAGTCTCGGAGGGGCACGTAGTCAAATGATTAGAGAGTTCAGATTCAGAACTGACAGTGGATCACTTGCGGCATTATGCTCTGCATAGTTATGCGGGGATTGTCTTCAGTTGTGACAAGCTCCTAGCATAACATTCATCATCATTCTCTTGCCCATGATGGGCGTAGAGGAGAGATGAGAGACACTCTCGAAGCCAGGCACCGCCATCCGGCCCTGTCCTCTGCCTGTCGCATCAGCGTAGGGCCATCCATCCTGGTCCATTCTTTGATGTTGTCCATCCAGCATTTGGCTTGTCGTCCCCTTCGTCTGCCGCCTTCCAGCGTGCCCTGGATGACTGTTTTGGGCAGTGAATTGTGGCGTATGACATGCCCGAACCACGACAGCTTCCTCTTCTTGACTGTTGCCAGAGGGGTTCTTGGGGGCCTGCAAGTGATCCCCGAAGTCGGAGTGTGGCTGCCCATGTGGCGGGGTAATCAAAAACGATCACACACGTAATGTTCTCATCCCCAGCTGATGCATTTGTACCATAGTGTTCAAGTACTTCGGCTGTTTGGATGATCCCTGGAGTCTTTTAGCCAGGGTACGACAACAACAACAACAACTTGCGGCATTTAGCGGAGGAACTGGCAGTTGTGAGTTCGAACCCATCTTGCTGCCGGCTTTTTTTACGGCCTTAAGATTCTTCTCTACCTTTTCAGCGGTAAATGAGCGCCTGGTTTGGTTCAGGAAAAGTGAAAGCGGCAGGAGGAGAAGGAAAAGGTCCCCCTGCGTTCCATAATGCCGTGCCCAAACACAACGCAACTCTTAACAGTCCACCGCCTCTAGGCTATGAGACTTTTAAACCTGTTCTTTCTTTTCTTCCTTCCTTCCTTCCTTTCCTCTTTCTATATCTTTAAGGGCGACCGCACTATTGCACTCGTATTACCTATGCAGTGTTTTGAAGGCAACAAGGTTATCTAATCTTCGGAAGCTCACAACCCAAGTGTGTCAATGAACATTTAGCGTACAGTTAGCGACTGAGGTTTATGAAGTCTATTTTTCGAGACGGTGTCCAACAAATGGCAAGCGGTGATAATACACAGCAATTCCTGCTCGACCTACTTCACATGAAACATGACAACTGCTTCATTATCAACACTGTCCATTGCATTGAGAGCGAAAACCCAACACTATCAACCACTGTAACGGAATTATCCACCGTCCCTGCTTCATCTCCCAACAGGGGACCACTGTTTCTTAGTTGCCATTGTTCGCCGTCAGTCTCTGATATTATGCTGACACGAGCTGCTATTATTCTGAAGAAGAGGAAACATAGAAAAGAAAACAAA
>CM031600.1:37125007-37137507 GCA_018398815.1 Conus ventricosus
TCTGGTGTGTTGGAGGGTGGTGGGCAGTCCTTCTTGTTTGTTTGTGTACTTGTTTCATGCAACAAATCTGAGGATCAAAGCAGGCACAGAAGAACATAAGCCTTGAGCTACTTTGGCATCATACTTTCAACAAAACAACCATCAACAGCACTGCTCTGACTAGATGATATTTACAGTGAAAAAAAAGCTTTTTTTTTCAGAGTGAACATCTACATATATCATTTCTGTTTCGGCTCAGTAGCAAGATTCTGACCTTTTCAAACACTGTCAAAGTCCAAAGGGGTAACGCATTATTTGTATTGTAACTTATACTTCTGTAATCATTCTCAGAAACATTATCTATATTCAAATGAAAGCAAACCATGCGGTTGCGTTTTGAACAGCACGCGTGTTCTTCCATTCCATTCGTAGTGTTCACTCTAACATCGCCAGTGTCAGAATCTTTGAATCGAATGGCTTGACCTTCTTATTGTACCAGCATCCAAAACTAACTGTAGGCACACGAAAGGAGGGAGGGGGTGGGAAGTGGTGAAGGGATGGCGGCAGCTGCGCGACTGAAAAATCAAAGATGACATCTGATTCACCGATTCCCGATTCGTCTATTCCGACTAGCCTATTCTCCGTTCGCCTATTCCTGATTAGCCTATTCTCCGTTCGCCTATTCTCCATTCGTCTATTCCATATCCGCCTTTGCTCAAAGTGGTAATCCCTTTTTGCATATTCCCTGTTCTCCAGTGTTCTCAATAACATACCAGTTGCACTTCCAACATCTTTTTTCCATTAATTAAAAAGCGATATATTCCGTCATGTCACACTGAAAATTGCTTACTCCTAAACTGAATTTGTAGACCACAGACCGGGGAGCCACTTTCATTCAATTCAGACATGAATATTTTCCCTTTCTCAAGAACTGTTGAGATTTATATGTGTTACAAGTGTTCACAGAAACGGGTGTGTGTGTGTGTGTGTGTGTGTGTGTGTGTGTGTGTGTGTGTGTGTGTGTGTGTGAGATAGATAGATAGAGATAGAGAGAGAGAGAGAGAGGAGAGAGAGAGAGAGAGAGAGAGAGAGAGATGCTGAACTATTGCGAAGTTGCTGCAGTCGTGAGTATTTACCTTTGTCTTGAGACGGTTGCGAATGAAGTTCTACACTCAGTACGCGAAAAGGGAATTGAGGGCGGGCGAAACGGAACAAAGATTTAAACTCTTAAGACGCCACTGAGGATGTCGACACCAACAAAGAGTTGGCTAACCGGTAATAGTCGAATCGGACCTGCCCCAATCATTAGATCAATCACAGAACTCGAGACATCACTATTCACCGGCAGATGGCCAGAACATCTCCGAAAAAGAGATACAGTATCTTTTACAATGTTTTGCTGCCATTACCTGCCGTCAGTCTTTTCAAAGCCATCTGCATCAAACTCTTCTTCTTTACTTGAAGGAATTATGTTGGTTAATAGTTTTCACTTGAACTAAATCGTAGGGTTGTTTTTGCCTTGTCAGTCTGCATAGAAAAATAAAAGTAACAATACAGATCAGCATGTGAAACAAGTTGTAAAGTAATGCTTATCTAACACACAATACGAAGCCGACAAGCAAGTGAATTTTCGATACATGCCTTCTTCAAACGTTACGAAAACAGACATAACAATTGAAGAGAACAGTACTCCTCAATTACAGTTAGCAAGCCAACGTGGTCTTCATAGAGACTGTTCACAATTTTCGTACACCTGATATGCATGGCTTTCATGGTTGGCCAGACAGCAAAATATGACTGCCAAATTCTCCGAATCACACTTTTTAGTGTAATTTCTACGCCTATGTAAACTTGTCATCGCCATAGACATTTAGTTCTTTCCCCCCAGTCTCCCTCTAACAACCCACTTGTTCCCTCTGTCATTTCCTGTCGTGATCCATTTATGTTCTTGCAGGGAAACCACAGGAAGATAAACAGCTTGCCGTTGATGCAAGGCAATTTTCGGATTACTCCCTTCTCCTTTTCTCTCTGCATTCCTGCACTCCGTGTTCATATCCTTTTGAACTTTTGCACCGGCGGCCTGTGTCCAAAAATAAGCACTGAAAAGCCTTTTAGACAGCCTGCAGTTTGGATTTCCACGCACTGGTCTTTGTTATTGCGCGAGCGCGCCCCACACACACCACACACCACACCACACACACACACACACACACACACACACACACACACACACACACACGCACACACGCATACACCGTACCCCACCTCATATCTCTGTTGTTGTTTTTATATTTATATATTTCATTTTTTTTTTTTTTTTTTTTTGGTTTTTTACGATCTGGATGTAAACAACGAACGCCGAGCTGAGAAATCCTTCAGCGGCCTGTGGCGTAAACATCTTGGTATTTGTCTAATTTTGCTCGCGTGCGCGCACGCACACACACACGGACGCACATCCCCCCCCCCCTATTCCCCCTCCACCTCTTCTTCTTCAGTTATGCCATCTGTGAAGCTAAACAAGTGCAGTGCTATGGACCTACATGACCAAGAACCATAATCATTTGCTGTTCTTATCGCCCTTCCCTAGCAGGTTGATGTCATCTGAGAAACACAGGTCGCAAACAGGTTGCCCTCCCAAGAATACCTAGGGTATTGCCACTGATATCCAGAAGCATTTTCTGTATTTTTGTTTTTGCTTGGTTTTGGTAAGTGTGTGTGTGTGTGTGTGTGTGTGTGTGTGTGTGTGTGCACGCGTGTGCATGTATGTGTGTGTTTGTGTTAGAGAGAGAGAGAGAGAGAGGAGAGAGAGAGAGAGAGAGAGAGGAGAGAGGAGAGAGAGAGAGTGAGAGAGAGAGAGAGAGAGAGAGAGAGAACTGAAAAACTCTGAACTCAGATGGTTTATTTAAAAAAAATGCCATTGCCCTTATGGGGGGGGGGGGGGGGGGGGGCATGGAGAACGTAACAACAATATATGCATTTTACAGAACACTAGAAAGACTGGATGGACTTGTCACTCACGAAGTCATAGCTGATCGAAACTGAAATGCCTTGAACAAGTAAATTGAGAAATGTTTTACTATGCTTTCATTCTGAGATGCCATAAGCAAACTTAACCGAAAACTGACAGGGATCCCCGGAAAACTTAACTGGTATATATTGCGCTCTTAGACTAGATAACTTACAGCAGCATAAAACAAAATGCAGTTCGTCTTTTTCACCATTATTGCATATGTGGACAAGTAAAATCCATTCCAGTATCTTTACTGTAACGATACTGGTGCTGTGCAATGTCTGAAAATCCCAGTCTAAATTTGATCCTAGTAAACTTCACATGTTTGCCTAAATCCATTCGCAGATAAGTTTAACATCGTGTATCGTACAAAATGTCCAATACATGGTAAATCTATTGCTTTTTTTTTTATATGAGCATCCATTCCTGCCACCTGCACGCAATCAATCTGTCTTTAAATTCACAGAGAAATAATCTAACATTTTGCATGCCCTGGTTCATCCAAACATAACCATATCCAAATTGATATAATTTACATCGGATATTTGAAACCCAATTTCTCTTGTCTCTTGCATCCAGGTCGTATAACATCATATACGCTTTCCGTGGTAATCTAATATCATTCATTTCAGTTAATTTCAACCCGTATCGAATACAGATTAATACAGAATTTCAACAGACAGGATATCTATTGGTCTCTCCATAGACAAAGTCATTAGGTGTTCGCATTTCAACTCCTAAATATTTTTTCAAGGCAAAGAGGTGCACTTTTTCACATTGGCGGGCTGCATCATCAAGTCCCCAAACTTCTGCACTGTACTGAGCAATGGGTTGAACCTGGGAATAAAAAAACTTCAACAATAAATCTAAACTAGAATTCTTCAAAACATAAAGTTTCCTCATAACGCAGAGAAGAACTTTCTTTGCTTCACTTACCAGGTCACTGCATGCCAATGCGAAGCTTAGTTTTGCTGAAAACAGTATACGTAAGTAACTATAAGCATTCACAACAGGCATCACAGCATTATTATACGTCTAATTTTCTCTTGCTGCTAAATAACCACCTTTTCTAAACACAATATAATATATAATTTTGTGTGTGTGTGTGTGTGTGTGTGTGTGTGTGTGTGTGTGTGTGTGTGTGTGTGTGTGTGTGTGAGAGAGAGAGAGAGAGAGAGAGAGAGAGACACTGAGAGAGAGAGAGAGAGAGACACTGAGAGAGAGAGAGAGAGAGAGAGAGTGAGAGAGAGAGAGAGAGAGGAGAGAGAGAGAGAGAGAGAGAGAGAGAGAGACAGAGAGAGAGAGAGAGAGAGAGATAGGGGTAAAAAACAAACAGGCAAGCAAGCAAACGATCTGGTAACACACATAAACTGGGTCCATTCAGAGGGTGATTTACAAGCAATGTCACAAACAGCCAGTATTCCGTATAATTCTCTGCTGTTATCTGATGTCCCGTCTCCCCGTCTTCATCAGTCCTCTTCCCCTGCCCTCTCCCATCTCCATGCACGTTTATTTGATCCCATATTCAATAGCAAAGACACATCAGCAAACAAAAAACAAAAAAAAAAATAACTGCTAGCACCCAAAGGACTAGGTTCATGAAGGAAGCGGTTTATTAGGCCATGATCAGGAATCTCCACAGCAGCACCAGTGTGACATTTGCACACCACCTGGGTCAGAGACAGTCGTCTCCATCAATGACCGGCCATAGCTTTCATTGGTGTGAGAGCGTCAGACAAGCGATAACTGAAAATTGGCACTCCACCCAAGTATGCTTTGTGCTCGTTTCCTCATTCACTAATGCCAACAGTTATTTCACAAGACTGGTTACAATATCTCAGAGTAGATAAACTTTGTCCCAGCTTTCCAGATTTGTCACAGACAGTTTACTTTCCATAATTCAGGAGTGTTTGTACCTTTCACTGACTTCAGACGTGTTCTGTGGTCCACTGAGCGATTAATACGACGGACTGATTGATTGATTGATTAATCAATTGTTCTCTATTCTGCTACGGCGAAAACAGTTGTTCACCACTGGTGAGATTTTCCCCGTTCTTTTAACCATTGCAAAGAAGCCCCCCTCCCCCCCCCCCCCCTTCCCCAAACAATTGAGAATGACATTGCACAAAACGACGTAAGTGATTATATTTTTCATATTTAGACAAGAAATCAAAAGTTGAAATTGCTACGAAAAGCTCTCTTCTTACTCCACCCCCACCTCCCAACACACATCTCTCCCTTTAAAAAAGAAAGAAACGAATAAAAACAAAAACAAAAAAAGAAACCCAAAAAAAAAAGAAAGAAACACACACACACACACACACACACACACACACACACACACACACACACACACACACACACACACAAGGACGACTCCAGCAAAATCCACGCAAGTTTGTCTGGCAACATCATTCTCAAAATCACTGTAGAAAACGCTGTTTCACAGAATACAATGGCCAACAGAAAGAACAAAAAGGCTTTGTTCAATGTCGACAGTGCGCCATCTGAAGCATCATCTGCGGTAGGAAAGGATATCAAGAGCTTTTATTCACTTGAAAGATGAAAACAGAATTGAAAAAAAAAAAAAAAAAAAGCGATGATGGAGAAGGCAACACCGGAAATAACTCTCAATATCTTCTTTTCCAAGGTGGTAGGTCTGATTGTGCTGAGGATATCAATTCAAAGATCCCAATGTAAAAAACAAAAGACACTTGCTGTGGCAGGTGCTTACCTTGGTGTTGCATTCTTCGATTTTTTAAAACTTGTACTTTATGGGCTTTTTAAAAAACAAAAAAAAAATAGATATGTAGATGTGTCTTATTCATTTTACACTTATAGATATATAATTTTGCTGCGAACGGCATTACGAAATCCAGCGTTCAGATAGTTTTCTATCCTAGAATCGGTTTCATTTTGAACGTAGTTCTCCGTTAATCTCTTAACTGAACATAAGACAATTCTAATTTCACACATTTTCAAATGCCAACCAAAAGCATCTTACATCACAATTCCACAAGACGTTACTAACAATAGCGCCTCTTTCCTAATTAAAAAAAAAATGAAGTTGTCATTAACACGCCTCTTTCCTAATTAAAAAAAAATGAAGTTGTCATTAACAGTTTGTATTTCTTCAACATTTTATTGGACATTTTCGAGAATGTGTTCAGTGCATAAGACCTTTTTTTCACATTCCCAGCATTCCGTCTCCAGAGACAAGACTGACTCATTGTACGGCTCTTATCTTTGAACGTAACTCATTTTTGCCCAACCAGGAATGCTATCTATGAACATAACATATTCTTCCTAAAGCCGTAGGTCATCGCCGTGGCTGGTGTGCTGTTGCTGTGCGCTCAACTCCTTTACGTTCTGAGAATGAACAGATGATTTGGCCACTGGTCCACCGCCCCGGCCCCATCCCCTCCCTCTCCCTTTCTCTCGTCAGCCTCTTGCTCAGGAAGCCAGCAATATTTCGCCCCTGTTCACACACCTTCACGCCGTCCCTGTTCGTGTTCTGTGTAGGGCTTACTCTCCGGCAGAGAAACGACAGGAAGATAAACGGTTTGTCGATGACACGCCGAGCAATTTTCGGATTGCCTCCCCCCCCCCTCTCCTCCCTTTCTTTCGCCTCCTCCCCACCCTCTCTTCCCCAATCCAACCCCTTCTTCTCCCTCCATTGCTGCATTGTCTTAATACCCTTTTGCGCTTTGCACAAATCCTGCACCGGCGTTCTGCGTTCGGAAATAAACGCTGGAAAGCCCTTCGGCGGCCTACAGCTCGCAGCTCGGATTTCTCCCCACCACCTACCCCCCTTCCTTCCACCCCTTCTTCTTCTCACACATACATCGCCCCCTCCCCCCTTCCTCCTCCCCCTTCCCCTCCCTCGGCCCTCATTCTTCCCTCTTCTGAGGCAATCGCAAAGTTGTTCAACAAGCAGCGTCATACACAGCGAAGCAGCAAGCAGATTTTTTTTTTTCACGGTTATCTCTGAAGTATCCTGCATATTTCTTTTTCTCTGTTATCTCCATCCTCACGTCCCGTTCATTCACCTACCTGTCTCAGTCTAACCTCAGCGCAATGTTTCTCCGGCCCATGTTCTTGTTAACACACACACACACACACATACACACACATTTGTCTCATATCACATGATTTTGTGAAAAGACGTAAAATGAAAGTACTACTACAACTACTATTACGATTACTACCACTACACGCACACACACACACATACACAGACAGACAGACAGAGAGAGAGAGAGAGAGAGAGAGAGAGAGAGAGAGAGAGAGAGAGAGAGAGAGAGATATGTAACAAATCAGAACGAAGTGAGCAGGAGCGGAAGACGGTCTCTCTGGCTGACATTAAGAACCCTATGAATAGAAAGCACCTATCTGACATTTGCCCAACAATCTGAGAGCCAGATGGTCTACATACATCTTCAAACAACACCTAGAGCCGGAGGGGAGGGGGGGGGGGGGGAGGGGGGGGGGGGGGGGGGGGGGCAAGCCATACCTGTCACTGTGGGTCTTGCTTTCTCGCGATGTTCATGTCAGCTGCAGGTTTGGAATGCCGATAAAAATAACACATGTAACTGAGTTTTCATTCGAGCTTTCAAAGTTTTATGTTTGAGTCGGCGCTATATGGAAATCGCACATGGCTGAGAGAGAGAGAGAGAGGAGAGGAGAGAGAGAGAGAGAGGAGAGAGGAGAGAGAGAGAGAGAGAGAGGAGAGAGGAGAGAGAGAGCGAGCGAGCCAGGCACAGCGAGACTGAATTACTCATTTGCAACCCAAACATTGTCTTCAAATCTAGTTGTCAAACATACAACATGCAAGCAAGCGCGCACACACAAATGCACATATAAAACAGTAATTGTACAATGAGGTATCTATCCATATATGGAACGCCAATGCTTTTGCTCAGAAAACGACTGGTATCAGTGTTTACTTGTGAGCAGAAATGATTTGTTTCTGAATCACGCTTCAGCGACCGTCTCCTTCCGACTGACAGCACCACGCTGACAAGACAGTTGATGCGTTCACGCGCACTGGAAATTAAAACGTCATATTATATGATGAAAACAAAACACAGGGTGTCCGTGTGTGGCGCACGTCTTTCAGTAAGAATAACAAACCGGTTTGAGAGAAATAAATCGAAATGAACCAACACACACACACACACACACACACACACACACACACAGAGAGAGAGAGAGAGAGAGAGAGAGAGAGGAGAGAGAGAGAGAGAGAGGAGAGAGAGAGAGAGAGAGAGAGAGAGAGAGACTTAAAGAGAAAGAGAGAGACACACACACACAGAGACGGAGAGGAGAGAGAGAGAGAGAGAGAGAGAGAGAGAGAGAGAGAGAGAGAGAGAGGTTTTCAGAAATTGTACTCATTATGTGAGAGGGAGACAAGTGCCACTGATCTCGATTAATGTTCAGACCACCGTGAGAGAGAGAGAGAGAGAGGAAGAGGAGAGAGAGAGAGAGAGAGAGGAGAGAGGAGAGAGAGAGAGAGAGAGAGAGAGGACCCACACACACACCCACACACACACCGAGGCACGGACAGAGATGACAGGGGGCAAGCACTCCGGATCGACCGGAAATCCTCATTAGCCGATCATTGTCCACTAGTAAACTACTGACTTACGCAATGCTGTCACAGAAGATGGCTACCTCGCCGGAATACAAAACAGGAGCATCCACGTGGAGCGCCACGCTCCGGAGAACCAACCACACGTGAATCCCACCGGCTGTCCCGCCCAATGGCAAGAAGTTGACAGAATTCGGCGAAACGAATGCAGCCGAACACATCACAGCACGAATGTTCATCAAAGATCGAAGACAGAAATGAAATCAAAGACGACTTTTAAACAATCTATTCTCTGATTCAAATTCTTCCCATTAAAAAATCAGCAAAATTTTGATGTTCATTCACCGATATAAAAAAAAAAAAAAAAAGAAGATTTTTTTAAGTGTGTGTGTGTGTGTGTGTGGGTGGGGGGGGGGGGGGGGGGGGGGGCTTTGACATCGTCCCTTATCGCTAACAAACAAAGATTTTACCCTGCGATCTCCAATCATTCTTATATCGTTTTGTTTGCTGATGGAATGGCTTCTGATTCGACCTAGCTTACGAAGGAGCATTTAAAAAGGCTAATTTATTGTTCCATAGTCTAATAGCCGACAGGGCAGAGAACTATTAGCTATTTAATTCTCCGTCTCTAGGGCATGGCACAACGGCAGGCGAAACCACCACTCTCCTTTCGCCGCCTTTAACCTTCCGTGATCTTAATTAGGCTGCGTTTTACTGCTGGCTGCACGGAAAGGGTTTTCTGGGGAACAAAAAAAACACTAGTTCTTCAACTCATGACAGTCAGTCCTGCAGGCAAACACTAACCGTCTGACTACGGGCCACCCATGACCAACGATGCCATTTCTGGGCATCGGGAAAGTGGGAAATGCAAATAACTCATGTACACAGTGGGGAAATGTTAACACCACACGATCTCAGAACAAAACGGGAATTGTCATCTGCTCACGTTTACCGCACAAAGTGGAAAAAGTCCACGGCTAAGGACAGAGAGATGTTTCATCAACTCTGATGTTTCCTTTTTACAATTATTTATAATCCAGCCGACTACACAGCGTCTTTTCAGGGCTGTCAAACTAACTCATGTTTACCTACAAAGAGAGAGATATAAAGAATTACGTTCGTTGCACAAAAAAGGAAAAATATCAACAACTCGCGAATAGAGTTCAAATAAGGAAATGCTAACTCACGTTCACAGTATGGACAAAGGAATCGGCTTTGCCGGAGAATTCGGCGAAGAACAGCGGGTCGGGCCGAACACCTTGCACTCGAATCATGCCACTCGACACTTTACATTCACACATGACTGATCGATATATACTATGAATGTGATTAGACCCCAGACTCCCATCAGTTCAACGACGGAAGGATTTATAGGCTGCAAGGCCCAGGGAAATGGAAGCTAGTCTCTACTACAATATTTCTTCTACATATGCGGACACATCACCATGATACACACAATATCCGCATCTCATGTGAGCGGATACAGAGCTAAAAAAAAAATCATAGGCGTTTGGACGGAAATTGTTCGAACGCGTTTTGATTGGTTTGCATGAAACTGCGACAGCTAAAGTGTGACGAAATCGCCCTCCAATGTTACAGAGAGAGAGAGAGAGAGAGAGAGAGAGAGAGAGAGAGAGGAATTCAGATTTTTTCCGTAAATGTTGAAGCATTCTTCAGGATTTATAGAGTGATTTCGGTCCTCTTTGAATGCTTAAATATAAACCGAGAACACTTGAAGTTTGGAGGAAAAAAAATCACGAAACCCCATTTTCTTTTATAGTTTGATAGTCAGTGTAGAAATGACACATTCGCTACAAGAAAAACATTCAATATTCGTCTGTCAGATTAAGAATAACCATGTGATTACGTTGTCTGTACAAAGGTTTGTGCGATAAATCGGAAATTCCCCATCCTGGAAAAGACTCCAACGTAGACTCGTATCCGTCCAGTGAACAAGGGGAAAACTAGCAGTCCCTCTTCGATTAGAGATTGTGTGTGTAATACGATACACCCCCCCTGTGCTGCAGTATGTTGTCCTCGCAATTATTTTTCATATTGTAGTTACTTAGCATTCAAAGTACTTTCCTATCACACTACTTTTGTGGAGCCCGAAGTCGCATGCAATCCATTGGACATGATCGAGTAGTACTTTAATATATGTATGTATGTATGTATGTATGTATGTATGTATGTATGTATGTCCTTCAAACATGCTTCAAACGGCTATCATAATCCACTTCCCAACCCGGCCCACCCTGCTTTTCAACCACCCCATCCCCTCTTCTACTCTCCCCCTTCCCCACACAGCCCACCACACCCTAACCGTCCGAAATTTGCTGTCGATTGTTTTTGGCAAGCGGTCAAGGACGCAACCGTCCCCAAACAATGTTTCCTTCAATACCAGTACAAAAGTACTAACATCAGAAAGGGTTTCTTTAGCACTGGCAACGAGTGTGAAACTGTGGCTTGCTCTCTCCGAGCGGAAAAAGTTTCCACTGGCGGAAAAAAAAACAATTGGTTCACCGACAATAGAAAACGGAGAGTGACGATGAGCTGCACCTCTGAACGCTGACGTACTGAAAGACGGATGGGGAAAACCTGTTGCGTTCGCCATAGGTGAATATGAGTATTCCGATCACAGATTTCTGTGCACCAATCACTGGCCGTTACTATTTATGGAGAAAAAGCCAAGGCGGTGTATCATTTGAAAAGACTCCCTTTATGATCCAAAGCCTTGTAACACAACATTAACCTTGTTTGTGTTGACACTGCAGCTGATTTCAAACGGAAAGAAGCGTATCAGAGGCAGTGTTGTTTCTTCTTTATCTATATCGCTCTCTTTTTGTACTCCCAGTTCTTATAGAACAGGGAGTACTTAACAATGGGAACGAAGAAAATGCTGTCTGTGTGTGTGTCTGTCTGTATGTCTGTCCGTGGTCAAAATGTTTTCCACTCGCTCCAGACAAAACTTCCGGGGCGATCTTTCTGAAAATTTGTACGTATGTTCATTACGGGTTACGGATGATGCTCGATGTTTTATTTTACCAGAATAGCCGTTACTAACGGCTGTAACGGCCCAAAATGGTTTTCCTTCTTCATGGAATATTCTCAGAAAGTACTTGTATTCAACATAAACTGGGAGTACGTTTATATGCTTTGCATCTTGTTATTTCCTTGATGTCTTGCTACGCGAAACGCGAAATTCTGTCAACTTCCCCAAAGCAGAACCCAAACCGACGACGTATGTCTACCTATTTGTATCATAGAACATACATGGTTTGCTTGACCGCCTTTGCGAATGACATGGCACGCACGAAACGAAAATAGCAACAGTAACAACAGAGAGAGAGAGAGAGAGAGAGAGAGGAGAGAGAGAGAGAGAGAGAGAGAGAGAGAGAGAGAGAGAGAGAGAGAGAGAGAGAGAGAGAGAGAGAGAGAGAGAGAGAGAGAGAATAATTCACTACTCGCTAATTCATTTCCCTGTGGACAAATGAACAGAACAGAGCTCTCCTTTTCATCATTTAAAATGTCTTAAATTACCGACCCGAAATCGCATCATTTGATTTTTTAAAAAGTATGGAAATAAAACCCTCCCCATGCAATCAGGATTTTGCTTTCAAACAATTTCGTTTTCCCCATGTGGACAGTTCACTTTATTCAAATCATCTTGTTTTCCTTCAAACTTTCTCCCAGGCAATGTCAGTTTTGATGTTCATCTTTCGCTCCAGCGCCTTTGGCCCGGGCTGAAGAGTTGCTGAAAAGTATAACAGATTAATATCTAATCCTTCGGCTATTTTTCATGCACAAATAAGATTACGAATATTATTTACGTTTCCTCTTCTTCCACTTCCAAACATTTACCAGCAAACTAGACACCTACTCTTACATTGGTGATAATGTTTATCCCTTTTGTCCACTTTT
>CM031600.1:37140007-37170007 GCA_018398815.1 Conus ventricosus
GCTCCCTCTGCACAAGTGCACACGCTCAGGCTCCTTCTGCGCAAGTGCGTGTCGTTTCAAATGGTAAAGCTCTACCAGAAGGGAGCTCCTTCCCGAAGTGGAAGCCAGGCCACAGACTTAGATCAATTTATAGCTCCGTGAAGCCAGGCCCAAGGTTTGTCACTGAAATTCACAGGCCTTCTGTCTCTCTCTCTCTCTCTCTGGGCATGCATGTACGTAAGTATGTATGTATATATGTATGTGCGTGCGTGCGTGCGTGCGCGCACGCGCGCGCGCGCGCGTGTGTGTGTGTGTGTGTGTGTGTGTACAAATGCAGAGAGACAGAGAAAGAGAGAGACAGAGAGAGACAGGCAGACAAACAGACTGACTTACACAAAGAGGAGAGAAAAAAACCCAACATATATATATATATATATGTGTGTGTGTGTGTGTGTGTGTGTGTGTGTGTGTGTGTGTGTGTGTGTGCGTGCGTGCGTGCGTGCGTGCGTGCGTGCGTGCGTGCGTGCGTATATTAACTTACATATGTCGGGCTCTATAATATGTCGAATTCTGTCCACTGCCTTGTGTTTGGTCACAAGAGTGGTCGTCATTCCCCTGTTCATACTATGAACAGCCTCTCTTCCACCTGCCCTTTTTTTTCGCCTGATTACCGCTGTACTGACTGGTGCGACACTTGCCAGCTCCTCTACCCTGATTGACGTCCGGGTAGCAAGTATGAATGGAGACACTGAGGTAGACACCATCTGACATTTCCACTGGGGGATTTTCCACTCTGGCCTTTTTGAAGTGGATGGTTTGAGTGCTGACTCGATGTATTTATGCATTCCTCTTTTTTTCTCTCGTAAATATTCTTTTTATAGCCTTGCCACAACGTAGGTTAAAAAACAAACACTGTGTAGGAAACACTGTGAGTATGTATCTGGATTGTCTTGTAATTCCAATGTATCTAGACTGTCTGTGTAATTCCAATGTTCAACTCTCTATGTAACATGATAAATATATTTTTGACGGTGAATATAATGACCAGCGTGGATTCAATCAAGTTACTGGAAGTGCTGGTGGTAGTGCTGATGATGATACCCGGAAAGATCCAAAACATTTCCTCTTAAAGATTCTATCCCCCCCCCCCACTCATACACACATCTGCACACACAACACACACACACACACACACACACACACACACACACACACACACACACACACCTACCTTACTGAGCATCTGACCAGCCCTCTTAACAACTGAAAAATATAAACACCATGTAGGAAGCTTTCAGTCATTCATAGTTTACACTCAGGACCCCACCGTAAGCGCTATATTAATCGATCGAGAGGCTAGGCACTGATGCAACAAGTCTTAATCCCCCTTTTTATATTCGCTGTTTGGACATTTCTTTAATCCCACAGAAATACGCTCGATGTGGCCCAAAATATAATGGACATCACAAACAGATCATATCAGTTTAAGTTCAATCCGAAGAGGAGTCGAGGGGGTGAAAGACACAGACGGGGGGGGGGGGGAAGAGAGAGAGAGAGAGAGAGAGAGAGAGAGAGAGAGAGAGAGAGGAGAGGAGAGGAGAGAGAGAGAGGCAACAGAAATCGCGTAAGTGCATGCTGCTGAAAAAAGGAAAAGAAAACCAAGAAACTCTTGCACCCACCGCCCTCTACACACACACACACACCCCGACACACACAGAGACACAATCACAGACACAGACACACGGACAGACACACGGACAGACACACGGACAGACAGACAGACAGACACACACACACACGCCACACACACACACACACACACACACACACACACACACACACACACTCCCCCTCTTCTTCCACACCCACTGCCTCCGTTTCTCCATTCTCTCACCAAAGAACAACAAATACTTCCTGTGCGAAAACCCTTCAACGCTCACACACTTAACAGAGCTCGACACTGACGGAGCCATCATTACTTAAAACCTGCATAGCCTTCACACTACAACGCTGACATAGTGACATGATCAACACACTCAACATTCACATGATCAACACACTCAACATTCACATGATCAACACACTCAACATTCACATGATCAACACACTCAACATTCACATGGGCTACACAGCTCAACACGTGGTCAGCACCAGTCGACATTAAGCTAGTAAACACTGCTCAACACTGGGTGAGTCGACATAGCTCAACCCTGATGTGGTCAACATAGCTGAACACAGGCTTGGTCAAGACTGTTCAATACTGACATAGTCAAGACTGTTCAACACTGACATTGTCAAGACTGTTCAACACTGACATTGTCAACACTGTTCAACACTGACACAGTCAACACTGTTCAACACTGACATAGTCAACACTGTTTAATACTGACATAGTCAACACTGTTCAACACTGACATAGTCAACACTGTTCAATACTGACATTGTCAACATTGTTCAACACTGACATAGTCAACACTGTTCAATACTGACATAGTCAACACTGTTCAACACTGACACTGTCAACACAGTCCAACACTGACACTGTCAACACTGTTCAACACTGACATGTTCAACACTGTTCAATACTGACATAGTCAACACTGTTCCACACTGACATAGTCAACACTGTTCAACACTGACACTGTCAACACTGTTCAACACTGACACTGTTCAACACTGACACTGTCAACACAGTCCAACACTGACACTGTCAACATTGTTTAATACTGCCATAGTCAAGACTGTTTAACACTGACATAGTCAACACTGTTCAACACTGACATTGTCAACATTGTTTAATACTGCCATAGTCAAGACTGTTTAACACTGACATAGTCAACACTGTTCAACACTGACATTGTCAACATTGTTTAATACTGCCATAGTCAAGACTGTTTAACACTGACATAGTCAACACTGTTCAACACTGACATTGTCAACATTGTTTAATACTGCCATAGTCAAGACTGTTTAACACTGACATAGTCAACACTGTTCAACACTGACATTGTCAACATTGTTTAATACTGCCATAGTCAAGACTGTTTAACACTGACATAGTCAACACTGTTCAACACTGACATTGTCAACATTGTTTAATACTGCCATAGTCAAGACTGTTTAACACTGACATAGTCAACACTGTTCAACACTGACATTGTCAACACTGTACAACACTGACATTGTCAACACTGTTCAACACTGACATTGTCAACACTGACATTGTCAACACAGCCATTCAGCACTTCTATACACTCAACACAATTCACAATCGTAAACACTTCTCGACCCTTACACAGTCAACACATCCCAAATCTCACATAGTCAACACAATTCAACACTTCACACAATCAACATAATTCAAGACTTAATACAATCAAGGTTGCTGAATGCACACACAGTGGACAACGCTCAACATTGACATACCTAGGAAAGTTTAACACTTACACGGTCAACACAGGTCAACATTTCAACGTCCAACATCGCTCAACACTTAACAGGGTGAACAAAATTCAACACTTAGCAGGGTAAACAAAATTCAACACTCACATAGTCAACACACCTCACAACACTTAGCACAGTCAACAAAATCTCACACTCACAAAGTCAACACACTTCAACACTTAGCACAGTCAACAAAATCTCACACTCACATAGTCAACACACTTTAACACTTCCCACATTCAACCAAATTCCACACTCACAAAGTCAACACACTTCAACACTCAACAAAGTTCTACACTCAACATAATCAACGCAGTTGAACACTTACGCACTCAACAACATTCCCCACTCACACAGTCAACACACATCAACACTTACACTGTCAGCACCACCCACACTCACAAAGTCAACACGCTTCAACACTTAACACACTCAACAAAACTCCACACCCAACCCAAGTCGACACACTTCAACACTTACACAGTCCGCACAACATCCAACACTTAACAACACTCACACGCCGACCCAAACACTCACATAGTCAGACTGGGAACCTCCAATGACGTCAGTGAAGCTCCCGTGTTTGGCACAACAGGCCGTGACGGATTTGTGACAGGTGAGAAGATGGTGATGTTCGCCCAGCGGCAGGCACCCTTCCCGAGAACTGGCCGGCGCCTCCTCCCGGCCGCCAGACCCGGGACCAGTAGTCCCTTTTACCTGAACCACCGCCACCACTACCACCCGAACGGGAAGTCTCTCGACTGCCCTGGTAGGAGGCGGCCGGTTCCCGTTTAGGATAGACAGCAGAGTCTTTAGTATAGGAGGAAGCAGAGTCCTTCCGCGGGTAGTGCGGCCCACGTGGTTGTTGTTGTTGTTGCTGTTGTTGTTGATGGTGGTGATGGTGATGATGAGGTTGATACCGCTGTTCCGAGCTGGCGCTGGGACGGCGCGAGGCGTCCATGGATACCTCTATGGAAGGCTTAGGAGCCGGGGTGGGTGGGCATGACGGGTAGTGGGACCCGCTGGACTCGGAGCTCTGGCCGAGGGAACTGGCGGTACTCGGGTGCCGGGTGAGCCCGTAACGCGCCAGGTAGAGCGCGGGGTTCGGCGGCGGCGGCGGCGGCGGCGGCGAGGGTTTGGGTGTCCCCTGGAAACGGGGTGGATCAGGCCGTAAAGGGAGGGTAGAATCCAAAGACGGGTACTCCTCGGATACAGATCGTTTCCCCGACACCCTGGGAGCACTACCACTGCTTGTAGTAGTGTAACCACCGCTCCCTCTCAAAGGCATTGTTGCCGAGTGCGAAGCCATGGCGGGTAGATGACGCCACACTGAGTAAGCACGTGCGACTCGAAGACCATGCAAGCAGCGCGGCAAGCACCGGCTCCAGTGAGGGAGGTAAAAGATGTGGGGTCGATAGTGCGGACGGAGCAGCGGGAGGCGGGAAGGCCGGGAGGGAGGGAAAGAGGACAGGAGAGAGGGAGGGGGATGGGGTGGGGTGGGGGTGGGGGGCCGCTTGTGGACAATGCCTGGCCTTAACAGATGGTAAGCGTTCCGTCAATTCTGTTCAACAGCTCCAGCACTGCGGCACCGCGCTGCGCCCACGTCACGTCTCGCAACATCCGCATACCCCTGGTCCTAGGGAGTGCGGAGGATGGCGAGGGTGAGGGTTGGGGGGGAAGGGGTAGTGTCCTCTCTTCGCAGTCTCATCACACCCTCTCCGCGACGTCCACGGCGAGATAGTAGGCAAACTCCAGGTGAGACTCTCTACACCATGTTCTTCTTGTTGCTTATCTCCTTGGAAAAGCCACGGTGTGTCTTCGACCCTTCACTCCCCTCTCGCTGAAGACAGTGGCGGCTGACGCTGAAGCGAGTGCCACACACAAGATGCCAATAACAATGGCGGCAGCTTCTAAAGTTTCAGATTTGCCGTGTGAAAAAACGTCAAAAGGAATTACTAGGACGGCTGTGTGACGTACAGTAAGTGAACAGCGCGTATTCGACGCTACACTGACATTTGTGACTTTCAGTGATGGGAGGAAAGAAAAAGTGGACTGGCAGCAGAGACAGAGATGTTGCGCAAGAGGCTCTAAATGCGTATTGCGTCGTCACAAACATACACACTTCACAACGACTGGCGTGAAACAGGTTCCCGCAAATCTATAACCTTGTACCGATAAGCGTTCCTTCATTCAACGAGCTTTTTCTTATTCATCATCCCACCTCCAAACATGGACATTAAGCAATACTGCTCACAACTCTGGGAAGATTACAATGACCCTCAAGAACGAAAGCGGTCGCGGGAATTTATGTAAGTCATACGATTTCGCCTGCTAAGATTTATGATCGTTTAACGATATTTTCGGAATGTGTCGAGATCACCACGTTCTCTCAGGTGTGTGTTCACGGTTGTCTGGACGGGTAGACCTTCACGATACTGGATATCACGGTGTTGGTAATCAAAGTGATGTATGGCTGGGACTTCAAATAAGTCAATACCGCATCGCCGGTCGCTTCCAGCGAATGTGAGGAGACATGTCATCTGACCTAAGTATGCTTTTTATATCTATGGTCCGCAGACAAACTTTTTAAAAAAGCCTAATCAATATTCACGAACTCATTCTATTTATTAAAAAAAGAAATCACCATCACCAAACACAAACTCGCCGCGTTCTGCTAAAAGTCACTCATAAAGTAGAGACACGAAAAACAGTTCTTCGCTATGATGATGCAAAAAAAAAAAAGAAATCACGTTAATTGCACGAGAGCCAAATCAATATCAGCTGCAATCACCGGGTGGAAAAGAAAAACAGCCACGAACGTAGTCGACCACAGCCGCAGAATAATGGCTAGACCGACACATACCACGGCTCAGGTGGTCTGTCTCTCTAAAGTCTGAGACTTCGCTTTACTCTCGCCACCTACAAGAGTCTGGGGAGAGTTAAGTTTCAGTCGCCGGTCTCTCTCTCTCCTCCCCACGCTCCCTCAGTCACCCACGCTGTTTACCTCGTCCTCCCCCTGTTACGACAGCGTTCCCACGACAGTGACGTCTCTCTCTCTCTCTCTCTGTGTGTGTGTGTGTGTGTGTGTGTGTGTGTGTCTGTGTGTGTGTGTGTGTGTGTGTGTGTGTGTGTGTGTGTGTGCGTGCGTGCGTGCGTGCGTGCGTGCGTGCGTGCGTGTGTGTGTGTGTGTGTGAATAGCTTTCTCTCCCATCCTGACGTCCCGCATTATGAATACGTCAGGCGTTTTCTGATTGGATCCTGCGGAGCAACACCGTTTGTTTCGTCATTTATAACTGGATGAAAGTCTTGCGCTTAGGCTCCCGATGATGTTCATCAATAACGGCTTCAGACTGTCAACCCCCCCCCCCCCCCCCCCCCCCCCCCCCCCCCCCCGCCTCCCCCTTCGCTCTGCTTCCAGGAGAAGTCTGGGAGTGGCGCGTCAAAGCTGACGAGGTAATAGCGGCAACAGATGCTCTGACGATCATTTACTACACGGCGCTATTTTCGATACTGGCACGACATTGTCGTGGAGCGAGGTCTTTTTTTTTTCCTACTCCCCTGCCTCTGGCATCTCGTGACAGCGGGGACGACCGATCGAACTTCAACTATGACGCAACAAACACCAGTTCCGGCGCACAGATGGATCGGAAGTGAAGTGAGAAGACACGCTCAGCCACGGAACCATCGACTGGTATGACAAGTCTCACACATTACTGGCATTTCCTTTTTACTACAGCTGAGCCCAAGTTAGACACCAAGCTTTTACAGCGGTTAAAAAAACAAACCGACGTGAAATGTCCAAATATGGTAAAACATTCAACCTCACCGAGACGACCTTCAACAAAAATCGAGCGAGAATTCCTGGGGATATGCAAAAGACCAGGCAGCTTCACGCTAGCTAAAAGCCAATCAGCCAGCCAAAACTTCCGAGCCAGTAATTGCATCACCATGTTTTGGTGCCTGTTTCTTTGCGTTCGAATGAACATCTTTAGACAACACATTTTTCACTTCAACCTGCTGCAACGAAAGAAGCTCTTGTCGGCAAAACTGTCACAAATAGGAATATAAGTGTTCAGCTGACTCCGAACTCACCTCGTTCTCAAGTGCTTTGGTTTTGTTATGTAGAATACACGCACCCAGATACAACATACAACAGAGCGGTAATCTCGTGGTAGTCCGTAACACCAGCTGTTTGGGGAATTTTTCTTACACACACACACACACATACGCACCCGCACGCACGCACGCACGCACGCACGCAACACACACACACACACACACACACACACACACACACACACACACACACACACACACAAGAAGAATTCAACACTGAATTTCGGTTTAATGTCTTCAACTGTTTTTCTGTCTGGCTTTTTTTTTGTCCTGTCCATCCTACTCGCTTTCTGTTTTTTTCCCTTATTTTTTGAGTTCCATCCATGTAGCTCCCATCGTCTGTAGACAAATGAATCCACTCAATACCTCGCACTAAAACCCACCATGTAGGCTTCCACTCCTTTTCTAACTACGCACCATGTTTTTGCAGTTCCCTCCTCTGATGATTTATGTGGCTCCGAACATTTCGCTCCCTTGAACAACTAACCTACGCCTTACCTCCTCAACAAATGTCATAATCGTTAATTCACCTTTTGCTCTGATTTTGTGTTGTTTGTCTTTGACCAGAACCTACAGGTGCGAATCTACGTGTGTATGTCCGTGTCATGAATATGTGACGAATGCCAGCTGCTGTGATATTCAGCTGTCAAGGACACCTCCGTGTGCATCTGTCAATTTGTGCTCTACAAGATTCCGTTCAGTTATTTTTCATGTAAGTTGATGTGTTTCTGTTGTTGTCTGTAACTGGAAAGTGTCACGCGCCAAATAACTGTTCTCGAAAAGGCGTTATATAGTTTTGTCCTTTACATCTATCACATTGCATACGCTTACGATCATACAGAGGCACTTTTGCACAGAGAAAAAATAAACAGAGAGAGCGAGAGAGAGAGAGAGAGAGAGAGAGAGAGAGAGAGAGAGAGAGAGAGAGAGAGAGAGAGAGAGAGACTGACAGACAGACAGAGAGCGAGAGAAAAAGACAGAGAGACAGAGAGAACGAGAGAGCTTATGGGATATTAGTGTACTGATCTCATTGCAACAATACATATTCAGGGACACACACACACACAGACACACACACACACACACACCAGAGAGGGTCTTAGAGCGGACTGATCAACACTCTTGCCTTTCCTTTCACATCCTCCTCTCCGCATCAGATCTTCACTGGTGGTCCCTGTACTAGTCTTTCGAAAGGTTTAATAATCGTCAACGCGTTCAAACCGCCTTCAGCGCCCTGTTGAATCCCCGAACCACTCCGCAGCGTTCCTGTTTGGCCAGGAAAACCTAACGTTACCAAACACGGGACGTCAATCTCAAGATTAAAGTGTGAATCCCCAAAGTACTCCAAGCCCGTTGATGACCAAGTGAAAGAGACTTCAAAGACTTTCCGTTTGTCCGCCCGTGTGTCTCCGTATATGCATGTGTCCGTGCGCGCGCGCGGGTTTGTTTTTCTGAGTTTCCCATTCCTTCTCCACCTCCATCCGCCCACGCATTCTCTCTGCTCTGTCTGTCTCTGTCTCTCTCTCCCCTCTCCTTCCTACCCCTATGCTTTCCCTCACTGTCCGTCTACCTGCCTGCCTGCCTGCCTGCCTGCCTGGCTGTCTGTCTCTTTCACTACCTGCCTGTCGCCTCCCCCCCCCCTCTCTCGCCATCCCCTCCCCCCCGCCCACACACACACGGTTTATAGTTGTTATGATTATATTTCAGCTGACGTTACAAAATCTTTTCAGGGCTGTGAAATCTTGCAGAAAAAAGAGAGAAAAAAACCCACTTCAGACCCTGAACTGGTCAGACGATCAAAAATGGCTATACCCTAAAAAAAAACCCAAAAAAACAACAACAAACAAACAAACAAAAGCATGCAGTTCATGACATGGCAGCTATACTATTGACATCCTCGTGCCAGATAACACTCGCCTGTGATTAGATTAGATTAGAAAAGAAATCGTAAAACAAAAATATTCCGTCGCCACAAACATACATAAGAACACCATATGGGTGAACAAACACTACAGAATGGATAGCTTGAGTGCATCCTGGACGGCCACGCACACGCACACGCGCGCGCGCGCGCACACACACACACACACACACACACACACACACACACACACACACACACACACAGAAACATACACATGCGCGCGCGCGCGCGCATACACACACACGCACACACATTCACACACACACGCGCGCGCACACACACACACATTCACACACACACGTCGTCGATGTGAAACCTTTTTTTTTCCCAGAAAAAAAAAGTTAAATCAACATTAAGCCAACATTAAGAATATCATCGATGCCTATTCCTGGAAGCTCTTTTTGTGCTCATATTCTGTCAATGATTGATTAACCACTGATCGTAAGGGACAACCGCTGTGAGAACAATGCAAACATGAATCACCGTTCGTATAAAAGAGCAATAATATTAGTGCTGCTCAAATAAGCTCTTGACCGCTGAATGTTTTAAACATCTTTTAGTTTTCTAAAACAGGCTCTTCTTCAACAAGGCTGAATGCATGTATAATGCCATAAACGGAAATGCGCTTAAAAATGTTACAGCAGCATTAAAAATAACCACCACAAATGTAACCATTCATTATCATTTCCAAGACCGAGAAACAGCCTATACAAATCTATTTTGTAATACTCTGGTGGAAATACACGGGTCAAATGACCAATAAATCTGACGAAGTATACAGGGTAAAAATAAGCTGAAGTTAAGTCTGAAACATTACCATACGAATGGAAAACCTAGTTAAGTCGATTTCCAGTCGCTTTTAAGATAACGTCCAGCGCCTGTGTGTGTAATGCATGATCGTGTGTCCTGTTAACAGCATGATTAGCAGTGCCAGCATAATCCTGAGTCTGACAGTATGTCACTGGATGGAAGTGCTATGCGCATTAACATATTCCTTTTGTTGGTGGACGTTCTCCACTTTGATTAATGGTCATTCATTCATGTTCCTTATTTCCTTCTTTCTTCTTTTCATTCCTCTTCTTCTTTTTCTTCATGGGTGGCTTGCTTATTCACCGTGTCATCTAAAAAATTGACTTTACACACACACACGCGCGCGCGCACGCACGCACACCCACAACACACAGACACACACCCACACACACATGTACATGCTTGCACGGGCACGCACGCGCAGAGCGTGCGCCAGTCGGCAAATCTGGGCCGTCGGCAGAAGCTCCATGAAGCAATTAACAGCTCTCGTCTCGGCCCTTCTCTACCACGGAGGGCAGACCGAAAATCAATAAGAGCAATCAGTTTCTCTTTCTTCCCATCAGACCAAGCTGCAGCCTTTAGCATACAACGCGATCATATTTCAGTCGTCGCGTGAACTCCTGTGTGTGATCTGTTGGCGAAACTCGCATACCGTCACTCAAACTTGCTAAACCTTCACCGAAACCTGCCTTTTGACCGCGCCCTTCAACCTCCACCACACCCTTTCTTTCACACATGCACGCGCCTACACATATTATATACACACAAGCACGCCCGCGCGCACGGGCAATCACACACATACGCGCGCACACACACACACGCACATACACACACACGCGCTCGCGCGCGCGCGCACACACACACACACGGAGCGAAACATGCATGAGCAGAGACACACATATAAGAAAGAGATAGAGAGAGAGAGACAGACAGATGGACGAACAGAGAGAGAGAGAGAGAGAGAGAGAGAGAGAGAGAGAGAGAGAGAGAGAGAGAGAGAGACGCACACACACAGAAACACACACACACACACACACACACACGCCACGACAGATGGTCCCCCACCCAAAACGAGGAGTGCTGTTCACACAGTCCAGTAAAACGTGCATCATCCCTTCCCCACACCCGCACCCCCCCCCCCCCCCCCCATCCTCTCTGACCCATCCCACTCACCACCTCCACCGTCTGACCCATCCCACTCTCCACCTCACCCGTGTCCTTTCCACCATTTGTCGTCGCCTGCATGTTGTGCCACATGCATTTTTTTTCCTTTTTTGTTGTTGCGCTGTTGCTCTTCTTTCCACAAAGACCCGCAATCAAAAAAAAAAAAAAAAAAAAAAGAAAGAAAAAAAAGAAGAAGAAGAAAAAAAAAAGTGATCGATTATTCTTCCTGCCCGTCCCGTCTTTCAACGTTGTTCACTCGTTATCGTGACGATTATTGCCATGGCGGCCCGCAATATTGCCGAGGTGACCGTGAACCATGGCGGCGTTTGTTGGCAACGCTTCATAAAATAATGCCTTCACTGACTCCGTGGCGTCTTTCTGTTGTGTGGTGCTGCTCTCGATGCGTCCATTTGTTTGTTTGTCTGTTAGCAAACAATCATTAAAAAGAATACATGATGAACCCGTTTTAAACCACGTTTCGTAAAAAAAAAAAACAACAACGTGGAATGTAGCCAACGAACAAGGCCATTGAATTTCGATGGAGATTTAACGACGGAGTCGAAGACCGTTCAGAAACACTTTTACAATGTCATTACAAAAAACAAAAAAGCATACTGGACCCCCCCCCCCCCCCCCCCCCCCCAGTAAAGCAGGTTAACGTTTCTACTGTACTATTCAATCGCTATGTGCTGTTGATAAAAGTCAACATCTAATCCTTCAATCGCCATACGTTACAATATTAACGGCAATTTCTGTTCCTCAACAATAATGTCCTGCTAAGCTAACGTCGATGTTCTATTCTTCATTCGCCAAATGTATAAAGTTAACGTCTATTTTCGATTTCTTCAATTACCCTTTGCTAAAAAAGCTTAACGTCGATATTCTACTCTTAAATCGCCATGTGCTATAAGGTTAAGGTCGATATTCTACTCTTAAATCGCCATGTGCTATAAGATTAAGGTCGATATTCTACTCTTAAATCGCCATGTGCTATAAGGTTAAGGTCGATATTCTATTCCTCAATCAACGCATGCTAAAAAGAAAGCTTAACGTCAATATTCTACTCTGACATCGCCATGTAACGTCGACATTCTATTTTTCAATCAGTCAATGCAGCAAAGTGCACGGCGATGTTCTGTTCTCCAATCGCTGTGTGTTATAAAGTTCACGTCGATATTCCGTTCTTCAATCGACATGTGCTACAAGGTAATGTTTGGTATTCACATCTTTTATCTGCACGGTGTACACAGTATTTTATATAATTCTGAGAATACGCCCCGGAATCATTTCAGGAACTTTGCATGCAAAACTGACTTTTAAGGGAACAAATAATACATTAGGCTATACGCTGCACAATGGAAAAAAAGGAACTCTGCTGTCAATTAGCTTTGTTGAGGAGGAAGGTCTGCGAGATCAGACTCTTTGGGATGGCTCCTTTGTGGTCATTATCATTACTGACAGCCGTTCATTAACAACGGCAGTAACGGTTAAACAACGTTAACTTATGAAAGGGGACTTCTTTTCGAAAACAAAAAAACCACTCCACCCCCACCCCTCAAACCCCAAATCCTCCCGATCCCGCCCCTCGTGTGCCAGAGACTGCAATTTCTAGAAGCATTCAACAGCAGCTTAGTGAAAGAAGATTAAATTCCCTGACTGATAATACACAGTTGTTAAAAAAAAAAAGAAAGAAAAGAAAAGCGCTAATGCGTGAATGAATGGGTAAAAGCACAGCTGACAGTTTCCCTCTGTTCACGCATTAACGACTGTGAGAGAGAATTGTTCTTTCCATTAGACAAACCAATCCGTCCATGGCCCAAGTGGACACAATCTCGCCACCGTTCATGGAATGCGTGGGAGGACAAATCACATCCATGAATGGCAATGAGCGTGTCCCTGTCTGGGACATCCTGGGTGCATGGCTCCAGCGAGAGGACGTGTTAACTGCATATCACCAAGGAATTAACGGCCTTTCAGTTTTCACTCCCGTTATAAAAACCGGTGCACTGGCCAATAAAGACTAACTTCAGCGTAATGAAAAACAGCGTCAGAGAAGAGCATACACGCTCTGCACACTGAAACTACTCCCTGCACAAATGGAAATTCCGCCCCCCTCGAACATCGTTTTGATTCCTGTTTGAAAGAGGATTTTCTTCGATATTTTGCCAACGTTGCATCAAGACTAATCACAATAAATCATGTGTAGATACTCTCTCTACAAACCCCCCGTAAACTTGGATGTCCATTTGTATCCTCTCATAAGGAGATTATGCATTCGCGCGCGCGCGCGCGCACACACACACACACACACACACACACACACACACACACACTCACACGCACGAACGCATACGCGCACACACACACACACACACACACACACACACACACACACACACACACACACGCCCATTTTTTAGTTTGTCAGTGAACAACAGTACTGGAGAAAAAACAAACAAAAAAAAACCGAACCCATTTTAACAAATATTAGTAGACAGATGAAATTATGGGCCAAGGATATTTTCATGCAGATCTATAACGGCAATCCAGAGAAAACAGCGGATCCTAAACAAACCTACTAAACATGGACGTGAAGTTACCGTCCCGTGCTGTTTACTGTCTGTTATTCAATATGGTTTTACGGAATATGAAAACTCTCCATTGAAAAAAAGTCGACATTCGTATTTTCTAAATCCTGTTTCAAAACAAGTGAATGGGAAGTGCCTCTCTCAGTCTGTACCTATCATTACTACTCCTGGTAGAACAACGACGTCGTGTTTTCTCATGAACTGACACGAAGGGCGGACCAGGATCCCTACGACTTTGATGGAGGTCTGCGCCCTCCCTTCTCGGTTAAAATTATCTTGTGGACAGACACACATAGAAACAGCACCACAGCGAAATCTACGGCAGCCATATGAGTCGAGATCGGAATTTTACTTTCGGTGTATGGCCAAGTGTTGTGTCTGGCACTCACTATGGATCTATCGGATCTTTTATGAAGGCATCTAGGTCCACACTGACCTGGTCGGTCGTTAGACCGGCCAGTCATTTCAATAAGAAATTCCGCCCGTAATCGAAGGCAAGCGATTACTTAAGCAGGCGATGTTGAACAAAGTGAACAAGTACCAGCACGTAACGTTTTTGATTTCGTTGGTAATCGGAGTCACTATTTCCCAACAGAGCATAAATATTGTGTAAATCCATGACCTATTTGAAGAACAGTAACAGCAGTAACAGCGGCAGCAGCAGTAGCAGCGGCAACAACTGATCTGAACTTCAAAGATTTCAGCCACATTTAGGCGTGGCACTTTTTACGTGCGATTGGTGAAAATATAAAGGGATGGACATATTCCCTTCTGCACATCAGCACGTCCTTCGTCTTTCCTGCGTTTTCGTGACAACTTACAGGAAATTAGCGTTCTGAACTTGTGTTTCTTATTGTTATCACTGTTCTCAAATCACAAACACCTAAACATATTGTTCAAAGGCAACTCAGCGGAACAGTTTGCGAAAAGCCACAATGCTGTGAAACCCTTAATGGCCTGTGAATGCTTGGTACCTCTAAAAACAATTGTCTGTTACTAATTAGTTTATTACTTTTACATACTTGGGTGATGCAGAACTAAGTGAAAACAGCAAATGAATAATTTACAAATAAATGATGTTTTGCAACTCACTGATCTTTTCTGATAAAATCCTTGATTAATGAATGTTTTTTTTTTTAATCATTCACAGAGACACACACACACACACACACAGACATGCACTCAAGCACTAACGCGCGCGCGCACACACACACACACACACACATAAACATCTATCTACTGTTTGTCTGTCTGTCTATCTATCTATCTATTTATCCATTTATCTAATGAATTACTTAAGTTTATAATACATGATATGTATATGATGACCTGTTTAGGTTTGTGATGCTTTGTGTACATACGAACAATACATGCATCTGTAACGCCTTAATCTAAAGAACGAAGCATAACATGAGTTTACAATCGGCATCCAAAATATGTGCTAGTAAACAAAGGAAAAAAAAAAGAAGAAAGAAAACAACCGAAAACAAATGGATTCACATGAAAGCTACGTGGATCAAAGAAGCTGACAGGCGCCTACAAAAGAAAAAGCCGATAACGCCAAGGCCAAAATCAAAATAAGAGCGGAGGAAAATGACAGGTTTGAAAATTACATCGTTGACACTTCCATAACGTGTCCTTGATTACAGATGCTTTGACGTAAAATGGCCTCGCTGACGTAAAATGCCTCGCTGACGCAACCATTTTTTCCCCTTCCGGTCTTTGAACAGCTCGCTTTTCTTGTCAGGGGTCGATCCAGTTCACGCGTGCACGGCTTTGAGGAAGAGTGAGGTTCATTCTGAGGGGTCCAATAAAAAAAAAATCCTCTTTGACCAGTTCCTATCAATTACCACATCGACATTTTCTTCAGCGGTAAAAGAAACGGGTCTTCACTTACTGCTGAATCATTTGACTGGCGTTCAATAGCTTGCTGAAAACAGAAAAAAGCGTCAAGTTTTAGTTGCTGGTACCTGAATTCAACAAAACCATTCATCAAACATCAAAGGCGTCGGTTTTCTTCCTCCCTTCCGTCTATCTCTGAGAGTGTAATAGTGTGCCCTGCAGACGTCGGGTATGTTTCCATTGAACAGTACCAGTATTGATCGGTTGACGGCGAGGGCGTGGCAACAGTGTGGTCGAGTGGATAGAAGGCGATTCTAAGAACCAATGATTCTGTTCTTGTATTGCACTGCCCCTCTCCCCCCTCACACACACACACACATATATATATATATGAGTTTGTGTGTGTGTGTGTGTGTGTGTGTGTGTGTGTGTGAGAGAGAGAGAGAGAGAGAGAGAGAGAGAGAGAGAGAGAGAGAGAGAGAGAGAGAGAGAGAGAGAGAGAGAGAGAGACAGACAGACAGACAGACACACAGAGAGAAAACGTGCGTGTGTGTATGTCTGCTTTCGTGCGTGCGAAACGCACACACGCACGCACACACAACCACGCACACGAAAACGAACACACAGGTGCGCGCACGCACTCACATACACGCGCGCGCCCTTTCACAGGTTTCCTTGGGTGCACGTAGGTATGTATGGGGGAAAAACATGGCGATAGGAATGGAGCACAGATGTTTTCCACCTCCGCAACAATTACGCACTATATCACCGGCCGACAGACATCTGGTAAAGCACACCTTGGTGTAACTACAATATGATGCGGTGTTTCTAACATATATATATATATATACTTCGTTATCGTTAGAAACATC
Source organism: Conus ventricosus (assembly GCA_018398815.1). Lineage (NCBI taxonomy): Eukaryota > Metazoa > Mollusca > Gastropoda > Neogastropoda > Conidae > Conus > Conus ventricosus. The sequence continues at coordinate 37,156,747 of CM031600.1, forward strand.
CCTGCTGCGAGTTGTCAGTTATCGCAATCAAAAGAAGAAAATGATCACTTGCACTCTTCTTTCTATGGAATGGCGGGGAGGGGGCGTGGGGGTAGGGTGGGGGTGGGGTGGGGCGGGGCGGGGTGAGTTACGTGTGTGCAAACGGCGTGTGAGCTTTGTGTGTGAGCGTACACGTACAGTGTTCGTGTGTGTGTGTATGTATGTGTGTGTGTGTGTGTGTGTGTGTGTGTGTGTGTGTGTGTGTGTGTGTGTGTGTGTGTTTGTGTGCGCGCGCGCGCGCGAGTGCGTGCGTGCGTGCGAGTGTGTGTATGCGTGCGTGCGCGTGTATGCGTGCGTGCGCGTGTGCGCGCGCTTACTTGCGTGTGTGTGTATACGAGCGCGCAAGCGCGGAGGTAGACGTGCCATATTTGTGTGTGTGTGTGTGTGTGTGTTTTTCCATCCCGAAAGCATCAAAGCTGACGTGCGCTACGGAACGCTTTCCGATTTTCTCCGCCGCTGGGCTCTATATTCATATTAACATCAATCAACCTCTTCAGGAGATTGCCGGCTAAAGACGGAAAGTCAATCAGCAGTCTGGCGGCGTCACTCTCTAATTTTCTCATCAGCGCTGGCGCAAATGAGGGCCTTCCAGCGCAGGTTCCAAGAAGGAGCGGGGGCCGAGGAGACCTCGCCAATCGAGCGGGTCCAAGAACACCCGGACCTCGACGATCGACTTGGGCACATCCCCCCCCCCCCCCCTCCCCCGCACCTCTTTTTCTCTCTCCAAGTCCACCTTCTCCCCCTCCCCCCCCCCTTTTTTTTAACGTTTGCCATCTTGTTCTTGCTTCGTGCTGCTGCCTTCAGCATAATCGTGGTGTGGATGGGACGGAAGGGGGGGGGGGGGGGGGGGGGGGGAGCAGGTGGGGGATGGGCAGGTGACGCTGACCCCGTCAAAGGGTCCCGTTTTAAACTGCAATGCATGCATCATGAATTCCGCAGTCTGCATAATAAGGTTTATGTCACACGACTCACTTTCCAGATGAAGGACGCATTTTGAAGAAGCCTTCACAGTTAGAGCAGTAAACACTGGAAAGGTCAGACAGCTAAGAACCACAGGAAAACACCATGTTGCACGATTATTTCGACACAAAATTCTGCTTCGTGACTCCCGTATAACACTACCCTAAGAACACACAGGCCGCCTCATCTACCAGTCAAACGACGTCACTGATACTGGACAGAGATGCAGAGCTCTGCAGACAGAATACGATCAGTACCGTCGCCTGTCGTTAGCTGGCGTTCCATTGCATATATACTGAAGGCGTTAACGTCTTCCTGTTGAAGTAACGGGCTCTGTGTCTGCTCCCTGTTCGCGGGTTGGCTCTGTCTGTGTTCACCTCAGTTCACAGGTGATAATGTCAAATTATCAAGTTTGAAGCAGACACGAGTTCGGTCAGTTGCGGGCAATGGCCAAATACATGCCGACCTCACAGAACAGCGGACTAGAAAGAAACTGGCACATGTGGTTACGGGAGAGGGCGGCCCAGCCAACCGATCACTTCTCTCGCACTGAAGAGATTATAGCTACCAACTGGAGTGAACGTGTCTCCTGCACAGAACCATTGTGGGAAAACCAGGCGAGACACTGTCCTTCCCCCCTGAACTACTTTGGTCTGGTGCATAGGGACAAATAATAAATGAATGCCATTAGAAAGGATTTCTTTTTGGATCAGGACTCTGACCTTCTCATCCCTACGTCTGGATTCTGGAACATGGCTGAACATGATTTAAAAGGATTTCCTTTTCGATCTCTAGCGCTTAAAGATAACTTGTTTTTTTTCCTTCTTTTATTGGAGATTAAAACGGTTGAAGCTACATCGGAGACTAGTTTTTTTGTTGTTGTCCACTTGAATGATTTTCTCTGTTTTCTATCTCTGTCATATCTATATATCTATCTGTAAAGTCATATTTATAGATAAATGTGTATGTACACACACACACACACACACACACACACACACACACACACACACACACACACACACACACGTATATATATATACATATATATATATATATATATATATATATATATATATATATATATATATATTATGTAGTATATATATTGGACTATCTGATCGGCCGAACTGTATAGACATCCTAGAGATTGTTGCTGAATCAATCTGCCTCAAACCGTCCCTTACGTCTAGTCGGTAGAACCGGAGACTTTGTGGAGACGAGAGCTAGCTACTATGCCTGACTATTTCCAATCCTCGCCTCTACTGCTGTCATACATACAACCCAGTCCAGAGCGGAAATGAAGCCGTCGTCTTCACCTGTATTGTGATGCTGATCAGATAGTCGGAACCTTTCTGATAAAATGTGGACTTATTAATCATAAAAAGAATCGATAAAAGCGACTTCGTGCCAAGAATCTGTCAAACCTTCTGCAATTCTTCACGACAGAACTTTCGAGACAACTATGTACTGACGCTCTTGCGCAAGGACGATATTTCGAATTCTTCACTGTATCAGCGTTATGGCCATTTTTCGATTTCACATAGTCCTACAGCTACTTATGTTTTTCAAAATCCTTCCTGTGAGATTTCCTTGTTTTTATTGATGAACAGTGGGCTTACATACCTGTGTTCTGTAAACGTTCAACACGCCATTAACTTCACACACACGCACGCCACAGAGAGAGAGAGAGAGAGAGAGAGAGAGAGAGAGAGAGAGAGAGAGAGAGCACATAAAACTATGAAAACATTTTAATCACCTGAAGGCCAGACGATTACGACAGAGCTCTTTCATATTACAAAACATAAGTCAATGAATTAAGCCACCTCAGTAAATCAAGCAATCAATCGATCGACCAGTCATCCTGTGAGCGGGTCAATCAATAATGCTGCAGTGTATTTATGTTCATGTTTCGTTACATTTTGCATTGGTAGACTACTTCTCAATGTGTTACAATATAATGTGTTACATGTCCTTACCACAGTGCAAATTTCTATTGAAAGAAAATAAACGTGTAACGAACGAACCCAGTTCAAGTCAATTGGATCAGTCAGCAAGGCTATCTTTCGTCAAGTCAACCACAGTTAAAAGAAACGGCCGTCATCGTAGTGCAAGTGTGCATCCCATCCCCTTACCTCCCCCCCCCTCCCCCGTCTAGTCTATGCATAGTAAAATAAATCCTTGCCCGCGCAGTTCAGCAAGACAGCTGAACAAGACAGCCGGTGAACGGGTCACACCTACCAAAACAGGCGGCACGTGCAATACGGCCCTCTGTCAACAGAGCGCGAGCTGTTAAAACACCAGACTGACACGGAAACCCGCAGGACGAAGCAGAGGACGTGAGGCCCTTGGGGACGGTCTCCCTTCCATTTGACGCCGACGATCGAATCGTGAAAATGGGAAGCTGGCGCGAAAATACACAACCAGTACAAGCCCTCGGCTGAAGCAGAATCTTCCTGATCTTGTTCACCTTCTCTGTACATATCCAAATCGAAAGAAATGGGGTGGGGTAAGACAGGCAGCAGCGGAGTGGGGCGAGACTCACTGACAGGACACAAAGGGAACTGGTGATCGATCACAGGCAAGGCTGCACGGGAACACAGTCTCAAGGGCCAAACTGTTTGAGTTATCAGTCTTATAAATTGATAAATTTGAGACTAACTCCTGAGTTCATAAAGAGACTAACTCCTGAGTTCATAAAGTTCCACGAGAAAGTGTCCACTCACTAGCAATGAAGGTTACTTGAAGCAACCCATGGCATCTAGAGCTACAGATCATAGGTGAAGAAGATCAAATGCTTGAATTCGCACTTGCTGGCATTAATGGAAAGGGGATTCTGGGTTCTAGCAAAAGAAAGACTAATAAATGTTGTTATTTTGATACTAGGAGTGAGACAGACCGATATGTGTGTCAAGAACTCGAGAAGGATACGTCCAATATGAACACAATGTTTGTCACGTGCAGTCAGACCAGGGCAACCGGAATGCAACGTGATTTATCTGCAAGCTTCGAACAAGATGAACAGTCTGCAGACAGGTATTTATATCGTGCTGTTTATATATAGCGCAGCCGACCTACACATATACACATAAAGCATACCAGGACAGCCATGGATTTGACATGACATTTACTGGCGAATGAATCCAACGCACGTTGTGCCAATTTTCTTACCCTCAAAAGTTATATTCATAGAAAGGTTTCGGTTGGGGTTTCTGACCTTCTTTCTTGACAGTATAAACGTCCTGTCAATTGTGTCACATGTGTTGGACAGATATTCAGAAAATGCAAATCGTTTCAGGACGTCCCGAATGATGTCCAGAATAAACCCATCCTACCCCATGTTTTGGAACTCTTAGGTTTTTTTTCCCCATAATGCTGATCACCAAAGAACATTGACACATTTTTCTTTAACCCCCCCCTCCCACACACAAACACACTATAGAACTTATTATAACTAGAACAGTGATAATTCATATAAGCATCACAGGAAAAAAATATACACACTAAAAGTATCACACACACACGTACACGCACACACACACACACTCTCTCTCTCTCTCCCGCCCTCTCTCTCTCTCTCTTTTCAGCTTTTTAGGCACACTATGCTGTTAATCGACTAGATTTCTGCCGTGTACGCTCTTTCGGGTGAAACGCTGTCTACTGCATTGCACTGTCCTGTAATGTATTGTGTGGCATTCTATGGCTTCATCGTGACAAGATACGTTTCAGTGCCAATTTTGGGTCGCTCTCCCATGGGAGAGTGCATCGCAAAGTACATGTCAATCATTTTGTTAATGTCTGCGTCTTTCTGTGAACAGGTGGAATTTTTTTTCTTTTTTTTTCTTCTGATTTTTTAAAACTGGTTATTTCATCATTATTTTGTTTTGCCAGACAGTTGATTTCTGGTCAATGGCTCCTTCTTAGCACGCTTATTGTATACTGCACACGGAACATGGATTTCTCGTCTCACCTTAGGGGGAAAAAACACCTTGCGCTCGGATTGTTATTTGAGGCCTAGTAAAACCAAAAGGATTGACGGTAGAAGAACCCTTCCAGTAAGAGATCCTAGCCGCAGGCCAGCAGTCTCTCGCGTCCGCAGCCAGTGTATTACCTACTGGGCCCCAGCCACTGAAGAGCAGCCACGTCCTGCCTGCACTGAACGAAGCATTACAATGAAAATACACATCAACCTCTGTTTCACGTCTTGAGGCATGTCCTCATGAGAGCAATGCAATCTTGTAAATCTATGCTAACCTGTATGCCACATCTTGAGTCACGCGCTGTGAACAAAGCATTGTTGCAAATCTATACCGATCTTCATATTACATCCTGGGTCACGTCCGGCTCAGAGCGAAGTACAGCTATGAGGATCCATACCGACTTCTGTATCACATCTTGATCCATGTGTGGTGAGAAAAGCATCGCTATCAAGCTCTATACTGGCCTTTATCTCATGTTCTGAGCCCTGTGCTCCTCTGAGCAAAGTATCGATAAACGGATCTATACTCGCTTCTACATCACATCTTTAACGGTCCTCTGAACAAAGCATCGCTCTACGGATCTATACTCGCTTCTATATCAGGTCTTGAACCAGTTCTCTGAGCAAAGCATCGCTATGAGGATTCATATTGACTTCTATATCACGTCTTCAACCAGTCCTCTGTGCAAAGCATCGCTATGAGGATTCATACTGACTTCTATATCACGTCTTCAACCAGTCCTCTGAGCAAAGCATCGCTATGACGATCCATACCGACTTCTAGATCGCATCTTGAACCACGTGATCTGAACAAAGTATCGCTTTGAGGGTCCGTACCGTCCTCTGTGTCACATCCTGAGCCATGTACTTTGAACAAACCACGTCTACGAGGATCCGAAATTGACCACAAAAGCAGTCTTAGCCATGTCCTCCTCTGAACAAGGTATCGTCGTTAAGTGTCTCATACTGACCGTTATGTAGTGTCTTCAATTGCAACCAAGCCAAGCTTCGCACAGGAAGCGCCAGTTCCACACTGTCATCAACCGGGATACCTTTCCACACGGACCACATCACTAGATCAGATACGTAAACACGCAAGACAATGCCATTTTGGTGAGTTGTTGTTTTCGTTGGAATACCCCCCCCCCCCCCCCCCCCCACACACACATATACACACAAGCGCGCGCACACACCCACACATGCACGCACCCACACGCACAAACACACGCACGCACACAACACACACACACGCACGCACGACCGCGCGCGCGCACACACACACACACACACACACACACACACACACACACACACACACACACACACACACAGAGTTCTCTCTGTACTCGCAGACCGACTGAAATTGTAAATTAATAGGGACTAGCGACCTGTTACGAGATCAGTAATACTTCTTAATTTTCATGAATCATGATTTATTTATTTACTTTATTATTATTATTATTAATATAATAATTATCATTATTATTTGGCTTTCAAATCGACAATGCAGCAAGGAACTGTTCAAACTCCTACGTCGAGCAATAAGAGAAAGACGATTAGCAGGATAATCCATGCCCAGAACAAAAGGACAGTCAAATTTCTATTGGAAACGAGAGCAAAGACAGAACTGCTGCACCACCAAACGAAAGCATAAACAAATTATGGAACAAACACAACGCGTTTCGAGCTATTTGGTTTTCTTTCGGCAAGACAAATGACGTTAAGACAATGAAAACAAGCTTGGTTCCATTCCGTAATCTTTTTGCACCCAGTTCAAAGAGACAAGTGATTTGCCTGTTCGTCCTTCGTTTTCACTGTCTTAAATGTTATTGGTCTGGCCTGAAGAAGACCAAATAAGTCGAAACGCGTTGTGTTTTGTCATTTGTTCATTTTTTTCGTTTGGCGGCGCAGTAATTCTGTCTGTGGTCTTGTTTTAATTTCCGCTGCACTCACTCCACTTTGAAATCTTACACTGGAATCAAATATTTCGAACATTTTGTTCATCATGTCTCCTCCCAACAAAAGGTCAAACTATCATGCAGGATAAAGACAATTTTCTGAAGATGTATTTCTGGTGACAAATAAAATCAAATTTGTGAATTTGAAATGCTCGTCAATTTAAAACATTCTCCAAATTTGTTTAGCAACACAAAAAGGCATTTTCAAAACGGAAGTATGAATACATACCAAGAACTTAAAACCAACAACTATTATTTTCTAAATTAGAAATCGTGTTAAAATCTTTTTTTTTTTGTATACTGTTTACTGAAATGGGCAGACATGGAATCAAAACACAATGTGGGGAAGAGAGGGTGGGGGGATGGGGGTGTTTTGAAATGGACTGAATAAAAGAAAAACAATAATGGTATAATGCGTTGCAAAACCCGGAAATATCTGGCCCAGATTCTGAACACTGAAGAAAAAAAACGTAGTGGAAACCAGTTTATACATCACACAACTAAAAACTGAAGTGGGTATGAAGAGGTTTCTGAAGTTACCAGGTGCTTTAGCTGTTACCATAAATAAGGAAGAATGCAACAAGACTGATAAAACAGTGTTTGTTTCCCATTACTGAATCTGTAAGATTGGGCGACAGAGGCAGAGAAAGGTATGAAGCTCAGCATGCAGACTTCTAGGCAATTCATTAAGAACAAACACTGTGTCTCGTTAATTTGGGTCAGATTTAATGGGGCCTTTTCCCCCTACAAAATACGTTTTCACCAAACTGCTACTCTTCATGTATATGAACAGTTTTGAAAGCATTCCTGTTGTTTCTTTAGTGGATTTGTTAACCACCTGTCTTTTTGCATACAGATATTTTTTCATTGTTCTTCTCAACTTCCTCTGTTCCTGGGCCGTCTGCCTGCCTGCCTGCCTACATGCCTGTCTGTCTGCTGTATGCTGAATTCCATATCGTCCACCACAAGCATTTTTGCTAATTCACTCTAAATATCACTATAAATACACATTTATTTCGATGTCAATAGTCACGTGTGGCTGCTCTAACAAAGTTCCATTATGAGAAGTGCTGTTATCAGCTAAATTATCTCCATGTTTCTAAATATTATGTCCTTTAAATGTGCATATTGCTATAATCCAAAACTTACGGAATTAAAATGGAAAGCAAAAAAAAGGCACTTTCTGATGGAAAACCAAGTCTACACGTCATTTAAAAGAACTCCACTCTGAAGCCAAAGCTGTTGCCCCGTGCATCTGTTTCTCGGATAAACAATTCTTCCAGCACGAACCTCCCTCAGGCGCTGGTTTGAACAGCGGTGCGGAATCTGACACCAATCCAATTCGGATTTGTTGGCTGGAAAAACATGTTCCATCATTTCTGACAGCAGGCACCTGGATGTGGGGCCCTGGTTAACGCTGCCATAAATCAGTGTCCACTTTGAACGAAACGAAATTTGGAGAGAGAGAGAGAGAGAGAGAGAGAGAGAGAGAGAGAGAGAGAGAGAGAGAGAGAGAGAGAGAGTTTGTATGTGGATCATCGGGTCCGATCATTTATCAGTTAAAAAGTTAATCGTTTCTGGGTGAGACCCACTAAATGCCGTCTTCGTGTTTAACCCATAATGGCTTCTAACTGAAGGTGCATGCTCGAGCGTTTGTGAGAGACTGAGTGTGTGTGTGTGTGTGTGTGTGTGTGTGTGTGTGTGTGTGTGTGTGTGTGTGTGTGTGTGCGCGCGCGCGTGCGTGCGTGAATGCGTGCGTGCGTGTGCGCGCGTGCGTGTATTTGTGTGTGTGTGTGTGTGGAGAGAGAGAGAGAGAGAGAGAGAGAGAGAGAGAGAGAGAGAGAGAGAGAGAGAGAGAGAGAGCACGCGCGTGTGTGTGTACGAGCGCAAGTGTGTGTCTGTTTTATTCTGTGTTCTTGTATATGTGTGCGTGTTTATATTTATGTCTCGCATACGCAAGCAAATAAACGTATGACACTCTCCAATCACTCTTCGAAGGTCTCTTGTTAATTTAGAGACAGGTTTGAATGTGGAAAAGTCTGTTGACACACAAGGACGATGTAAATCAGTTTACTCTGGTCTCCGGACGACCTCTCTGATCACGGAGAGAAACTTCTGTCACCGTTTCCGCATTATGGATGAGCTCTTTCTTCATTAAGAACTGCACGGAAGACTGTTAATGGGCGAAGCAGGAGAGGATGGACACTTTAGGGGAAGATACATACATACGTGTGTGTGTGTGTGTTAGTGTGTGTGTGTGTGTGTGTGTGTGTGTGTGTGTGTGTGTGTGAGTGTGTGTGTGTGTGTGTGTGTGAGAGAGAGAGAGAGAGAGAGAGAGAGAGAGAGAGAGGAGAGAGAGAGAGGAGAGAGAGAGAGAGAGAGAGAGAGAAAGAAAGAGAGACAGAGACAGACAGAGCCAGTCAAACCCTTTAATTACTCTCGGATAATTCATGTTGAGTATAGCTTAATCGTCCACGAGGAGTCATATCACGGCTCACTCTTGGAGAAAGATTGTAGGCAATGTCTAGCTTTCCAATGTATCCTTGCAATTTTGTCCTAAACCACAAAGTCCGATCACGACATGGTAACAACGACAAAGAAATAAAAGCAATCATACTGCCTTTACTACTAACGCTATTATCACAAGCTACTATTATCTCTCTTGCTGCTTCTGCTACTACAAAAGTACTGCTGCTACTACTACAACTACTACTACTCCAATTACTCATTCTTCTACTGCAACTGAAAATAATGAGATAAGAAAAAATACTGAAACAAAGCGCGTTAATAAACCACCAAACACACCAACGTCCGTGCTATTATCAACGAACAATACCTATAAAAAGTAGGGTGGGTTTTTTTAACCAAAGGTATAGAAGCAAACGTGAAAACGAAGCCAATGGTCAAAACATTCAATGAGATAGTGAGAAAGGGGGTTACACGCTGGGGGCGGGATGGAGAGGAAGGCGAGGAGGTAGGTGACTTGAAGATAGAACGTAACAGACATGTGGAAGGGGGAGGGAGACCCGAGTCAGAATGAGAGAGAACGAGAGTGACAGACGGACAGACGGAAAGAGGGGAGGGACGGAGAGAGATAACTAGATGGGGCATACAAAGGGAGACAAGTCACAGGGCACTGCATCGAGCCCCGGGGAGAGAGAAAGAAGAGGACCCCGGGTTTCTAACAGGGGTCTGTGACCAGCCAGATAAGGATAGGCGAGCTGCCGTGCAGGGAGACAATCACAATGGATGGCTCGTTTTCTTCCTTGTGGCCTCGTCGCTCTAAGCAGGGTAGGAGGACCTGGACAGAGAGAGAGAGAGAGAGAGAGAGAGAGAGAGAGAGAGAGAGAGAGAGAGAGAGAGAGAGAGAGACGCACGCGCGTGTGTGTGTACGAGCGCAAGTGTGTGTCTGTTTTATTCTGGGAAACCTGAGAGAGAAAGGCAAGACTGATTTGCGAACTGAAATCAACCCTCCCCCCCCCCTCTCTTCCCTCGATCCACCCAGCTTGTCCTCTCCCCATCTCCCTCTTTTTGCTCCCAATCAAACCATTGTTCTTACTCATCGGCTTACAGAAATTAGAAAGCACTGGGAACGCAACTTGTTTCAATTTTCCTAAAACAAAGTTGACCAAACACTGCTTATATGAACACACACACACACACACACACACACACACACACACGTGTACACACACAGACACACACACACACACACACGTGTACACACACTCCAATGTGTATATATATATATATAATTATATATATATATATATATATATATATATATATATATATATATATATATATATATATATATAACAGTTTAAAATAGGATTTAAAATGGATTAAAAAAACACCCTACAAACTTGTTTCGGGCAAGTGCTCTCCTCAGGTATGTACAACATGGGCACGCCACCAGTCCATTTTTAAATCCTATTTTAAACTGTTATGTCGCTCCCTGTTTGGTTGAGCATTTTTAGACTTCTGAGTGGTCTTTTGACTCTAATTTTATATAAGATAAGATAATGTTGCTTATAGCCCAGCCGACCGCAAAGGGCCACATCAGGGCTGTCACCACGTTAAAATCAACTCACCAGTCATTAAAAAAAAAAAAAAAAACCTTTCACACATCTCTTTCAATAACATCTTCTAGAAACGCACCAGAAACTTCGTTAAAAATCTTTCTTTTATATTTTATATATATATATATATATTACACGAGGAAAAGTTTCCACTGCTAGTCTTCTTTCACCACATCTGGCGTGCATGCGTGCGTGCACGCGAATGCGCTCGCTTGTTCGCACGCCCGCTGTGTTTGTGTGAATTAGTGGACACATGCATACGCTTGTGTGTGTGTGTGCACGCGTTTAACGCTTTTTTTGTGCAATACATTTTTGGACCTAAGAATCCAAGTTTCAGAAATACATAAACTCAGAGGAAACACATGCTAGCCATGATGACGGCTGAGGATTGCCGATGAGTAGAGAACCTCACCAATCGCAGACGGTTACCACTGACGAAAGAAACTCAACATGGCATCGCCGTTCCACTTTTCAGGACAGAAGCCACAAGAAAGCAGGCGTAGTGCTTTAGCCCTTTACCCTGATTTCGCTTTCAATTTGAGGGAAGCTGAGCACTGCAAGCATTCATACTGAAGGGAAATTCTCCTTGTCGATAATCGAAGGGTTTCTTTGTCCTTGTGGGGAAACTTGTGAAGTCGCGCAGGCCTAATTGTAACATGTGTCACGTGCGTTAACCAATCTGAGCACGAAAGTCCAAGTGAGTCAAAAGCTTGCCTGTTATTATTGAGACAACGTTCGTTCTCTATTGACAATACACGAAAGAGACAAGGACAGGAGAATGCAACCGACTAACCAGAAGAATGGAAAGTAAGGACGAAGAAGAGACGAAAGGACCTTTACATTTCATGAAGATGAGGGGGGGGGGGGGGGGGGGAGACACAGCAAGCATTGATTGTCTATTTCTTCAAGGCAGAAAAAGTCTCATTGCAAAAAGACAGTGGAAGACTAGGTGAGTTGAACTGCGCTGAAGGCCCAGTCAGCCATCAGGTCCAGTGGAGCGCTTATTGACACCGGAATGTTCATGCTGCGACAAGGCAGGCACCGTCTTCTCGTGTCCGCGTTATTCAAACTCGTCCCTTAACTCACAGCTGCAGTGTGTTACACAGGATCTCACTGAACATTCTTCATGAGCGCTCGTCACATTATTTCAATGACTATACATTCATTCATATTTCATTCATTCATTAATTCACTTACTAATTCATTTATTCAATTACTTATTTGTTTGTGTATGTATTTATAACTCATTGTGACAAACGTCCACACAGTGTTTGAGTCAGGATCATATCCCAACATGTGGGGTGACAACGTTCGATATACGACATCACATTCCTGGACTAACAGGCATAGCAGTTAACCTTTTCGTGCCAGTCTGCCAATCAGATTGCCGAAAAACTCGTCGCCGGGGTGCATTTGTACGCCAGCTGAAGCCATGCTATCCTTAGGCTGATATTTCAACAGTATTCAAAGACAGTGACTGTGTTGTAAGCTGGTGCTCGGGAAAAAAATGGAGTTCTACAACAGGAGGCATTGACAGAGTTATCCACGACGTGCTCTGAAGACCATTCAACACACACACACACACACACACACACACACACACACACACACACACACACACACACACACACACATATACTGAAACACACACTGAAAGCCGAACTTTCAAACGCTCTTGGCTAAGAACACGAGCAAGTGGCGTACTGTCACCATCCACATGCAAGATATTTTTGATTAACAAGAGCAGAAGTTGCTGGCGCGAAAGAATGGATATGAATCATACAAACATCCTGAATGACAAGAGAGTCCGTTTAAAAAAAAAAAAAAAAAAAGAAACTGCCATCGAGGGCAAACATTATCAAGATAACATTGATGGCAAACATCGTCACGATAACAATCTACCTCCACGGGGTCGCCGTGATTGAGCCAGTCCGTGCCTGTAGCCGGCCTGTGACAACAGTACCCCAGGTCATTGCCGAGGGGACGGCCATCAGCGCCACAGCATGAGCCCGAAATAACACCCGGGATCGATACAACGCAATTACAGCCCTGCGCGTGGGTTTGAATTCAAATAAATGTTTTATTGGCCCTCGCATTTACATGTTGGCATCCACCGGAAGCGGCTGGCACCACTACCACTCGGCTTCCGCTGCTTTGTGATTGGTCCTAACACCAGCCAGCCAGGCAGTCCGCTGTGTCAGAAACGTGTGCGCGCCGTCTCATCTCTGCTGGAGAGGGATGAA
>CM031600.1:37177507-37180007 GCA_018398815.1 Conus ventricosus
AGAAGGGATCGAACAACGGATAAAAAGTAGGAAAAGTAAGGGCAAAGAGACCGTCCCGCTTTCCACATCAGAACAGCAAAAACGACCACACCGAAAGCCTTATATTACAACAAAAACCTAATTTTGACAGCAGTAACAGCACCAAAAAACACTGAAGGTGACGATGATGGTGGTAATGACAATGTCGCACAATTAACAACGGCAGCAACAACAACTACGGGGACGACGAGCCCTGGTAAGGTCTCGTGTGGTCGGCTATCATAATAAAAACAACAACAAAAAAAGTCTAGCCTTGGAACTGACCCAATCAGAATACCCCTGTGAAAAGAGCATATTCTTTCTGAGAATTAAAAGAACAACAACAACAACAACAACGGATGTTGCAACTATACAAATGCACCAGAAGAAGAAATCACATCTCAAATTCCCCCCACACAATTAAGTGCAGGCTTCGCGTTTGAAGACATGGTGCACATTGTATAGAGATGCACACACAGGAAGGTAAAACCAAAAAGAATAGAGAAGTAAGAGAAGAACACGTGCTGAAATGACCAAATGTCCCATCTTAATCAATACCCATCTATAAAATTAGTGGGCAGAGCAAAGGAAGTAAGAGAAAATCTGCTAGATAATTCGGCTTTCAAACACAACTGAAACGATTCTCAAAGTAGATTTGATGAACCCCAAAAAGATGGTTCTGGAGCGTTCTTATACCTGAAAACCGTATGAAAATCGTGCCAAAAGCACATAAGAATGCCACTTATTATAATCTACCATGTATGCAAGTACAGCATACTACAATCATACTTACAACTGTTAAAGTTATGTAGTAGTACTAACCAACAGAGAGGTCGAGATGCAAACTAAACACTACCCCGATATTTTTCAAAGAAAGATCCAAACACATCACCACTGCCTACACGAACGACAGGAAGGCGCTTTTTAATAATGCACTCTATGCGATTTGACGTCCTGATTCTACATGTAACAAATGCTCGGGGGTAAAATGACATTAAAAAAAACCCGTAACAATACCTTGCTCTATCAAAACGATGTCAGTATTATGACTGACAGGCTGCCAGCGGGTGATGGACAAAACTGAAGTCCACAGAACATTCCTCAAACCATCAGTGGTCACTTGATCACGGCATAACCTGCGCAGCTTCGACCAACATGTTTTTTTTTTCTCTCTCTCTCTTTCGTAAAGTTTCGAATTAAAAGTGTTGATAAAATCAGGTCTGATGTACCTCCCTTTCAGAAAGAGAAGGACACACAGATATGCTCTTAGATTATGGCTTAGAGAGAGAGAGAGAGGGCAGGGAGGAGGGAAGAGGCAGGGAGGGAGGGTGAGAGGGAAAGAGAGAGGGAGAGAGGAGAGAGAGAGAGAGAGGGAGAGAGAGAGAGAGAGGAGAGAGAGAGAGAGAGAGAGAGAGAGAGAGAGGAGAGAGAGAGAGAGAGAGAGAGAGAGAGAGAGAGAGAGAGAGAGGAGAGAGAGAGAGAGAGAGAGAGACAAAGGACGGAGAAACTGAAGCTAATGTCCAATACGACAATGATGACGATGACGGCGACGACAAAAGACATGGCGATTAGACGGGAAAACGGCCAGCGCTGCTTTGGTTTATCACCTTATTATTTTCAGGCAAAGAGGGCACAGGGTCAACGACCGCAAATGCTTTTTTCCAAACCTTAAAAATCAGAATTTAGAAAGAGAGGGGGTTAGTGACCGCCAAGGACATAGACAAACAAAGTACAGGACAAGACACACCTGTCTTGTCCTGTACTTTGTTTGTCTATGTCCTTGGCGGTCACTAACCCCTCTCTTTCCAAGGACATAGACAAACAAAGTACAGGACAAGACACACCTGTCTTGTCCTGTACTTTGTTTGTCTATGTCCTTGGCGGTCACTAACCCCTTCTCTTTCTAAATTTTGCTTCATTTTCCGCCCTCAGTCATTCCGTTTTGAAACTTAAAAAACCAGAACAAGATCATTGGGACAAAACAGTGTAATAACAGAAATCCTTTTTCAAAAAAAAAAAAAAAAAAAAAAAAAAAAAAAGAATTCCACCTCCCGCACTCCACCCCCACCGTCCACCCCACCCGCTCTCTGTACCACCGAAATCCCCCCGTAATGACCAGGATCCTGTGTTCAGAGACAGTAAATTCCCCGCAGTATTGACGGACGCCTCAGACTCCCGAGAGACGTCCTTCTGTTGCTGACAAGCCCCGCGGCTTTTGTTATTAGAGAACTGTGATGCTGTAATCCACCTTCTGGGCTGTGACGCACGCGATGCTTAGCCCCCCAGGCTCATCACCGAGATAACCCGGAAGGGGGCGGAGAGAACGGGTGAGGAGGAGAAGAGAGGAGGACGGAAGACAGAGAGAGAGAGAGAAAGAGACATACAGAGGGGCTGGGGGTGGGGGGGTGGGGAGATGGGGTGGGGGGGGGGGGGGTGGGGCGGAGGGGGCGAGTGTAAGACTTGATGCGAAGACTTGTCGGTA
>CM031600.1:37185007-37200007 GCA_018398815.1 Conus ventricosus
ACTTACTTACTTGCAACACACACACACACACACACACACACACACACACGCCACCTTCGTTGAACTTCCAATCAATCCGAGCTGATCCAGGAATAGTCAACACGCGCCATTAAGCAAAGGGAAGCAAGCCGGGACACGCCTGGCTGCATTATTTACTCCTTGCCTTCCGTTACGCGTTGCACGTGCCCACGCGCCCAGCCGCTGATAATGGCGCATTTGCCGCGTCACGCAGACGCCGAAATCGCAGCGGGAGGGGACGAGTAGGACAAGGAATCGATATCCTGACAGCCTCACAGATTTTTTCTCCCCCCAAACTTGTACAACTTACGACCTGGTTTCAGTTTCGGTTTGATTACAACCCAACCCACTCACTTATACAGGCCCGTTTCTGGCTTGACAATTTATAGCACCGTAACCAACTTTAACTGCTACCAAAACAGCATGGAAGCATCTGCTCACGTATAACGTTAATGATACATGCACGCATATGTAAACACACATACACACACACACATATATACACACACACATACACACACTCTCTCTCGCTCTCTCTCTTTCACACACACACACACACACACACACACACACCGCGCGCGAGTGTTGTGTGTGTGTGTGTGTGTGTGTGTGTGTGTGTGTGTGTGTGTGTGTGTGTCAAGGAGCGTGAAACCTCTCACAAAAGGCATTAGACGCTTGGAGGCAAAAGGGACGTTGTACGTAGTATACAAATAGGTAATAGACCAATTAACCAGGGTACTTACCCATCGCACACGGCCGAACTGTGTGAAGAAGGCCGAAGTGGCCAGATGAAAAACAACACCTAGGAGAGAGTTCGGACCTGCCAGTGGCGAAAGGGGGGAAGGGATGTAACCACTACGACCTCGGCGTTCCAAGTGAGCGCTAAATGCTCGGTCAGCTGAGGTTCTTTTGTAAACAGTCAGTGAAGAGCAGGGGTCTTGGAGTCGTTCGGATGGTGTTGCCGTGGGTCACTGTGTTGGTTCTATTGTCAGGCTGGCTGAATGCGTGTGGAGGTTGTCGTAGCCCTCTTTAAGATAATTACTGTGTTAAGTGACCCCCGAAGTCGGCGGGAAATTTCGATGTCCATCTGGTGCTGTTTGTTTGCTAATCAATTAGGTAGGGATGTGTGTAAATGCTGATGTGTGGGAGAATGTAGCGAATGGAGAATTCAGGGTACTTGTGAACTAGGGGTTTGAGAAGCAGCGTGGACAAATGCATGGCCAAAGGGGGAATCCTTTGTTTCCTCCTATTATAAACTGAGGGAGAACAACGTGACGGGAGAACAACACCTGCAGGAGAGAGAGAGAGAAGGCAGAGGGGAGAGAAGAAAGAGGAGAGGAGTGAGCAGGACAGAGAAGGGTCGAGAGAAACGTGGTCTGGGAGATAGAAGAGACAGCTAAAAGTCTTAGGGTTGGGAAAACAAGCTGGAAGGAAGAAACTAAGTTTGAAGCCCAGAGGGGGGGTGAAGACAGACAAATGACATTGAACCCAGAGGTGGGTGAAAGAGGCGAAGAAGAAGAGTTCTACGTCGAGATCCAGAGACGACCACAAAAACCCAGTCCTGAACCCGGAGCCAGTCAACCAAGGGCGTCACATCAAGCAGTGCTGAGGAAGACTTGAAGAAACTTGTTCAAGAACTGTGGGGTGGTGTGAAGCGTGGTTGTGTGTGTGAAAACCTGGCCCGGTAGAAGTCTTTTATTATAACCCCGGGGTATGGAAGTATTGATCTTTTATGTTCTGATATTTCATTGTGTGTGATTTGATTGTTCAGGGTTAATTATAAAAAAAGATAGAAATTGTATTTCTTGTTCTCAGTCGCGTTAGGAGAGAAACGAATGCGTGACATCCCATACATCCAGAGAGAGGAGAATGTTTGGTGCTGGCAGAGGAGCATAAGCGTGAATGAGTGCAGAGATAACCAAGGATGAGTTAAGCCTTACAAATGATACATCAACTTCGTGTCACTTAAGCATTACCATCACGATTTCCCGTCTGGACAAAGTGGCGAGCCAGCCAGGATTGCATGGCCCCAATTATGGTTTCAGCGGGAACAAAGAGTATTACAAGATGAGAACTGGTGCGAACGTCCCACTAAAGGGGCAATTGTAATATAGCAACTACTAATTAATTCCTTATTAGTTCTTTGATTGATATGAGTATTGACTAGTGGTAGTGGTGGTTATGTATTTAATCAAAGGTCTATCAGATAAACGAAGAACCAGGGTCTCGACCCCAAACTCTCACAGAAGCTGTTGTAGAAAAGAATAAGGCACCATTGTGTAGAACACCTACCATTGGTTGGTGTACACGAACGTATATTAGATAAACTTTGTACTCAACATTTACCGGGTTTAATATAGCTAACTATTTTAGAGGTGCTAAAACCAAAAAAAACAGTACATGGCAATGAAGAAAGATTTGCTCCCATTGATAAACTGATTAGATTATAGGGAGACACTGGAAATACAGGAGATGAACTGCGTAATTCATTGAAACTCATCAGAAGACTGAGAGAGAAGGAAAGGGCTGAAAGGAAGTAAGTTATGAAAAAGGAACAGCTTGACGCTGTCAAAAGAAACTCAGATTCTTAGGCAGAGAGACTTAGACTTGCAACTGCTGCGTCGCGGCTAAAGCAGAAGCAGAGAGTGCATGCTGCTAAATCTAAAGCAGATGCAGAGAGTGCGGAGTCCGCCAAGCGAGAGCCGACGCAGAGAGGGCTAAAGCAGCTGCATGAGAGTGCTAGCAGCCAGAGCTAAGCAGATGCAGAGAGTGCAGCTGCCAAGCTAGAGCCGATGCAGAGAGGCGTGCTGCAATGGGCAATAGGCATAGCTGAATCAGGAGATATTACCAAAACAAATTGGAGTTGGAAAGAAAAAAATACTGAAAATCGTAGAGAAAATCGCCACCAGATCTGAGTCAGTCGGAGGGCCGCAGACAAAGTTGCTGCACCTAGACCTAAACACCACTGTTCATGGAAGAAACTATTCGAACGATGCCTATATCATCGGATAGAAATCCGTATTGGCCGAGCACGAGGGCTGTCCCGAATATGACTGGCAATAAACCTGGTCAGCCTTGTTTGACAGTCGTGCGTAACACCCAGTATTCCTGCGCACCTTACCCAAAGGTGATCAGATAGAATTTGACAATGTGAACCAAGCGGTGCTAAATGCATAAGATTGACTGAAGACGGTTTTAGGCGTAAGATTCGCGAGGCGAGACAACGAACAGGGTGAGTCAATCACCCAGTCGTGAGTTAGACTGGCCCACTATTAAACAAATGGTATAACTGAGTGGAGTAGACAGTGATTTTAGAAGTGCCTCAAGACACTGGTGAAGAGTAACATATACTTGATGGATGTGGACGGTCCTTAACCACCCACCTCAAGGAAAGAGGTGCAACCACAATAGCTGGTAGGTCATGAGAACAGCTGAGACATAACCGGGAAGCGAGGCGTGATTTAGCCTGAACAAGAAGGATAGCAGGCCAGCACATGACTCCCGCAATGAGTCAGCAGTACACACCTGAAGGACCACCGCGTCACGTTAGCAACACGGGTGAAAACCAATAGCCACGAGGCTAGAAAGAGCGTACCTGTTTTCGTGCAATAAGGCAGGCACTTGGCTAGGGATAGAAAAAAAAAGAAGTCAACATAAGGCAAGCAGCAAATGAGGAACATCAAGCCAAGTGAGAGACCGGTAGAAAGAGAAGGAAAATATGACAGTGTTATTTTGTCTGGATTGTGCTGTGTGTTCACAGATTCAGGCGATAACATGGATGTGCACAAAGGCAGAGTAGGGGACAATGTGGTTAATGTCATTAGAGACTCTGGGTGCACTGGCGTAATGGTGAAGGAGTCCCTGGTTGAGAAGGGACAATTCACAGGTACAGGGGTGATAGTACCAAAGAGTTCCGAAACCTGAACCAAAAAAATTCCTGAACCCAAAACCTGAACCAATCTATAAAATAAGTTTCAAATTCTTGTAAACCTGAAAATTAACAACATTCATCGATTCATTACTAACACCTTTCACAAACACTATGAATACTTACGTTGCTGAATCTGGTATCAGATTGTAGTTTAAGGCACATGAGTGTTGAATAATGAATTTCCCGTCTTTTTGCTTTTGATCAAAGCCCTACTCCACCCTTTTTGCCTCTCATTGTATTACAATTGTCCATCAAGCACGAAACAACTTGAGACCAGTCGACTTTCTTTCTGATAGAATGCCAGACACTGCATTGAAGATATTTTCTGCTGTTGCAACATTTACTTCTCTTGACCCTAAGTGTTCTGCTACAACTTTTCCCCAGTTCCACATCATAAATACTGAACAAGCACGTTCACAATCTTGTCATTATTGCTATTTGTAGCCTCGTCAATATTTAAAGAAAAGTGTCTGTCTGACAGCTTTGCACTCAGTTCCTTCTTCATAGCATGTGCTACTCCATGTACAGTGGTGTAAGTTGTGCTACCACGAGAAAGAGAGAGAGAACCAAGTGCTTTGTCATCACTAGCTAACCTCTTAGCAAGCTCAACAAGATCTCCCCCCAAAGAAAAGGGCAGACAATGTTCGGCAATAAATGCACAAACAACTGCTTTCAGTTCTGCTTTCCTGTCTCCCATACCGTCTTGCGTAACGGTAGTTGTTGGAAGCTCCATCAAGCTTTGTAGACTGGCGGACAGACTTCAAATTGCGCCGATGATCCACATCTTTGCATGAGAAAGCAAGGCTTTTTTCCCACTTGAGCCATAGAGTAATGTTTTGTTGCATGGCACGCAAAAACAAACTCCCGGCGACTCGACCTTTTCACACCAATCGCCATGACATACCCCATCGCTGTTCCGATCTTGCAACCAATCCCACCTCCACTTGTTTTTCACACCTATCTCAACTGTAGAAATATCTGCCCCCGGCGGTAACACCTTCATGTTGTTTGGTTTTGTACTCTTGTTTTTGAAAGACACAAAGGCACACAAACTACGACAAAATTGCTTTTGACAATTTTTTCCCTTTGCACCAAGAGCTGCAAAAGCTGCAACCCCAAGGGGAAAAACCTCGTTTTTTTACAACCAAGGGGCTCACCCGTCGGAGGTCCAAAAAATCTCCCAGCCCAAAATTCCCCATTATCGTCTGCAAATTTTTAAACTCTTGTCCCTGCTTTTCCCTTTCCGGGAAAAGACAACCAAAAAAACTCAAAAAACGGGGTTTTAAAATTTTTTTTAGCAATCGTAAAACCGGATTTTCCGGAAAATTTCCTGGGGGGGGGGGAAAATTAAAAAAAAGCACCCCCACAGGTAGAACACAGAGGTTAGGCCAAAAAATGAACAGTAGCAAATTAAAAAAGGCCCCCGGTGGGCCCTTTTTACAAACCCTTTTTTTGTGGGGTTTAAATGGCATTTTGGGTTTTCCGAAGGCCGCCGTAAGATTGGTAATCGGAAAATCCCAAAACGTGGTTTCGGGGAACCCCAAAACCGGGTTTTTGGTTGAAACAGGGGAAAAAGGAAAAAACAAAGTGAGGAAAAACCCCCAGCAGCAAACACTCCAGGGAAAACATTGGAGCGTGCCAGTGAACCAACCCCACTCCCCTTTTGGGGCAGAACAAAAGGCATTACCCCCTCAAAAAACTGAATTTTTTTTGCTCACAGAGGGGAGAAGAAAAAGGTTAAAAAGGGGCCCCAACGGGTTTGAGATTTAAAAGGAAGGGGGAAAGGGACCAAATTTTTTCTCACTTTAGTTTGGGGAAAAACAAAAAGAAAAGAACGTTGTGCCACGAAGCGCAGAAAAACCCGGGAAGTTAGAAAAACCTGTGACGTCAGCCCCGGGCCACTCGGAAAGGGAAAGGGCCCCCCCCAAAAAGGGAGGACGCAAAAGAAAAACTGGCCCGGGGAAACCTTTTGGGGGATCACGTTCTTTTGCCATTGGGAACACAAAACGCTGCGTTAAAACAACCCGTGGGAAGGAGTGAAAGAAAAGTGACGGGACCGTAGGCCAAAATAAAAAGGTCGGGGGAAAAGGGCCCGGGACTGTTAAAAAAATGTTTGTGTGGCGGGGCTTTGGCAGTGCCGCGTAGCGTGACTGGGTAGTTTTTCGGCCATTTGTAAAAAAAGAAGGAAGAATCCCGTAGAAACATAAAGTTTTATCCCTTTTTATGGGCCCCAAAGACCCTTTGACTGGGGAGATTTCCCGATTTATGTTTTAAAATTTGCTTTGGGTAGTGTGATGTATTGATTTTTTTTCTAAATTTTTTTAAAACAAAAATTTTTGCTTTCTTTTTCGGTTTTAAAAAGGCTTTAAAAGAGGACGAAAAGCAAAAATTTTTAAAAGGGAAAAATTTTTTTAGAGTTTTTCATCTCCTTTTAATTTTAAGTTTTTTGCCAAAGCAGGGGATTGTCTTCATTTGGGGGGAATTTGCAAGGAGGGGTGAAACCTCCACAAAAGGCATTTTGAACCCTTTGGGGGCAAAAAGGGGCGTTGTACGTTAAAACAAATAGGAAATAACCCAAAAAAACCCGGGGACCTTCCCATCGCACAAAGGCCGAACCCGTGGTTTAAAAAAGGCCAAAGTTTGGGCCCGATGATAAACAACACCTAGGAGAGAGTTTTGGACCTGCCCATGGCGAAAGGGGGGGGAAAGGGGTAACCATACGACCTCGGCGTTCCAAGTGAGCGCAAAAGCTTCGGCAGCTTAGGTTTCTTTTTTTAAACAGTCATTTAAGAGCGGGGGCTTGGAGTCCCTTCGGATGTGTTGCCGGGGTTTACTGTGTTGTTTTTATTGTCAGGGGTTGGGGAATCGTGTGGAGTTTGGCCCTCTTTTAAAAATAAATTTCGTGTTAATTTACCCCCGAAGTCGGCGGGAAATTTTTGATTCCATCTGGTTCGTTTGTTTGCAAAACAATTTGGGAGGGATGTGTGTAAAAAATGGTTTTGGGAGAAAGTACGAATGGAAAATACAGGTACTTGTGAACTAGGTTTTTGGAGAAGCAACGGGAAAAAAAGGCCCTGGCCCAAGGGGAAAACCTTTTTCCCCCCCTATATAAACTGAGGGGGGAAC
The DNA here is from genome assembly GCA_018398815.1 of Conus ventricosus. Taxonomy (NCBI): domain Eukaryota; kingdom Metazoa; phylum Mollusca; class Gastropoda; order Neogastropoda; family Conidae; genus Conus; species Conus ventricosus. The sequence goes on from CM031600.1 coordinate 37,192,083, forward strand.
AAAAGGAAAAGGGAAACAAAACCAGGAGAGAAAAGAGAGAGAGAAGGCAGAGGGGAGGAGAGAGAGGAAGGGGTGAGCAGGACAGAGAAGGGGCGGAAAAAACGAGGTCTGGGAGATGAAAGACAGCTAAGTCTTAGGGTTGGGAAACAACTGGAAGAGAAGAAAAATAAATTTGAAGCCCCCGAGTGGGTGAAGGGCCAGACAAACGACATAAACCCCCTAGGTGGGGGGAAAAAGGCGAAAGAAGAAGTTCAAAATTTTGAGATCCCCGAGGAAAGCCCCAAAACCCAGTCCCAAACAGGAGCCAGTCAACCAAGGGCGTCACCACAAGCATGCTGGGGAAACTTGAAGAAAACTTGTTCAAGAACTGTGGTTTTGGTGTGAAAGCGTGGTTTTTGTTGGGAAAACCCCGGCCCGGTAAGAATCAAATTTTTTATAACCCGGGAAATAGGGAAATAATTTAACTTTTATGGGACAAAAATAAATTTTATTGTGTGTGGGTTTGATTGTTTATGATTAATTAACGTACATAGAAAAAATTTTAAATTTTTTTGTTTACAGTCCCCGTTAGGAGAAAAAACGAATGCGTTTACATCCCCTTCCCGAGAAGGAATGTTTTTTGGGGGGGCATGAGGGCATAGCGTGAAAGAGTGCAGAGATAAAAATTGGTGTGTTAAGCCTTTACTAAGAAACATCAAAAATTTTTGTGCACTTAACAAAACCCTCCAAAGAAATTTTTCCCCTTTCCGGGGCAAAGTTCAGCCCCGCCCCCGGGTTCATTGGGCCCAAAAATTTGTTTCAGGGGGGAAAACAAAGTGAGAAAAAGAGTAAACTGGGCGAAGCGCCACTTTAAAAGGGAAAATTTTTTAAATTGCCTTCAAAAAAAATTTTCCTTTTGTTTTTTTTTGAGTGTTGAATATTGACTTTTTGGGTGGGTGGGGTATTTAAACAAAGGTCGTTCAGTAAGAAACGAAGAACAAGGTTTTTAAAATCAAACTCTCCCCCAAAAAGGGGTTTGGGGTTTTAAAATTAAAAGGGTCCTTTGTGTTTGGAACCCCAAACCCTTTTTTGGTGTACTCGTAACGTTTAGTAATAAACTGTGTAACCCAAATTTACCCGGGGTTTAAAAAACGAACTGTTTTTAGTGGTCTAAAATATAAAAAAAGAAAAAGGCTGAAGAAAAAATTTACCCCCCATTTGAGAAACTGAAAAATTTTGGGAGAAACTGGGATATACAGGGGATGAACGCGGATTCATTAAAAAACCCCGGGAGAAAGACGGAGAGATGAAAGGGGGTTAAAAAAAGGAAGTTTTAAAAAAGGGAAAAGCCGACGCTTTTCAAAAGAAACTCAGAAGCTGAGGCTGAGAGACAAGGGCTTGAAAAAGCTGGCTTTGAAGGGTAAAGCAGATGCAGAGAGGCAGCTCAAAGCAAAAACCGATTTTCAGAAGTGCCCGCCGCCAGAGCGAGAGCAGAACGCAGAGAGGGCTAAAAGCAGACAGAGAGTGCAGCCCAGAAACAAAAGGGAGTGCAGAGTGCAGCTGCCAGAGCTAGAGCAGAGCAGAGAGGCGGGGGCAAGGGGAAAAACAAAACGGAAAACAGAATTTTAGCCAAACAAATTTATTTTGGGAAAAAAAAAATCCAAAAAACGAAGTGAAAACGACACCAAATTCTGATCATAGGCCGCAACAAATTCGCACCCTAAACCCAAAAACCCCCCCTGTTCCCGGGAAAAACTGATTTCAACGAGCCTAAATCAGTCGGTTTTTAAACTTTGCCGAGCACTGAAGGCTGCCCGAAGAAACTGGGAAAAAAAACCTGTCCCGCCTTTTTTACAGGTCGGGCGTTAAAACACAATTTTTCCCCCTTAAAACCCCCAAAGGGGAACAGAGAATTTTTTACAAGGTGAAACAACGGGGCAAAGGCATAAGATTTGACCCGAAAGAAAATTTTTTGTAAGTTTCGCGAGGCGAGAATCGAACAGGTTTAGACATAAACACTGTTCGGGTTAACTGGACCACTAATTTTTAAAAAATGGGGAGAAAATGATTGGGGTAGGGCAGTGATTTTGAAGCCCCCAAAACACTGTGAAGAAAAAACAATACTTTATTTATGTGGGACCCTTACCATCCACATCCCAAAGGGAAAAAGGTGCAAAACCCCCAAACTTTTTGGGACTTTAGACAGCTTAGACAAACCGGGAAGCGAGGCGTGAATTTGCCTGAACAAGAGGATACAGGGCCCCACATTACTCACGCAATTTAACACATACCACCCGTGGGCCACAGCGCCAAAGTGAGAAACAAGGGGAAAACCAATAGCCCTTTGGGTAGGAAGACGACCTGTTTTTCTGTTTCAATAAGGCAGGGGCCTTTTTTAGGGATTTGTAAAATTTTTAAAACACAGAAAGGGAGCAGCAATGAGGACCGGCCAAGGGGAGAACCCGGAAAAAGAGATGGGAAAAAAAAGAACCCGTGTTATTTTGTCTGGATTGTGCTGGGTTCACAGATTCAGGGGAAAACATTTAAGTGGGACAAAAGGGAGAGTAGGGGGCAAAGTGGGGTTTAAAGGCATTAGAACTCTGGGAACCCTTTGGGGAAAGGGAAGGAGTCCCCTGGTTGAGAAGGGACAATTCACAGGGAAACACAGAGGTTTTAGGCAAAAAATTAACAGTAGCAGAATTCAAAACGGGCCCCGGGGTTTTCAATTGATACAAACCCTTTTATAGTGGGAAATGTACAGGCTTTTGGGGTTTTTCCGAACCGCCGAAGATTTTGGGAAAACGGAAACAACCCAGGAGCAAAGGGGTACGGAGACCCGACCGGGGTTTCTTGGGGTTTAAAAGGGAAAAGAATCACGTGAGGAAAACCCCCCAGGGGGGGTCAAACCCTCCCCAAAAACAAAGGGGGCTGTCCCCTGAGAAACCCAACCGCCCCACATTGGGGCAAACAAAAAGGGGGAAAAACTCGCTCAAAAACTGATTGGTTTTTCTCACAAGGGGAGAAGAAAAAAAGGTTTAAAAAGGCACAATCGGGTTTGAGATAAAGGGTGGGGTAATTTTACCGAACTTTCCCCTCACCTTTTAGTTCGGGGGAAAACAAAAAGACAAACGTTGTGCCTCCCAACGCGAAAGGCGGTGAGTTTTGAAAAACAATTGACGTCAGCCTCGGGCCAAAAAACCCGGAAAAAAGGCCTCACAAAAGGCAGTGACCCCCAAAAGAAAAACTGGGCCCCGGGAAACCTTGGGAAACAAAGGGGTTTCTGTGCGCATTGCAACAAAAATGTCGCCGGGACGACAACGTGGGTTTTGAGGGGTAAAAAAGATGAGGGACCGGAAGGGCCAAAAAAAAAATTGGGCTTTTTCCAAAAGCCCGGGGACGTAAAAATGAAAATTTGGGGCGTGGGCTTTTGCATGTCGCGTATGCGGACCCAAAGGGGTTGCGGGGCCCTGTGTTTTGAAGAGAAGGGGAGAGAATCTCCCGTAGAAAAAAAATTTTTTATCTTTATAAGGCCCCACGACTTAAGCGGGGGATTTCAGATTTTTTGATGAAATTTGCTTTGGGAAAATGTGGAAGAAAAAAAATTTTTTTTCTAAAATTTTGTTTCAAGCCCAAAAAATTTCGTGCGTTTTCCCCGGGTTTTAAAAAGGCTTAAAAAAAAGGACAAAAAGCATTGGTTTTAAAAGGGAAATTATGAGAATTTCCCCTCCTTGAATGTTAATTTTTTAGCCAATGCAGGGGATTTGTCTTTAATGGGGGGGAAAAAGTCAAGACGTGAAACCTCTCAAAAAAACATTAAAAAGCTTGGAGGGAAAAAGGGGCGTTTTACGTAGAAAACAAATAGGTAAAAGACCAATTAAAACCCGGGAAACCCAAAACCCAAAAACAACACGGCCGAACGTGTGGGAAAAAAGGCCAAAATGGCCAATGAAAAACCCCCACCTAGAGAGAGTTCGGGCCTCCCCCAAAATGGGGAAAAAGGGGGGGAAAGGGTTAACCACTACGACCTCGGCGTTCCAATGACGCTTTAAAAGCTCGGGGGATCTGAGGCTTTTGTAAAAAAGCAGGAAGGGGCAGGGGGTCTTGGGGTCGGTTTGGGGGGTTGCCGTGGGTCACTGTGTTTTGGTTTTTAAATTTCAGGGTGGGTTTAATTTCGTGTGGAGGTTTTTCGAAACCCCCTTAAAAAAATATTTTTTTTCGTGTTAAGTGAAAACCCCCGAATTCGGGGGGGAAATTTCGAAGTCCAAAACGGTGCCGTTTTTTTCTAATTTAAATTTTGGGAGGGATTTTTGTAAATGCCGATTTGGGGGAATTTAAGCGAAAGGGGAATTCAGGTACTTGTGAACTAGGGGGTTTTAAAAGGGATGTGGAAAAAGCATGCCCAAGGGGGAAACCTTTGTTTCCCCCCTAAATTTAAAAAGAGGGAAAAAACGTTACGGGAAACAACACCCGGAGAGAGAGAGAGAGAAAAAGGCAGAGGGGAGAAGGGAGAAAAGGGGGAAGGGGGGACAGGACAAAAGAAGGGGCGAGAGAAAAATTTTCGGGGGGATAAAGAGGGCAGCTAATTTTTAGGGGGAAGACAAGCGGAAGAAAAAGAAAACTAAATTTAACCCCGAGGTGGGTGAAGGGGGAGACAAAAATGACAATGAAAACCCAAAAGGGGTAAAAAGGCGAAAAGAAGGGGTTTTTAAAGTGAGATCCCAGAGACAACCACAAAGACCCAACCCCGAAACCTGGAGCCATTTAACCAAAAGGGGGTCAACCACCCAAACATTGGGTGAGGGAAAAACTTGAAAAAAACTTGTTCCAAAAAACGTGGTGTGGTGTGAAAGCGTGGGTTTTTGTTTGGGTGAAAACCTGGCCAGGTAAGAAGTTCCCCTTTTTTAAAAAACCCGGAAAAAAGAAGTAATTTTTTTTTTTATGTTTTTGAAATTTCATTGTGGGGTGATTTTTAAATTTTCCTGAAAAATTAAAAAGTACAAAAGAAAATTTTATTTTTTTGTTTTCCCGTCGCCCTTTTGGAGAGAAAAAGAATGCGGACAACCATTCCCAAGAGAGGTGAATGTTTGGGGCGGGCTTATAGGGGCATATTTCCCTGTAGAGTGCAGAGATAACCTTTGGGGTTTTAAAAACCTGACTAAAGTAACCCTCAAAATTATTGGGGACTTAAGCAATACCAAACACGAATTCCCCCCCCCCTTTAAAAGGTGCGTTTCTGTTTAAAAAGTCCGCTTTCGTGCTTTTTTGTGTGTGTTGTGTGTTTTGTGGGGTGTGTGTGTTTTGTGGGATTTAGTGTGTGTGTGGAAAATATGTATTTATGCACATGTGTGTCCCCACACACACACACACACACCCCCCCACACACACACAAACAATATATATATATATATATATAGAGAGAGAGAGAGAGAGAGAGAGAGAGAGAGAGAGAGAGAGAGTGAGAGAGAGAGAGAGAGAGAATGAAGAGAGAGAATGAGAGAGAGAGAGTCGCTACAGTTAGCTGTAACGAAGCTTTCCCAGTCATCTTGCACGCACGTGTCCACGCCCTCGTACGCACGTGCCGATGACTGTATAGTCACGAAAGGCGGATGACAGGGGGGGGACTGCTGTTTGACCAACAGGTGACATCTATGCATAGCTGTGCGTGGGTGTAGGAGGAGGGGGGGGGGGGGGGGGGGGGGTAAAGGCGACGAGCAGTGTGGTATAGTTGAGGATGAGGGTGAGGGGAAAGTGGAAGCCGTTTCCGTTGTTGCAACGTAAGCGCTCCGCTAATGTGAATAATCGTCTGTTCTTGAACGTTCGGACGTGCGTGCCTCTGCGGCTCGCGGTGAGCGCCGCGACGGCATGTTGGTTTTGGAAAGCTCTGCACATCCTCACAGTAATATCGTCGCTAGAATGATTTAAAATGAGCTGATGTGTCTGTGCATGGCAATGAGACTATTTAGCACTCATCGACCACAGCGCTATCCCATGCAAACTCGGAATCGATGAAGAGAAGGAAGGATGGAAGGAAGAGAGATGGAAAAGGATGGGTCCAGTCCCTTCAGAGCAGTTCAGACATGCATCCGTTACAATCCAAACCTTTGTCCAGGCGCACGACGCTAAAGCGCACTTTTTAAAGGCGCGCTCGCTCGCCAAATTCTCGGTTCGAATTCAGCTTCCCTCATCATCCAAACCATGACCAGAAACATCAGCAGCACAAATGTCGACGTCGTTCTCATCACCAGTTTTCACCACACCACCACCACCACCGGTATATGATTCAGTATCACCATCATCGCAACATAAACTGTGATTCCATTGAGGATCACATTCTTCATTCTAGCTTTCCTGCACGAATCCGTTCGTGGAAGATGCCCTTAACTTTCGAAGACAGGGAAGAAACGAGGATTCCGTACGTAACAACAATACTGTTCTAGGCCTTCTCGCTTAGAATTGTGAAGGTAAAGAAGAAACGAAGATTCCGTACGTAACAACAATACTGTTCTAGGCCTTCTCGCTTAGAATTTTGAAGGTAAAGAAGAAACGAAGATCCCGTACGTAACAACAATACTGTTCTAGGCCTTCTCGCTTAGAATTTTGAAGGTAAAGAAGAAACGAAGATTCCGTACGTAACAACAATACTGTTCTAGGCCTTCTCGCTTAGAATTTTGAAGGTAAAGAAGAAACGAAGATTCCGTACGTAACAACAATACTGTTCTAGGCCTTCTCGCTTAGAATTGTGAAGGTAAAGAAGAAACGAAGATTCCGTACGTAACAACAATACTGTTCTAGGCCTTCTCGCTTAGAATTGTGAAGGTAAAGAAGAAACGAAGATTCCGTACGTAACAACAATACTGTTCTAGGCCTTCTCGCTTAGAATTTTGAAGGTAAAGAAGAAACGAAGATACTGAGGTAATAATACTGAAGCAATGTATTTCTGCCTCACTCCCCTATTCTTCGCCCGTAAAAAGTGAATAGATGACAAGGAAATCGAGTTAAAAAAAAAAGAAGAAAACTATGTGAAAACTATAAGAAAGAGGGTGAGGGAGGATAAGGAAGAATGCGAAGAGAAGAAAGGAAAACAGAGTGAAAAGTTTTGTGCCCCTGACGAACGGACAAACCACGACACATCCTAACCAGTAGCCAGACGATACTGATGGTATTGACATGAGCTTCCAGTGCTGACGCATCCGTTTGTCCTTGCCGATCAAACGATGACGCTGAGCCCCATAGGTAGATAAAGGGCCGATAAGCGGGCACGCATCGTTGCCCCGTGATTAACAGCGCCCCAGGACAATCAGATCTGTTGTGTCAAACGTGACTGAACATGCATGCTTTGTATATTGCACTGTACAGGTAACCCAACACTATCACATGAAAGCTGGCGCACGCTCATCTCCATACTCCTCTGCTCTGTCTGTCTGTCTGTCACACACACACACGCACGCACCAGCGCCAGTGCCAGCGCCCGCACGCACGACCGCCCCCCCCCCCCCCCCACACGCGCTCGCACACCTTTAAGTGTTACTAAACTAGTTATTGGGGTCTTTCAGTATGAATGGTACATAATTAGGATGCTCACAATTAAGAACATGGTGATTTGATACCATTCTTGACAATTTGATACTTCAAACAAACAAACAAAAAAATCAGACGACCAGTATTCATATCACGCTTTACTAATCAAAAACACCACCACCATCACCAACAAAATGATGAAATACGTACACGAACGTTGTTACTGGGATAAAATATCCGATACTAATTAATCTGATTTCGGCCCCAGTCTTCATCTAGGCACTTTGCACTGACACCAACACTCTTTGGCCGTTCAGTCACAAACTGGTACACGCATGACCGCGTGGAAACCACCAAGCAAGTGGAGTTCAGTAGTGCACACACACAAAACACACGCAGGTATGGCAAAGGACATAAGTTGCTTATTT
>CM031600.1:37212507-37215007 GCA_018398815.1 Conus ventricosus
CTAGATAAGAAGTGACAACCTCACCGGACAAGAGCTACATGGAACGTGACAACGTGTGTTTGCAGCCAAGGGCTAGATCATTAGTGAAAACAATGCACAAGACACGAATTGAATACAAATTTACAACACACACACACACACACACACACACACACCATATCTAGAAAAGACATCACAACAATACTGGAGATGTAAATAAAAGCACACACGTCACAACAGATACAACAAACAATAGCAAGAAAAGCTGTTACAACAGTACAGTGGAGAAAGACTAGATGAGAAGTGACAACAATTCACTGGGCAGGTACTAGAAAAGACGACACAACAACACACTAGGTAAGTGCTAGATAAGAAGTGACTGAAATACACCAAAATACTAGACAGGAAATAACGATACAGTAGACAAGGGCTAGATGACAAGTGACAACACACTAGACAAGGAACGGATAAAATGTTACAACAGTACACTAGACAAAGACTAGTTACGAAGAGACAACAATACACAAGACACGGACTAAAAAGGACGCCCCAACAGTTAGAGAGGCAGATTCAAAACGAGATGGATGTGTCAACTGCATACATCGTTTTGTTTTTTTCTTTTTTTCGTCTGCGAACATCTAAAATCAATCATTCGGTTTTCATATCCTGGTACAAAAAGAATGATCATCCTTTAAATGCCAGGTCATTCGCTACAGGTCATTCGCTAAAAATGGAATCCCTAAAGATTCACAGGAGCTCAGAGCAAGTATTAGGATGTCTGTTTCAGCTTCTACGTCGTTTCCTGGTCCAGAAACGCTTAAAATCGATGGCATGCTATTCGTCTCTTAGCATCAAAAGTGTGGTGACCGTTTGTTATGCTGCTGAAAAAGTACAGATCCTTTTATGTATTGTTATAAATGCGTATAATCCCAGTTTAACATATTCCCTAGAAATCAAAACACGAAGAGCACAAGAAGAACGAAATGCCACAAACATTATTAAACAAATCCACCAACGCAAAATGCACATTTTTTTCACAGATACGTTTTGTTCACAGTAACCTGCATCAAAGTGGACTTTCTCTTTATCACTGTGCTTCTTTACAATGCAATCAATCATACACGTATACCAGATGATTCAATCACCACTGAACTTTTAAGAACCAAACTGACTTGAAACCCCTGCGACCACTGTTTCAAAGAACAATGCATATGTCACTGTGCATGTGCTTGAGGCATCTCAATGCGATTCAATTAAAAACAGAACTGCAGTCTTCAATATGAGAGGAACACCGAACACAACGTCAACAATAAAAACAAAAACAGTGAGCTTTGCAGCAGACGCACCACCGCTTTAAAGAGCGCATCTAGTTAGAAAAGTACCTCCCCCACTCTCACTCCCCTTTCAACCACACACACACACGCACACACACACACACACACACACACACCACACACACACACACACACACACACACGTCCGTAGGCAGAGGTCTGTTCAGAAGCCTTGAAAATGGGTAACTTCGCAACAACAAAAACTGCCCCCCCCCCTCCCCCTCTTCCAAACAAAGTTCTTAAATGTCAAACAACTGTTCATTCGTTTATTTAGACAACTAATTCAAAACATGGTTTCAAACCCATCTTTATATGATTGTCATATCCATGGAAACGAGACAAAATATAACTGTAGGTGAGGAGGTGGTAGAGGGGGGAGGAAGTGGAAAAGCAGAGAGAGCGACTCGTCTTCGCAGCACGAGACAAACCGACCTGTCAACTACAGAGAAAGTCCAGATCGGAATTTTTTCCAAGATTAAACTTAGAGCCGACCTTCTTCCGGCTTTCAACTCCATCTTGCCAAACAAGACCACACACCACACAGATAGCAGAGATAGGTCCGTTTGCCTAAAACTCTCCAGAATCGCGCGCGCGCGCACGCGTGTGTTTGTGTGTATGTATGTGTGCGCGTGCGTGTGTAGTTTGATGGTGATGGTGGTGGTGATAATTATTGTGTGTGTGTGTGTGTGTGTGTGTGTGTGTGTGTGTGTGTGTGTGTGTGTGAGAGAGAGAGAGAGTGTGTATGTGTGTGTGTATATGTGTGTGTGTGTGTGTGTGTGTGTGTGTGTGTGTGTGTGTGTGAGAGAGAGAGAGAGGAGGGGAGAGAGAGAGAGAGAGAGAGAGAGAGAGAGTGTGTGTGTGTGTGTGTGTGTGTGTGTGTGTGTGTGTGTGTGCGTGTGTGTGTGTACGTGCGCGCGTGCGTGCGTGCGCGCGCGCGCGTGTGTGAAGGTGACTAAGCTGCCACCCAGGCCACATAGACGATAACGAGAAACTGCCACATGGCCCATTTTGATAGCTCTTTGGCTGTTGCTCGGATTCCTGGGATCAGCGCAGGAACGAACTGAATCAACAGCGCAGACCTTCCGGCTCAAGGCTTTGCACAGTACAGTACAATGAAAAGCGAATCTGTAATACAGCCTTTTTTTTTTTCAAAACAATGTACGGAATGGACTAACATGTTCTTACCA
>CM031600.1:37217507-37222507 GCA_018398815.1 Conus ventricosus
TGTGGATTTCAAACTTTACAGAACATTCCACCGAGAAAGAATACAACTTTAAAAAAAAAAGAAAAGAAAAAAAAAAGAGAAACACCATCTGAAATTTAAAAACAAAATGAGTACACTACTTATGTTCACACTGGGCCACAACATCCCAGCTGCAAAACAGCCCTGCCATGACGACCCATTACAGCTGCCACAGTAGACGCTGCAAACCTCGGATTTCCAGCACTGAAACAGAGGAAATCAGCTGAACAGGGAGGGAATCAACAGAAAAAAGGGCAACTGGCATGCCTGAAAAAAAGAAGAAGCAATTTTGGCGAACCAAAACTATCATCACTAATTTAAACAATACAAGTTCCGAAATAATACTAGTACACCGTCTCTGTTCACAGTGGGCCCAACATCACAGCAACACAGCCTTGCCATGCCCACCCATTACAGCCGCCACAAGAGACGCTCCCAGCAACAAGGGATGATAAAAGTTGAAAACAAAACAACAATGATCGGTGCTCTAGACCACCTGTTTCACATCGCAAAACAACAAACTTGCAGCTTTCTAATGTGTTTTCAAAACGTTTTTCTTTCATATATTGTAATATTGGTGGATAAAAATCAGGGAGTGGATGTACGAAGATTTCCAACAGAAAAAAAGATGAAATCAGCAGAAAAAGAGGGCAAGTGACATTCCTAAAAGAAAAGCGATTTTGCGAATCAAAAGTATCAACCGTAATTTAGACAACAAAACGCGCACACTTTCTCTGTTCACAGTGGGCCCAGTATCACAGCGACAGCAACACAGCCTTGCCATGACCACCCATTACAGCCGCCACAAGAGACACTCCCAGCAACAAGCCTGGGACGATTATCACCACTCCGTGCGTCATGTAAGTGAAGACGATCTGCAGCCATGGCCGGTCATCTGTGTATTGATCACAGAAATGCTGTGCTGCCTTTAATGACGCCGACACACCGAATCGCCGAACACATCGATAAAACCCAAAACGCCGGACATTTACCGGGACAACACTGGCCACTGTGCACGCACCATTTTCAAACGTCACTGAGGACATGGAAACTGTCTGAAACATGTGTTATAAACACAGTCGGTTTCAGCGGCTTGACACTCAGTGTCGATGTTTGGCTCAGGTTGTGATCTGAGAAAATGTACTAAAACAAAAATCCCATTGGAAGAAATGTATAACATTGGTTAAAAAAGAAAAAAAGAAGGAAAAACAGCGACAACAAAATAAATAATCTAGATAATCACTGTCTAAAACTAAACTTCAATACGCATTTCTGCAAAGAAAAAGCAGCAAATGCAAAGAATCAGACACAGTCCTTCACTTTAGACAGAAATATAACAATAACGATAAAATAACGCATTCTAACGGAAAAAAAGACCTCGCGCGCTAACCCCTTTCATACAAACAAAATCAGGAGAAGACTAAAACAGACTGCATCATCACCGATACGAACAAATACACAAAGCCAATTATAAAGTGACACCTATTAAATATATAACACAAAACAGACAAGTGAATTTAGACAAAAGAAACGTCATCTTCAGACGGCACGAACACTGAATAAAAAATGCAAAACAGTACTCCCAAGATGGTATCGGCAGGTGATTGGCAATGTAAAAAGAAAAGTGAACACGGGAGGACAGTTGAGAGAGAGAGAGAGAGAGAGAGAGAGAGAGAGAGAGAGAGAGAGAGAGAGAGAGAGAGAGAGAGAGCGAGAGAGAGAAGGAGGGAGGGAGGGAGGGAGGGAGAGGAGAGGCAGGCAGACAGACAGAAACAGAAAGAGAGAGAGAGAGAGAGAGAGAGAGAGAGAGGAGAGAGAGACAGACAGACAGCCATAAAGACAAACAGACAGACAGAAGAAGAAGAAGAAGAAGAAGAAGAAGAGACGACGACGACGACGAAGAAGACGATGACGATGATGATGATGACGATGACGATGACGATGATGATGATGGGGAGACGGTAAAAAGAGAGGAAGCGGAGGAGTGGGCTCTCAACTACAGGTACCGCACTATACCAACTATATGACTGGGTACAGCAACTGCTCGAAGCCACCAGGCCCGGACAATCATGGCCAGGAAAAGCGATACTTTCACGGTCCCTGACTATCACGACTCCATGCGTTGTGAAAGAGAAGATCGACCGGGCCCGTGCACGGCGGTCTGCGTATTGATCAGAGAAATGCAATGCTGCCTTTAATGACGCGGATACACCGAACCGCATACGACTCCATCAGCCCTACATGTCTGACATTTGCCGACGCTGATTATTGAGTGCTCCATTCACGCTTGAAGCACGAGATGGGAATACAATCTGCTTTGCACCCTGTTTCACGGTTGTAGAAAGACTGTACCCGTCGCTACAGATACGGCGTTGTTGGGTTTGTGTTTGTTTGTATGTTTGTTTGTCTTTTCGAGTAAATGTCACTCCAAAACAATGACGGCTATTTACGCTCAGTTTGCGTGAGGGCAATGCGTTAAGATTGGAATTTGTGAACAATCTGAAGGTGGAATGCTGCATTGAAAACAAAGCGTAGCTGCCGACAGATGGCAAAACACGCATTTTCTGTCCGACGGTTCTTTACCTGTAATTCAAATACACACTATGCATATCCACACGATGGTGCATGCATGAACATGCATTTGTACATATGCATTTGTATATATTATATATTATACATACATACATATATATATATATTATATATATATATATATATATATATATTATATATATAATATATATGTATGTGTGTGTATGTATGTATGTATGTATGTATGTATGTATGTATATATATTATATATATATTATATATATATATATATATATATATATAATATATCGTGTAAACGAGTGTTTATTATATTATATGTAAAGCGCTTAGAGCCCTAATCTTTAGAGAAAGGCGCTTATAAAATTAACATATATATATATATTATATATATATATATATATATATATGCATACATACATATGAGAGAGAGAGAGAGAGAGAGAGAGAGAGAGAGAGAGAGAGAGAGAGAGCACCACTTTTACCCCTCTTTTGACATATAAACAGAGAAAACGTGGCCCTAAAACAAAACTAGGCCTACCTCCCTTATGGATTCTATACACGTCACGGTGAGTTTCATATCTGGGAATTTTTTATTTATTCATTCATTTTTAACCAAGCAAAAAATAGCACTTACCATAAGAAACCATGCTGAGCAAGTGATTTCAATGTTACTTGATAAGGAAAACCAAAACAACAGATGAACAGCTGAGTAAACGGAAGAAGACAAAGAAGAACTGAAGATAGAGGAGAGTCTGACATAACGACGATCGCCATAATGATAAGAATAATGACATGCAACTATTGATCATGAGCTCATTCTTCGATCGATGTTGCTACCCTAAAAGCTGCGCGCGCACGCACGCACGCACGCACGCACACACGCACGCACACACACACACACACACACACACACACACACACACACACACACAGTCATGGGCCAGAAACGGAATAGATTCGAAGCCACAGATTCCGTCATTGTGCATTCAACGAAAACGAGGCAGCCTTTTTCATTATCTTCTATTGCGATACTGTCTGGTGAAATTGGATAATACTGGAGGAAAAGAAAGACATAAATTCAATCTAGACAGGAGACTACAAACATAAATCTTTGGAGAAGAGCGAGGAGACGAAGGGAGGAGAGAGAGAGAGAGAGAGAGAGAGAGAGAGAGAGAGAGAGAGAGAGAGAGAGAGAGAGAGAGGAGAGAGAGAGAGAGAAAGAGACAAACAGAAACACACACACACAGAAAGACAGAGAGAGAGAGAGAGAGAGGAGAGAGAGAGAGAGAGAGAGAGAGAGAGAGAGAGAGGGGCCATAGAATGAGAGAGAGACAGAGAAAGAGAAAGAGGCAGAGACAGACAGCAACACACACACAGAAAGACAAAGAGGGGGAGAGACAGACAGAGAGAGAGAGAGAGAGAGAGAGAGAGAGAGAGAGGAGAGAGAGAGAGAGGAGAGAGAGAAGACAGACAGCGACAGAGGGAGAGAGAATAATAGAGAGAGAGAGACAGTCAGACAGTCAGACAGACAGACAGACAGAGAATGCTCTAAGGGTGGGACAGGGGCATGATGGTGGACAGCAGAGATCGCACGAGCAGAGTGGGTGAGAGAAGAGAAGAGAAGAGACGAGAGAAGATGATGGACGACAGATCTGGGATGAAGGGGGGAGGATTTCAAGAGCCGAGAACATCATTGACTGGCGCTGTACCCACACGATAACTCCTCCGTCAACACGTGGCTCAAACACAGCCCAAGTTGACTGATGGGATTAATCCCACGCGCACCAGCCCTCGGGGGGATCGGTGGATTCTCCACAGCCTCCGTCATGTTCACCGTTTTTCCCCTTAAGATGCTTTCCCCCCGTCATTGTAACATTGCTGCGTCGTCCACGAACCGTGGTTTCCTCTTCCAGTCAGGGATTAACGGGAAAACTTGATACTGCCTGATCGATTTTCTCTATCTTGTTTGAACCACTCTTACGTCGGTGTTTACCTGATACTCGGTTGACTAAGGGTGAAATGTCACGAACGAATCAGGAGATAAGGGACAAGTCGAATCCATCAATACTTTGGGTATTTCTGCACAAGCCAAGGTTAATCCTGACAACAAACGCGTGTCTTTCTATATGTAAAAGTTTATAGTAAAAATACAGTTTATTTTAGGACGACCCAAGGGCTTATTCAAAAAAATAAACACGTTTCAGTCTATACCAACGTCAAATTGTATAAAAGACTTACTTCAGAACACGCTAAGGTTAATCCAACCATAAACACACTTTCATCTATGTAAATATAATACTGAATACGAGTCATTTTTGTACAACTTGAGTTTAAACTGACAATAAACTGGTTTCCATTTTCGAAAACGCATCGTACACTTAACTAGACTGATCCGAAAAGACACCGGTTTAAACCTTGTCATCTGTTTT
>CM031600.1:37235007-37237507 GCA_018398815.1 Conus ventricosus
ACGTACTGTACTGGGTTTTTAAAATTTTTTTCATCTAAGTTGTTCTCTGTCTTATTACTCGCCCTGATCGACTTTTATAAGGAGGCAAGGATAACGAGTGAATGTACGTCAACACAGCTCGACCTCTGAATAACCCTGGAAGACTTTGGGGAAGGGGTAGGCGGGAAGGGGAGGGGGGGGCGTGTTTGGCAGATCTTGACCTAGGAAAACCGAGAGAACGATGTAGGTGAGGCAGGGGGGGGGGGGGGGGGGGGGAGTGAGAGGCGGGATGGAGGATTACATGTCGCTCCTTGCTTCGTAGAGCCAAAGGACTACGCTAGCTAACAGTACTCCTTTCTTCTGACGTCACTGGGGGATTGAAAAAACGTAGGGGGAAAAACTTACTGGAGAAGGAGGAGGCAGCAGAGAGGAGATTCCGGACCCCTATCGTCCCTTTGGATGCCCCCCCCCCCCCCCCCCCGCCTACCACACCACACCCCCACCCTCCTACTGCAGCATTCCACCATCCTAATCCGCCCCGAGGATACAGTACGCCGCGATTGTTCGTCACACTTCCGCTTGGCCTTATACAACGGCGTTACCCCGGATTTTTTTTTTTTCCCCTCCCCCCCCCCCCCCCCCCCCCCCGTACCATCCGGATCAGTTTTGGGGGAGAGCAAACTGACCCTGGCACCAGCGTGGCCTGTGATTCATTAAACGGTAACACCCCCCCCCCCCCCCCCCCCCCCCTACAGCCCTACTTCCCACCACCCCGCCAGACCACCTCACCCGATCCAGATCATTCCCCCACCCCCGGCTACACCATACAACTCCACTTCTGCCTCTTTCCCCCCCTCCTTTCACACTGCCCCACCCCACTTCCCCCCCCGATTTCCTTCCACGCTGGCTTTCTGACGTTAAATATTGTTATCACAGGCGCGCTCGAGTGCACTCCACAAACCTGATCACTTTGCAATTATTATATCAAGGAGTATGCAATACCGAACAAATTCAACGATGAAAATATAAAAAACGTGGAAAGCACAAAAACACGATGTTTTTGGTGTGGGTACGGGTTGACGGCGTCGTGTCATGCGTGTGGTGGTGCCAGCGCGCCAGGCCCCCCCGCGGGGGGCCCCGGCGGCCCGCGGGGCGCGCGCGCGTGTGTGTGTGTGTGTGTGTGTGTGTGTGTGTGTGTTTTGTGTGCGCGCGCGTGTGTGTGGTGATATTCGCAGTACACAGACCATCACGTGTGCACCATTTAATGAGTGCTCCAGCCGCAGATTGCTCTTCGTTATCAGCTGATCCGCAAACTACACTAACCAACCACTAAATACCCCCTAAATTAGGTTTTTTTCCCACCCGAGTATCAAAACGCTTCCTGGCAACACGTAATATCCGTGAATCATCTCGACCAATCGCCCCACGACCACCGTGAAAGCCATGGCCAGCGGTACTTGGGACTCTCGGCTGTTTCAGCGTAACGGACGACGCCCGGGGCGATTGAATTATTCCTGATTAATGCCGTCTGTCCCTGGAGCAAAAAGGTCCGACTTTATTTTTCCTGGGTCACCACGTAAACTATTTCTGGCCGCGCACAAGCCTTGATAGCCGTCTAGACCCAGCAGACCAGCTTAAGTCGACCATTGGACGCGCTAATGAACTAAAAGGATGATGGTGATGACGTCCTTTCTCGGTAGGAGCTTCCCGGAACACTTATAATAAAGTCTGAATGGACGGAGAGTGGTTCTGGTGGTCCTTGGTTTTATCCTTCGGTTAGATGATTTGGTTTTATTGGTGGAGGAATTGGTTCTTCCACAATTAGATGGTTTTTGTGTATAAACTATGACGGTTTTGTTTTCTTTTTGCGCGAGAATGCGCCCGTGTGTGTGTGTGTGTGCGCGCGCGCGCGCGCGCGCGCGCGCGCGCGCGCGCGTGTGCGTGTGTGTGTGTGTGTGTGTGTGAGTGTACGTGTGTGAGTGTACGTGTGTGCATGCGTGTGATAAATCGGAGCAGGAAATAACGAGATTAAAATGAAAGCATTGGTGATTTTTTTTAAAAACAAGATAAAAAGGCTACAACGACAATTAGAACAGACATCTGGATATAAGAACATCGATGTCAACCTGTGAATCTAATAATTATGTGGTTCTTCTATTTCACAACCACTCCATTTTTAACACAAATTAAGGCCAAATACGTAACACTAGAACTTCTTTTGTTTTCCTATACGCTCCAACCACGGTCATGCTTTCTCTGTTTTGCTTCTCCGTACTTTTTTCTTTTTGTTTTAGTTTTCTTCTTAGTTGTCAGTCGTTTTATCTTGCTGCTCTTGAAATTACCTGGCCAGGTACGTCTACTCTCACGAGTGCTTTCTCCAAAAGTTATGCATTGCAATAAAAACAACATTCAGTTTTGATTTTCTGCGAAAGACAAATAATTTATTACGGGACTTAGAATGGGGTAAATCAGAGAGAGAGAGAGAGAGGAGAGAGAGAGAGAGAGAGAGAGAGAGAGGAGA
>CM031600.1:37245007-37247507 GCA_018398815.1 Conus ventricosus
CGTGTGTGTGTGTGTGTGTGTGTGTGTACGTGCGAGCGTGTGCGTGCGTGTGTGTGTGTGTGTGTGTGTGTGTGTGTGTGCGTGTGTGTGTGTGTGTGTGTGTGTGTGTGTGTGTGTGTGTGTGCACTCTGATTTTTTTAAAAAATCATTCTACCCATCATAAACACAAATTGCGAGAGAGAGAGAGAGAGGAGAGAGAGAGAGGAGAGAGAGAGAGAGAGAGAGAGAGAGAGAGAGAGAGAGAGGAGAGAGAGAGAGAGAGAGAGATAGAGAGAGAGACAAACACACTCACAGAGAGAGAGAGGGGGGAAGAGAGAAAGAGAGAGGGAGGGAGGGAGGGAGAGAGAGAGAGAGAGAGAGAGAGAGAGAGAGAGAGAGGAGAGAGAGAGAGAGAGAGAGAGAGAGAGAGAAGAGAAAGAGAGAGAAATATCCACCGCCTGTCACCCACACAGTGTCTCCCCCTCCCCATCACACACATACACACACACACACTCCTCCAAGCTTACCTGCAAGTTCTGGCGTTTCCCAAGAAGAGACTCCTTGGTCTTGGGATCCGTCTCCTCCGTCTTGTTCACCATGTCGGCGGCTACTCACTCTGTCCCCCGCAACACCACACACACACACACACACGGTAGAATCCTCCCCCTGTACTTCTCTCACCGAGAAAATTAATCCTCCAAGTTATCCGCGACGCTGGTGGCAATCACACTAAAGACGAATTCCGTGACTTGACCTTTCGCCTCATTCCAGAACGTTGCTGGAAGACTGTACTCCTGCTTACTCCAAACAAGAAAGCAAAGTGAACGACAGCAAACTGGGATGCTTTTTAACTCTTGTGTATTCGTCATCCAAGGCTTGTTCTTGACATTCCTTTCAGCTGGTTTCTTTTTCTTTTCTTGAGTGTTGTCCGTTGTATGTTACTCGCCAAACACCACATGCATTTTTGAGCCCGCTGAAAATTGTATAAAAAAAAGGACATGCACTTTCAAAATATTTCCAACTGCAGGATCACACGCTCAGGAATGAGAATACCGTGGTATAGGCTACAGACAGACACACGAACGTGGTAGGGGAATCCACACCGCTGTAGAGCGACACTAAACTGGATATTTTGAGGTGGTAACTGTCTTTTCAACACCAAGGTCAAAAGTGTGCAGGCATTCCCGCTGGCATTTTCAGAGTAGCGAGACAGTTGTCGCGTGTCGTAGCCCAACGTTTGACATCATCAACACGTCACTTGTCGCTCTGATATATCACAAAGACCTGCGTCAGTCAAAACAGACACATTTCAAACAGTCACTCGGGTCTCTCACAGTACAGGCGCCAGTCAAAACAGACACATTTCAAACATAGCAACAGCTTTCTCACAGGGCAGGACAACCAGCGAGAAAAGGGTAGAGAGGTGAAAGGGACGGATACACGCGCGCGTGCGGACACACACACACACACATACACACAAATACACACATGCGCGTGCACAACACACACACACACACACATACATACAGAGAGAGAGAGAGAGAGAGAGAGAGAGAAGAGAGAGAGAGAGGGGAGAGAGAGAGGAGAGAGTGAGAGAGAGAGAGAAACAGTCATCCACACATGCACACACACATACACACGCGCGCACACACACACACACACACACAGTGACACACACACACACACACACACACACAGAAACGCGCGCACGCGCTGTAACAGCTGCACGACAGGCGATCTCTCCCCATGATCGACGTCTAAAATGAACTTAAGTTAAAAATCAATACTGTAATGTGGAGCGTGCAGCGTGCATGCACAATTAAACATGCTTTGTGGTACGGGGCGAATATCCCAAAGAAAGCTGACCCTCTGCCCACTACGGACGCAAGATTTCCTTTAAAATTAAAACATGTATAAAATGCTAAGTGAACCAGAATTAGAACGGCCCCCTTCAATGCAGTATCTTTTTTTTTCTCTTCTTTTTCTCCTCGTCTTCCGCCCCCCCCCCCCCCCCCTCTCTTCTTCTCTGTCTCTCTCTCTTGGAGGGTGGAGGTGGGTGGGTAGGTGATTGTGTTCGTAGATAAATTACGAGATTGGCCTTACCGAAGCAGTTTAAAGTACAAGATGAAGCACCGAAGCTAAAACCGTATAGCCTATAGGCAATTTATGTTAAGGTCTGAATTGGTTTGACGTTTATCAGAAAATAATAAAACATGTGCAACTTGTCCTGTCATAGTGAAACGATGACATTCATATCACTCCATTACTAGCTAGCTAGCTAGATAGGTAGATAGCTAATACAATACATGAAGTACAGTTCAACACATGCAGCCCCCCAAACAAGCTTACAAAGAATGCAGCAACATATTTTCCTTTCATTAGCATTTAAAAATCAATGTTCCATACCACTGTAATCATATGCTATGGAAAACTCAAGCACTGAAACGACAAATCGAGAGAGAGAGAGAGAGAGAGAGAGAGAGAGAGAGAGATTTCCGAGTTTCGATTCGGCCATGATTCT
>CM031600.1:37272342-37277342 GCA_018398815.1 Conus ventricosus
AAAAAGAGAGAGCAGGCAGGCAGACAGACAGACACAGAGTTTTCCGTTGCATTGATCCACCCTGTTTCACTCGTGTTAAACAACAAAACTCAGAGAAAGATCTGATCTAATGATCGAAAATAACACCCAGTTGATATCCCCATTCACCAATTTCCGAAGCAGCCCTCTTACGGGGTCTGCCTGCTGAAATAATGCCGCCAAAAAGCACGTGACCATGCCAAACCCCCGTCCCCCACCGTCCGCCCCGCCCCCTTTTTCTTTCTTTTGCCCCCTCGCCTCTTGGATGCATGTTGAGCGCTTGACGCGCACGCATGTTTTCAAATCACTTATAATGCGACACGAGGTTTTACTTTTTCCCCTTTTGGGTGCATGCCCCCTTCGCTCGTTTGCGGTGGTCAAGCAAACATTATCTTATTTGGGTTCTTTTTTGTTGTTATTGTTGTTGTTGTTGTTTGTATGATGATTGCAGTGATAATGGTTTTTCCTGTTTTTTATTTTGATATTGTTTTCCGTTTGTTCATAGTATATGTGTTTGTGTGTTCAAAACGTTTGGAAAATTTCTTCAGTTTGACTGGGTTGGATGGGCTCATTTCATGCTGTCAGTTGTATATGAGCTTGTGACCTTTTTTGGGGTTCGATGTATTTACGCAGGTTATTGTCTTCTTCAAACCCATCTCGTAAATAGAAATGGACAGTAGTGTGTCTATTCTCTCAATTAACTGTCAGGGCCTCAATAGTTTGAAGAAGAGACGTGATATCTCCATTATCTAAAGTGTAAAAAATATTCAGTGACTTCCTGCAAGACAACTCATTTTGAAAAAAGATGGAACAGTATATCCAGTCTGAGTGGGGCTATAAGGCGTATTCTCAAGTTACTCTTCCAACGCAAGAGGATCGCGATTCTGTTTAATAACAACTTTGAATTTAAGGTTAAGCAAATTGTTAAGGATGATTCTGGAAACTTTCTCATGATACGTGCAGAGATACATAGAATGATTACCTTTTAGTTCATATATATGGGCCAAATAGGGACGACGCAGAATTTTAACAATGTCTCCAAAAAACCAAATGTTGGACTGGTATAGAAAATATTATAATAGGTGGGGATTCAATTGGTCCTTGACCCTTCAAAAATTTATCATAATTCAAACAAATAAATAATCCTCACGCAAAACAGGCTGTTGAAAACATGATCGAAAATCTAGACCGAATGATATTTGGCGGGAACTAAACCCAGAGTGTCGCCGTTTTACGTGGAGAGAACTAATCCATTTCAACGGGCCAGGCAAATTTTCTTTTGATATCAGACACAGTTGTTTTCTTATACTGATGAAGTAGACATTGAACCCGGGTTATAGAACAGATCACTCTGCTGTGTTATTAAAACTAAAATTTAATGAAGACATAAAGCGTAATACTTTTTGGAAATTTAATTCGTCTTATTGAAAGATAATCATATTTAGATGAAATTAATACCGTGATCGAAAAGGTTAAAGAAGAATACTCTATAAGTACAAAACAATTAATGAAACAGACGAAAAATTACAATTTTCAATTTCTGATGATCTATTTCTCGTTTTTCCTGTTAATAAAAAATAAGGTCGAAAACGATTGCTTATGCTACTGCGAAAAAAAGAAAGAGTAACGAAAGGAAAAAAAATTAGAACAAGACGTTTTTAAAGTTAGAAAAAAAAGGAAATGAAAACTGAAGATGATATTAAAATCATTAACGAGAAAAAAGAAACGACTGTCGGATATCAGAGGAAAACGAATAGAAGGAGTTTGTTACGATCACGCGCTAGATGGATTACAGATGGGGAGAAAGTTAGTATTAAATTTTTTGTAATCTTGAAAAGGGCTTTACATCAGTAAAAACATGGCTAACTAATTGATAAACAGATAATTTTTTTAAAAAAATCAAAAAGACATACTGAAAGAAGTATATATTTTTCTATAAAACATTATACACAGAAAATGCTGTAGAAAATGTGATATAAAAGATTTGGTGAAAGACATCCCCCTTTTTAAATGAAACAGAAGCAGCGGACTAGAAGGTCTTATTACATTGGAGGAAGCGACATATGTCTTAAAGACGATGAAAAATAAAAAAAGGGCCCCGGTTTCCGATGGCTTTACTACTGAATTCTTTAAAGTCTTTTGGAAACAGTTTGGGTGAAATTTTTTCCGTTAAGCATTAAATGCAAGTTTCAAGAAAGGAGAACTCATGGTACAAAGAGAGGGAATCATTACATGTAACCAAAAAGGTGATAAATCCAGAACAGTACATAAAAAACTGGAGACCTATTCTCTGTTAAATGTCGTTTATAAGATAGGACCTCTTGCATTGCCAACAGAAAAAAATCTGTGTTGCCTAAAATCATAAATGAAGATCAGACCGGATTTATTAGAAATAAAATACAATCGGCGACAACATAAGACTGATATTTAACCTATATCCTATTTAGATGAAAATGATCTGCCTGGTTTGTTGTTAACATAGACTTTGAAAAAGCCTTTGATTCGGTTAATTGGGAATTTATGTCTAAAGTCCTAAAGGCATTGGTTTCCAAAAAGATATTTGCAGATGGATAAGCACATTCAAAACCAAAAATAACAAGTCTTGTGTTTATTTTTGAACGGACAGGTTTCACATTGTTCGAAAATAAAAAAGGATGTCGACAAGGAGACCCAATTTCACCATATCGTCATAATTTGTGTCGAAATATTAGCCATTATGGAAAGGGGAAAATCAAGATATTCGGGGAATCAAATGAATGAAACAGAATTTAAGATATCCAATATGCTGATGACACCGAGTTTTACTAGCAGGGGATAAAAATCCTTGAAAACTTGTATTGAATTCTTTTAAGATTTGACTGTGTCTCAGGTCTTCATATGAATTTGGGTTTAAAACGAGCGCAGTTTGGCTTGGAAGTGTAAAAAATAGCCCAAAACCACTACATGACCACTTAGAAATTGTAGGGAATCCAAAAAAATTAAGAATACTTGGTATATGGTTCAAAAAATGATTTAAAAAGATTGCATAGAAATAAACTACGCAGAAAGACTAGCAGATGTAAATAATTTGTTCAAAATATGGGTAAAACGCCAGTTTTACGCCCCTAGTAGAGTAGCAATTCTGAAATCCATCATCCTTTCAAAGTTGATTTCATCTTTGCTTTTTTCCCTACCAAAACCCACCAGATGTTTTCTTCAAACATGTCAGAAAATATGCTACAAAATTTGTGTGGAATAAAAAAAACAGAAAAGATCAGTCGAAAAACAGTGCATAAAAGCTACGGAATGGAGGTATTGGCCTTCCTGATGTAAAAACCTACGTCACATCTTTAAAACTATCCTGGATCCGTAGGACTGAGAGATCAAACCACAAATGGAAACAAATTCTTCTCAGTAATTTTCCTCATTGGCCTCATATGATAAACATGGTCCAGAGATTATCTCAAAATTTACAAAATATAACCGTTCTGGGCAGATGTCCCCTTTAAGCTTACAAACTTTTTATTACAAGTGTCTGCCAAAAAAATCCGCTGAACTACTTTGTGAACCAGTTTGCTTCAACAAACGTATTCAAGTTGGGAAAAGACACATTGTCCCCTAAAATGCTTCAAAACAAAAGTGTCCCAATTTTCTCGCACATTTTTTGATGATAATGGTCAGTTCTTTCCCACGGACAATTAAGGAAAAATATGATGTCAACATTGATTTTCTAACTTATACAGGGTATAAGTTAGCAAAAATTGAATTTATAAAAAGATTCGACAAAACCACGAAAACAACAAATGTATTACTTCTCCATTCTGTTTTAAGATATTGTTCGCCACTTTTAAAGGTCAAAGACTTATTACGATATACTGATTGATAATCAGTTGAGAGCTCCGTGCTGTGACAAATGGGGCATCAAACTTTCACAAGCTCATACTGGAATTCATGTTTTTTTTTGCACATAAGATTACAGATGTAAAACTTAAGTGGTTTCAGCTAAGAAAATTCACAGGTGTTTAGGCACAAATGTTATTTGAAAGAAATCGGTGTACTATAATGAAATGCAGTTTTTGCGGATTATTTAAAGATTCATTGACCATATGTTTTTGGAAATGTAAATCATGTCAAATTTTTTGGGAGTAGTAATTGATTTGGTAAAAGAGAAATGCACTCATGCACAAAATATAACCCTAACAGAGTCTCTCATAACTTTTTGGTTTCGACAGAACAATCGCAATTGATTACATTTTTTACTTCATTATTCTTCTAGCAAAAATATTACCTATATAAGTGTAAGTTAAAGGCAGTCTTCCACATGTAGCAGTTTTCTTGAAAATGTTTACCTATAGATATAAAATTGAAAAATATAATTCATACCTAACCATGAACCACGTGATTTTCATGCCAGATGGCTTGCTTATGAAGCTTTGGTTTCTAATACCTAGCTGCTTTAGCTACTGTCTCAGGAACATATCTTTCTGTATTAATATATAAATGCGTATGATGTTTTAATATAACAACAATACTGGGCTAATCATGTTATCTTTTTCCTTCTTTTTTTGTTTTTGGTTTGTTTTGATCCTTTGCTGAGGATATCCTGTGGTGGCCCTTGTCTGCTGCTGAAATATTTATGTTATTGGCACTCAAGAAATAATGTACCTTATGATAATAACATTATTATCTTCACTTGCGTGACCCAACCCATTTTGTTACTTTTTGTATCGTCTGTCCGTCTGTTTTTTGTTTTTTTCCCCCTAATAAATTTTTTTTGTACATGCTGAATTATCTTGCAATATATATGTGTATGTTTATGTGTAATATGTGTTATATGTGGTGTATATATTGTATGTGTGTAATATATGTATGTGTATGTGTATATGTAATTTTGTGTATATGTAAGATATAATATATATAAATTTTATATAAATATATATATATATATATATAAATATATATATATATATATATATATATATATGTGTGTGTATATGTATATG
>CM031600.1:37284842-37292342 GCA_018398815.1 Conus ventricosus
CGCAGACTAATAATTCATCCGTCATCGCAGCAATGCCATGGCAAAGATTCTTTTTTAAAGAGAGGGTTTGCTAGATAAAGAAAACTGGAATCTTCTTCTTCTTCTTCTTCTTGAGTGTCCACCTTCATCGTGTTGAAGATTCTGGCACTTTTGTGTGTATGACCGTTGCTTATCCCGCCATTAAGGCAGCCATATTCCAGCTTCGGGAAGGTGCATGCTATGTGTAACGTGTCATCCATACCAACGGCTAAACTGGCCTTCTCTTCCGAAAGTTGGTGATGGGATTTTACGTGTGTGCAAGATGTTATGCGTGCGTTCACACACGGAACCTCGGTTTATACTCTCATTTGAAGGACTGTATGGGGAATGGAGTCAGAACCAATGTTAACTCCGAGGGAAAATCCCCCTGTACCGAAAATCGAACCCGTAACCTCAGGATCACGAGTCCGGCGCTCTACCAACTGAGCTATTCCGGCCCCCTGAATGACTAAGTAGGGCGTTAGGTTATAGATATAAAACCCTTCACTGGCAGCTGTGGGGACCTTCGCAGTCAGCGAAGAGTACACAGGGAGTACACTCTGGGAGGAGGGCTGTAACATGGCCTAGGTTGGTTTCTACCCTGGGATGTTAACTGGCCAGGGGGTAACGTTCGGCCTTTTACACCGGAATAAAACGTTTCCGGCTGTTCTTTGTGTTCAGCAGACACGCTTTTAGCCGAGTCGTCAAAACAGGGGTAAGATCTTACACGGACAACTCTCCCTACACATCAAAAGACTAGACTAATTTGAGAGGTATGGGGGAAAATTATGGCTAGAAGTAATTAGAAAAGATTGTCTTCTTGACCTGCAAGTAATTAGAAAAGATTGTCTACTTGACCTCTGGCCTTCACGGAAAACATTTCCCTGTAAAAGATGGAGTGGATTTGAAAAGGAAAAAAAAATTCTAACTAAGCTTGTTTAAACTTCGCCTTTGTTTTTCATTTCTTGTCTCTTGTTATTGACAAATGTTTAGTGCATATGATGGGATCAGAGATGACTGATGTCTGTCAGTTTCTTTCTGTGTAATGGGACAACCCGTAGAATTCACTGGAAGCATGAGCCTCGGCTGTGTGCTGCCTGTACCAGTGACGTCACTGGCCGCCGTGGTGTAGTGGTTTACTAGCACAGCAAGCTTGCGGGCAGGAGGGGGTGGGTGGGGTGGAGTTCAGGATTCAAATCTCTTCAAAGGTATTTTTATGTTGAACAAATGAGTCGTGAGTGAAGACAGAGTGCAGGCTAACAGTTCTTCTGTCATCAAAACAGTGATATGGCAAAGATTATTATGATGAAATCAGAGCCAGAGCTATGTATCTCTATACATAAATCAGTTCAGAGATACACGGCTGTGGCTCTAATGTATTGTATAATATATATATATATAAATATATATATATATATATATATATATATATATATATATATATATATATATATATATATATATATATATCACACCCTGACGACCGCACAGCGCGAAACAGGCTTGTAGGTGTTTTAAGCTTGGTTTTAACTTGTTTTTAATACCAAAAAAAAAAAAAAAAAAAAAAAAAAAAAAAAAAATATATATATATAATATATATATATATATATATATATATATATATATATATATATATATATATATATATATGTATGTGTGTGTGTGTGTGTGTGTGTGTGTGTGTGTGTGTGTGTGTGTGTGTATAACCATTATCATTATTGATTTTTTTTAAAGCATGGTATGCGAGAGAAAGGAAACGGCAGTGAAAGACTACGGCGTTAAGATTGTGTATATGTAAAATCCTTCACTAGCAGCTCACGTGGTCCATGTTAGTCCACTGTGAAAACAGAACCATGGCGTGGCGATAGCTCAGTTGGTAGAGCGCCGGACTCGTGATCCTGGGGTTGCGGGTTCGAATTTCGGTATAGGGGGATTTTTCCCTCGGAGTTAACATTGGTTCTGACTCCATCCCCCCCATATAGTCGTTCGGATGGGACTATAAACCGGGGTCTAGTCTGTGTCACATGCACTAAAGATCATACACGGACTCTAAAGATCCCGATGCTCATGTCCTAAGACGGGTGAGTACCGGCTACACTAAAATACACAATGCATGCAACCTGTGTGCCAGAATAGTCTACTTGAAGACAGTGAGCACGGGGCAGGTTTAAACATCCCCATCTGGAAGAAGAAGAAGAAGAAGATATCGCCCCACTCGGATGCCTTTTGTCCGCTGACTTCAACTCATCAGTGAGAAACGGCCAAGTGTCGGTATTGGGGTCTTTTCATTGGTAGGAATTTTTTTGCCTGGGCTGGCTCCTCTCCACAGCTGGGTGTGCTACTGGCTAAAAGGAAAGACTGGAACCACACTCTCTCTAAAAATGGTTGCTCCATTTTTAAAAAAAAAAACCAGCACTGCAACTATTTGTCTGTCTTTGGGCCGGGTTAAAGTCTGGGGGAAAATTGTGAAAGAAGAAGGCGAGGAGTACACCGCTGTTTGTATGAGTCTCAGGCCAGGCGAGGAGTACACCGCTGTTTGTATGTAGTCTCAGGCCAGGCGAGGAGTACACCGCTGTTTGTATGTAGTCTCAGGCCAGGCGAGGAGTACACCGCTGTTTGTATGTAGTCTCAGGCCAGGCGAGGAGTACACCGCTGTTTGTATGTAGTCTCAGCCAGGCGAGGAGTACACCGCTGTTTGTATGTAGTCTCAGGCCAGGCGGGGAGTACACCGCTGTTGTATGTAGTCTCAGGCCAGGCGAGGAGTACACCGCTGTTTGTATGTAGTCTCAGGCCAGGCGAGGAGTACACCGCTGTTTGTATGTAGTCTCAGGCCAGGCGAGAAGTACACCGCTGTTTGTATGTAGTCTCAGGCCAGGCGAGGAGTACACCGCTGTTTGTATGTAGTCTCAGGCCAGGCGAGGAGTACAACCCGCTGTTTGTATGTAGTCTCAGGCCAGCGAGGAGTACACCGCTGTTTGTATGTAGTCTCAGGCCAGGCGAGGAGTACACCGCTGTTTGTATGTAGTCTCAAGCCAGGCGAGGAGTACACCGCTGTTTATATGTAGTCTCAGGCCAGGCGAGGAGTACAACCGCTGTTTGTATGTAGTCTCAGGCCAGGCGAGGAGTACACCGCTGTTTGTATGTAGTCTCAGGCCAGGCGAGGAGTACACCGCTGTTTGTATGTAGTCTCAGGCCAGGCGAGGAGTACACCGCTGTTTGTATGTAGTCTCAGACCAGGCGAGGAGTAAAACCGCTGTTTGTATGTAGTCTCAGGCCAGGCGAGGAGTACACCGCTGTTTGTATGTAGTCTCAGGCCAGGCGAGGAGTAAACCGCTGTTTGTATGTAGTCTCAGGCCAGAATGGGTCTCCACTGCAATATCTTCATCATCCTAATCGTCGCTAGTCATCAAGAAAGATGCTCAAAACATGTGGCCCTTCGTGCCCTGTTCTCTTGATCATCTCACTCAGTTTCGATTTCCTTTCACTGTGCACGTTCACAGTGGGTTCGTGCTGAAGCCAGCAATATCAGGGGGGGGGGGGGGGGGGGGGGGGGGGGGGGGGGGGGGGGGGGGGGGGGGGGGGGGGGGGGGGGGGGGGGGACGTCGTCGCCTGACAAGTGTGTCCTCGGGGGGAACTCTAGCCACTCGGTTCAGCGGCTAAGCAACAGACCTGCCCCCCCCCAAAAAAAAAAAAAAAATGGGGGGGGGGGGGGGGGGGGGGAGTTGACGCCTGTCTCTCCGATGCAAACAGATCCACCTTTTCTCAGTTTATTGGTCAAAGAAATAGATCTACAGAAATAAAATATTGAATTTGATTCGCGTGCCAGGGTGACAATCGGGGTGTTGACTGTCTGCATTTTGGGCCCACCGTTTCACACCAGTGTTTCAGCCTTTTCTCTGTCTGGTTGAACTGTTAGCTCACTGATCGGGTAACTGCTTTATTGGCGTGCCTGTCCCATGAAAACGGCGGGGTGACTCTCGCTGAACGCGAGCTCTAACACAGATTACCTCCCTTGCCGACTCCGAACATCATTTATCATCATCGTCAGACATGCAAGAGTATGTGATGTCCTGCGTATGGTGGATTAACATCAGTGAAAACCACTGAAGATGTTTCTGCGTATGCTGGATGAATCCAGGCATCAGTGAAAGCCACTGAAGAGAATCGGCAGCAGTGCAGCGTCTTGGAAGACAAGATAGCAGCGCCCCGCCTCCCTTTCCCCATCATACGAATATATTGGTATGCTCTAAGCACCATATTCTCTTGTATTTCACCGTTCTGTAAACACAACGTACATTAAAAGGTTCACTCATGTTGTGGTCATGATTTACCACTGTGCTCTATCGCACTGAAGACATTTCCTTGACAAAACTCATTCCGACACTGTGGACATACGTAATAATTGAATGTTCTACGTAACCTCTACTTAATATGCATAAATGCAGGTATATTTGTATGCCATAATGCCTGCTGCTACTCAAAGCTTTAAAAGACATTACGGAAGTTTGCTTCTTTTGCCATGTGAAAACTGAATTAAAAAAATCACAGTAAGTTGTCCATTCAGTGCATCTGCAATCTTTCCGAAACTAACAAAGAACATAAGACACTGTTTTCTACCCTCCGCTATCAATCCTCTCCTTCCGCCGCCTTAACTTTTTTTGTGAACCTAAATCAGGTACTCATGAACTGACAGGGTTTTGCAGACCGTAGAAATCCGAATCGACCTCATGAACGTTATAGGTAAACAGCAGAACGCTCTTTGTATCTGATCACTGCCTCCAATGTGTGATACCTTGTACGTACACACACACACACACACACACACACACACACACACACACACACACACACACTCACACACACACACACACACACTCACACACACACACACACACACACACACGAAACACGCACACACACACACACACACACACACACACACACACACACACGCACACACACACACACACACACACACACACACACACGCACACAACCACCACGCACACACCACGCACACACCACACACACACACACACACCCCACACACACCCATGTGACAGCATCGTAAAGCAAAGTTCTCAAGGGAGTGAATTCACCGCGGCTGTTTTGCCTGAGAGTTTGAAAAGACGTCAGCGAGAGGCGGACAAACCTGATGCCAGCCGAGATGGGGAGGACGGTAATGGCGGAAATGCCTTTGCGGAACTTGATGCCGGTCTTTGAATCCATCCTGTTCCCTGCCTCGCACTTTCCTGGGCATCACCGCCCAGGCTCTTCCCGCTTTCCTCTCGGCGTTTCTCCTGGATGCTCCCCCTTTCTTCTCCTCTCTCTCTCTCTCTCTCTCTCTCTCTCTCTCTCTCTCTACTTTTGGGCCGCTGTCTTCCCGCCTCCAGTTTCATACCATTAAGTGGTATTGATCCCCTCCTCTCCACTTTTATAGGTTTAAGTAGCATCATCAAACATTTCAAACCTATCGGTTTTTCCCGTAACGATAAAGCTTTACAAGCCGATGGGGGAGTCCACTTTCCTGTAGAGACGCCAGAGCTGGAAAGCGATTATACTGATAATAATAATTACCTCGATGAAGATGCTGCTGCTGCTGATGGTGATGATGATAATGATGATGGTGATGATGATGATGATGATATAATGATAATGATGATGGTGGGGTGGTGATGATGATGGGTGATGATGATGATGATGATGATTATGATGATGATGATGAATGATAATGATGACATACACGCTAAGCTCCTGAACATCTAAGGAGTTTAAACCGTTCACAAAATGGGTGAAAACACCACAAAGCAAACCAGAATATAATTTGATCAAAATACGAATTTTGATTCATCTTGCTTACCTGCAATCCCTCCAAAGCTTCCTTCCTGTATCCACCCTACCCCCACTGTCCCTACCCCTCTCTACCCTTTCATCAACATTCCTCCATCCCTACCATGTGTGTGTGTGTGTGTGTGTGTGTGTGTGTGGTGTGTGTGTGTGTGTGTGGGGTGTGTGTCTGTGCGTATGCGCGCGCACACAAACACACATACCAATGCATGCACACATACAAACACGCACACATGCACACATGCACGCACCCCCCCCCCCCCCCCCCCCCCACACACACACACCCGAGCCCCGACAGAGTGAACAATATCAGCGTTCAAGAGTAAACACTTCAGACGGGGGCTCTCTACGCCTTGTACAAAACAACATAGAACATTTGATTCTGTCCAGTGCAAATCAATAGATATGCTTCAAGACATGAGCTATGGTACAACGCCAAATGGAACAATACACCAATCTGTCGCACAATGTAACAACACAGCAGTCTGGACGAAAATGTAGATTTTACGCTTTTCGTGTATAATGCACCAAAGTTCTAACCATTGTGATATTTTTAGTTCGAGATGTGCGAACTATGTAATGAATGTAACATACTTTGTCTGGACTGCCGTTTTCTTCAGGTTTTATCGATCGATAAGTACTAAACTCCATGAAATATTAAAATATTATCTTCTGATTCAGATGGACATGAAGTTGAATTGTTTCCAGGAATCAGCAACAGTCAAACGTAGAACCGATAACGCTCTTTTTTATTTTGCCGTCCACATCAATAACAGAAACTTTGTTGCTGGACGTTGGAAGTTCACGCCTCCTTTGGAATTTAAACATCTCTCATTGATTTTTTGCTTCGTTTGTTTGCCTTCATTTTCCCCAGACTATGATCAGTGTATTAATGAATATTTTTAACATTGTACTGCACCCTAAGACAGATTCTTTTGCATTTGCCACCATAAATGTAACAAATTTTCCACATTTTTTTGTGGCTTAATTCATAACAATGATAAAAAAAATGCTACACGTTACGAAAACTATGCACGAAAATGCACCCGAAAATTGTAGCATTGTGACATTTTCGTGGCGACTGCTGCATTGTCACATTTCGCAGCTAGCAAGCTCTGTAAAACTTGTCTAGCAGAGACATGCAGCCTGGCACACAATCGTGGGAGAGACCATTCTACGATGAACGATGGAATAGAAGCATCCTGCAGGCAGATCGATGGCCAAGATAAAGGACTGGACTGGTTACAACGCCTCTTTCTTGTTGCCCATGACTGACCACAGAGGACTGTGTCAATCCCTGACCGCCACATCGTCCATCACAGCAGCATGCGGTCAACTGTCACATGACCGGTTGTTATCGAACAGTCAGAGGGGTCGATTTCAGCTTGTCCATTTTCACACGTGTACGTATGATAGTCTCCCCTCTCTCTCCACAGTTATTCTTTTAGATAGTGTTGTTCTCCCCTATTTGCACTTAAAATATTGTCGATTGTATCTTTTTCTCCTTGTCGCGCATGTTTCGTTGTTATTAAAGTACTGTACGTGGCACGTTTTCCTTTGTCTGTTTGTCTTTCTGTCGTCTGTCTGTCTGTCTGACTCTCTCTCTCTCTCTCTCTCTCTCTCTCTCTCCCTCTC
>CM031600.1:37297342-37307342 GCA_018398815.1 Conus ventricosus
CACACACGACGAGAGTCTTGAAGACTGTTGGAGCGTCACAGCAGACTTCGCAACAATGTCGTCTAATATCACTTAATGTGGAAAGACGTTGAGTTGAAAACAACAACAACAACAACAACAACACACACACACACACACACACACACACACACACACACACACACACACACACACACACACACACACCTCCACACACACACCAACACACACACACACACACACACACACACACACACACACACACACACACACACACTCCACTGAAAGACCATCCGATGCAAGAATAAACCATAAACTGTTTAATGTCCTTGCAATGACAGGTTCTGGATAGTTATGGGGTATGAAGGAGTGCACAGTCGTCAAATCCGATATCAGAAACATAAAACAAACAAACAAACAAACAAAGAAACAACAGAAGCATACCCCCTTTATTTCCCTTCTTTATCGGGCTCATAAACAGGTGAGCTGACCACCGGATCACAACAGTATGAAAAAGATGAAAACACTTAATAGATCGGTTACAAAAAAAGAGCGTTATACTAGAAGGAAATCCTTCTTGTCCACTCCTAATTTCAAGCTCATCATCTATCACGTATTACCTATCCCGGAGCCTTGAAGACGGTTGGGGCGCTACAGAAGACTTCCAACCAGTTTCATCCTTTCCTCTCGGTTCCCAGACGTTCTTAGGCAGTTGCTGAGTGTGAGGTCAGTCCATTCACTGATGTTGTCCTCCCATCTCTTTCTCTGTCTTCCTCTCCTTCTGCCTCCTCGCGCTGTTCCTTGTAGAATGGTTTGGGTAGGTCCTGTTGATCTTGATACATGACCATACCATCTTATTTTCCTTTTTTTATGACTGTGGACAACGGGTCTTCGTGTAGTCCAATGGCTTGTCTGTATGTTCACTCTCTCCTTTTGAAATACTTCTGTTTCCTGTCTGCCTCACCATTGACAAAGAACCGTGGCTCGAAACGTTTGGCGAGTTCCTTCTTGTGGCTGGTCCTTTTCAACGTACTGCGTTCTTTTCATTTCTTCTCTATTTGCTCTTCTCCTTTGTGGTCAGTTTGAAAGCAGACCTGGGAAAGAACGGACATTGTGTCCTGACCGTCTCCCCATTCATCACCCTCTGTGATTGAATTCGATCTCATCCACCCTCTCCCTTCCCTTCCCTCCCCTCCCCTCCCTCCCCTCCCACCCCTGTCTTTTTTTTCCGTTCCTAATCTACTGGCGCCCAACTACTTATCCTCGGTATGACCTCCTCTCCTCTCCCCCCCCCCCCCCTTCCCTCCCTCCTGAACAGGAAACAAGCCGTCTTCTTCCTCTCCATTTTCTTCTCATTGATCATCCGGGCGTCTTCGATGGCGACTATCGACTGCTTTCCGGCAGGCGGGAGGGTCACGTGACGTGGCTAATCGCCATTACGGGCTGCCAAGTGACTATCGGCAGAGGAACCGTCAGCCTTCACAGCGTTATTTAGTGAACTGGGGGGCTTCACCCCTGACAGCCTCCCCCGTCCTTCCCCCCCTCCCCCCCCGGACTTCACAGTCCTTTAACCAGACGACGTCAGCCAGCTAGAGGGAAAAAAAAAAGTAGGATCCAGGAGAAATCAACGGGGCGCGGATCAATAGAGGCCGGTTGGGAGGACCACAGAAACAGATGGTGTGGATTTGTCGTCTTGAGGGTTCGCCGTGGTGGCGCAAAGACGACAGAGGCGAGGGCACTGGAAGTTTGGAAAGAAAGTTTGGGATGAAAGAGAGTTTGGGACTTGAAGGTTGGTTGGTTGGTTGGTTGGTGTGTGTGTGTGTGTGTGTGTGTGTGTGTGTGTGTGTGTGTGTGTGTGTGTGTTGTGTGTGAGTGAGTGTGCGAGTAGTGAGTGAGTGAATGAATGAGTGAGAGAGAGAGATGAGAAAGAAGAGAGAGAGAGAGAGAGAGAGAGAGAGAGAGAGACAGACAGACAGACAGATAGACAGATAGACAGAGACAGAGAGAGGTAGGTGAGCAAGAAATAATGGTATAGAATAATGATAAAGAAAAACCTTGCGTATGAGAAGTAAAGCTGTTGTGGCATAGATTATTACAATTCTGGCTATATACAAGAAAATAAAACTGTTGTAAGAGGAGAGAGAGAGAGAGAGAGAGAGAGAGAGAGAGAGAAGAGAAAGAGAGAGAGATGCACAACAAAAGAAGTGGCCTTGCCTTTAAAAAAACCAAGCTGATGTGTCAACAAATATACAAATCTTCGCATCCATGAAAATGAACCGCTATGCTGTAGAATACAATACAAACAGCACCACCACCCCACCACCACCACCACCACACCACCTTACCACCAACAACAACACAAAAAAAAACAAATAATTGCCTTTGTAGAAATAAAGCTGATGTAGAAAAAGATTACAGTATTTTCAATATAGATATTTGCTCCTTGAAAAAAAAGTATATTGCTCTGGCATGAAATTCATTGCATAAACTTTTGCTTCTGAAGAAATGAAGTTGATGTAATTCACTGTCCACCATAAATAAATCCAGGGCCATGGCAAAACTAAAGTGGCGGTCACATAAAATGCCATATGCACTTCAAGAAAAAAATCATTAATAGGTAAAATCATTGTTGCACAAAGAAAACGCAGAATAAGTACTTAACTATGACAAAACAAATTAATGTCACAAAGCATCAAACTCATGACATAATAAAGGTGCAAGAGAATTCATGCCCACGAAGAAAGAAGTGCATTGTAGCATCAAGGCCTACGAAAAAATTAATGCTCATACCAAAACATTAAAGTTCAGGATGAATTTCATATGTTGCAGTGTCAGTGAATGAATGTGCCAAAGCGGTTGCTACTCATGAGAGAAGGAGTGAGCCGAAGTATCAAAGCCCTTAAGAAAATAAAGGTGCCACAGCGTTGCTGCCTATGAAGAAGTATAAGTCCTGCGACATGAAAATCCTTTCTAGACTTTTCAATGTGTGACCGTTCTCTTGCAGACAACGGGATCTGGCACCGCTCCCAGATGCAGGAAAAACCAAATCGGGGCTTGCCTTAGATCATGGACAACACAATAAAGCCACTGATCAAGTGTACTCAGAAACATCATTTACTGTTCCTCTTGTCTATAATCACGCGCACGCGTCAACACACGTAACTTAATTAATGGCTGTTATTGTTGTTTTACATTTCACACAGACACACAGACACAGACACAACACACACACAGACAGACAGACACACACACACACACACACACACACACACACACACACACACACACACACACACACACACACACACACACACTCATGCATACCACACACACACAGACAGACAGACAGACACACGACACACACACACACACACACACACACACACACACACACACACACACACACAACACAAACAACACCACACTCATCACACACACACACACACACACACACACACACACACACACACACACACACACACACACACACACACACACACACACACACACACACACACACACACACACACACACACACACACACACACACACACACACACACACACACGCACACGACCCTCCACCCACATGATCCACAACACAAAAGACGCACTGAGTGACTGTGGCTGTTAACATGAGATCGTTAATCAGGTTCTACCCGGGACTGAACCTATCAATCAGCAGCACACAATACCCCTTTGTGATCAAGGCAAGACTAGATTAACTACAGTTGACACGGACACAGTCTCCAAGAGTTACACTTCATTTTCATGCCATACAGGTAATCTCCCTTTTCTGATGTTGGGGGGCGGGGGAGGGGGGGGGGGGGGGGGAACGTAAAGTCCAGCGGTAGCCCTCTCTACGATGCTTTCTATTTCGTTTCCTTGTCTTGTCTTGTAGCGCACTGTGTTGTGTTGTGTTTTGTTGTGTTATGTTCAACTGTACTGGACTGAGCTATAACGTGATTTTTTGTTGTTGTATTTTGTGATATTACATTGTACTCTGTTCTGTTGTGTTCTAATAAATTGGAGTGTGTTCCGTTGTACTGTGTCGTATTGTATAAATAGTTAGTCCGGAAAATTTGTCTTTTCTAATACTTCTCTATAGGTTCTTATCCCCCGTTCTCCATACAGCAGAGTCCATGAAAACCCTGTTCAGAGATGTCCCACCTGACGTGATCTTTGAGTTTCTGAAAGAGATTAACATTTTTCATCTGATCTAAGATTTGACGGAAGAAGGATTTTTAATGAAGTTTCTGGTATGCTTTTAGAAGATGTATTTTAAAGAGATGTGTGAAAGCTTTTTTTTTTTCTGATGACTTGTGAGTTGATTGTAACGTGGTGGTAACGTGGTATGGCCCCTTGCGGTCGGCTGGGCTATAAGTATCATTACCCTTACCCTAGCCCACACTCCCGCCCCTTCAACTGTCTGCATGCATCTTTTAATGCTCCAGCTACTCCAACATTTCAGCATCAATGCAAGGATTAAAAGTCTGACTTATACCCAGTTTAAAAAATCTGTATGGACCCCCCCCCCCCCCAGCCCCCTTAAAATGAAGTAGTGTAATAGAATACCACATTACAACAAAGAACAGTACCATCTAAGCCATCCCTAAACGCGTCCTTTGATGTGTCATTACAAATACCCTCAGCTCCAAAAGAAAATATTCTGAATACCAAAACTATCCTTCTGTGAGTAAAGTATAAATTAAATGCATTCTGCCCCTCCCCCCTCCTCCTCTCGCGCCTCCCCCCTGCCTCACCCGAAAAAGTCACCTTAGTTTCAAATCATCCTAAACATGTCAGTATAAATATTCCCAAATCCCAAAGACAAATTCACAAAACTCTTATAGGCCTTCTACCAAAATTCAAAGAGAATGGTTACTTACCGCCAAGGACACAGACAAACATAGCACAGGACAAGACGACATTTCTGCTTCCTTTTCCGCCCTCAAGTCACTCTGTTCTGAAACTCGGCCTTCTACCAGACAAAATGAATATCCCAAGCCACCAAAGAAGAAATCAAACCGTCTGTCAGTAAAGCAGTGTAAATACGCCTAGTTACCCCAGTGATCCGTTGGTAAGTCAGTGGAAGTGGCCCCTGTTACAAATGGAAATGTGAAGCATCAGTCAATAAATCAGTAAAGATATCTCCTTCCAGCAGAAAAAAAAAATCGCCAACACTTCAATCACATATATTCAGGTCAATATAAACACCTCCAGAGAAAAATCCTAATCACTTCAACCATCTGTCCCTAGTCAGTGTAAACCACTCCCCCCCCCCCCCTCCGCCGTGCTCTCTCCCTGCCTGCGAAAGAAAAGTCCTTAATACTTCCATCATTCTTCTTTAATTAAGTTAAGGTAAGTACCACCT
This sequence comes from Conus ventricosus, assembly GCA_018398815.1. Taxonomy (NCBI): domain Eukaryota; kingdom Metazoa; phylum Mollusca; class Gastropoda; order Neogastropoda; family Conidae; genus Conus; species Conus ventricosus. Next base: position 37,302,695 of record CM031600.1, read on the forward strand.
AGCCCGCAGAGAGAAGTCGTCATTACTACAACCGTCCTTGAAAAAGTGAATACAGATACCCTCCGCCGCAAAACAATCCTCAAGAGTTAAACATCCTTCCATGAAAAGTATCAAGTACTTCAGTTATCCTTCTGTAAGTCATTATACAACCCCCTCCCCCCCTCCCCCCCCCCTAACCTGCGACGACAAGTCCTAGACACGATCAGCCATCTCCCTCTAAGTCAATATGCAGACTCCCGGCCTGAGAGAAAAAGTCCTCAATTCCTCAGCCATCCTTCTATATTTAGTCAGTATTAATATCATATCTCCCCCCCCCCCCCCCAAAGAACCTCAGTATTCCAATCATTCTTTTCTTAATCAAACTAGACACTCAAACTCGCAGAATAATATGTTTAATACTTCAACCATCCTTCTATAAATCATATGAATGCTATCAGCCAGCAAAAAAGCCACCAAGACTCCAAACATCCTTAAATAAGTCAAAAAGTACCCTCAGCCCGTGAAAAAACAAACAACAACTGTACTTAATACCTTAGTGATACTGCTGAAGTCAATGTGAGTACCCCGAGCCCGTGAAGAAACGTCCCCAATACTTCAGTTATACTTCTAAGGGTCAGAGTCAATACCACGGGCCCTGAAAGAAATATCCTCAACAGTTAAGTCATCCTTCTATAAGTATAGAAATACATTCCCCGGGCCAGTAAAGAACTGTTCTCAGTTCTTCATGCATCCTTCTATAGGCCAATATCAATATCCACAACCGTAGAGACAAACAAACAAAGAAAAAAAACACAAAATCCACAATGGAATCATCAACATTAGATACACCCTAAAAGTCAAAAAGTCGATAAAGATCCATTCAACTGTTTGCAGTTAACTTGCAGACAGACAAAAAGGGGGGAAAAAAGACACGGCCCAGAATATTCTGCATCTCCAGTGTGCTTCCACGATACTTCTGTTAAAATTCGTAGCAAAAACGACCCCACACTTAGCTCAGTCACAGGCTATGAGCCACATGCTCCTGTTTTTGTCTCGACAGACATTTGAGTACGTGCCTATTTGTGTTGTTGTTTTCTGTAACAACACATTCAAAAATATGGAACAGCATATTATTCATTCATTCATTCATTCATTTAGTCGTCTATTTGGTGGTTTATCTGGACGCTCACACATTCACTCATTCATCCATATTCTACTTGGTTTTGACGCTGTGCTTAATAACGTGTCCGCAACAGTTTTGACATTAACAAATTTCTTACAGAATAAACATCGTACGGAGAGAGAGAGAGAGAGAGAGAGAGAGAGAGAGAGAGAAGAGAGAGAGAAAGAGAGAGAGAGAGAGAGAGAGAGAGAGAGAGAGAGAGAGAGAGGAGAGAGAGAGAGAGAGAGAGAGAGAGAGAGAGAGTGTGTGTGTTTCCTAACCTAAGCCATTCTGCTGGCGTATATTTTTACAATTAATCATACCCCACCCAGCCCCCATCTTTTGTCCTCCCGTTAACCCTCACCTCCACCCCCCTTACCCTCCATCCGACAGATCACAATGTATACTGCAATATTCACATCATTCAGATCACAATACATTGATCATTGCTAAACAATAACAACACAACATTTCCCAACAACGAAAGCCTCCCGTTGGGTATAGCCGATGTCAATAAACTACCTCCAACAAATCAGTGAAAATAACAGCTGACCCTTAATTAACAAACAAAACAAACTCACAAACAACAAATAAAAACAACAACAACAACAACAACCAGAGAATCGATCCTGACATTTCCGAATGCTGGGGATTCGTTGAGATACCACAGAGCAAGAGCACCAAATGATTACAACTGTGCACAATAACCTGGCATGTATTGTCTGGAAGTCTGGAACCAAGAGACCTTGTAGGCCCACCAACCCGGGTAAGAATGGGTGGTGATGATTGATGTTAGCATAACCTCTACCATCCTCGCTTTAATTAAGGCCTTAGTCTCAACATTAGCAGGAACACATCGTGTTCGTTTCCATTCTCGAGGGACGACTTTTGTGAGTGCATGAGTACTGTAGAGTTCATTGCAAGAACGGAGAAAGATTCCCGTGTGGCGCCGGGACTAATTACCGGTTGCGTTTAATACAAATGGATTAAATTACCGGTTGTGTTTAATACAAATGGACTAATTACCGGTTGTGTTTAATACAAACGACTAATTACCGGTTGTGTTCACTACAAATGGACTAATTACCGGTTGTGTTTAATACAAATGGACTAATTACCGGCTGTGTTTAATACAAATGACTAATTACCAGTCGTGTTTAATACAAATGGACAAATTACCGGTTGTGTTTAACACAAATGGACTAATCACCGGTTGTATTCAATACAAGAAAATGTCTTCCCCATCCATTTTTTCCAGTTCTTTTGCAAGTTCATGCATTCATCGATCCATTGAATTACTGATTGTATTTTGAGTGAGACACAGATACAGTGACAGAGATGAAGTTCAACATGACGAGAGAGAGAGAGAGAGAGAGAGAGAGAGAGAGAGAGAGAGAGAGAGAGAGAGAGAGAGAGAGAGAGGAGGAAGGGAGGGAGGGAGACAGACAGACAGAGACGGGAGGACGGGGGGTGGGGGTGGGTGGGGGTGGGGGGGGGGGGGTGGAGCAGACAGACAGACAAACAGACAGGGAGACAGACAAGCAGATGAAAATGATTACACATAAACACTTTGACACGCTCTCTGTCTGTCTGTCTGTCTGTCTGTTTGTTCTCTTACCCTTCTCTCTCTCTCTCCCCTCTCTCTCTCTCTCTCTCTCTTCTCTCTCTCTCCCCTCCTCCTCTTTCACTCGCCTCTGAATAAAGATTTTTTTTGTCTAAATCCTGTCTTTTACGAGTCACCACTCTACGTCATTTTTCCATCCCGACCTCCGACTAAACTATTAAAAAAAAAAAAAAAAAAAAAAAAAAAAAAATATATATATATATATATATATATATATATATATATATATATAAAGAAACGAACTACGAGATGGACCGAAGAATCGCCAACGCCAGCCGAAAAAGAAGTAAAAAGAAAGAAAGAAAGAAAGAAAGAAAGGACAGAAAACACAATTTCAAGAAACTAAAACAAATAAATAAATAAATGCGTTACATTTCATGTATCTGGTTTAGGGAGAGGGGGTGAAGGGGCGGTAGAGAACAATGAGGGAAGGGGATAGAGTGGGAAGCGGGGGGGGGGGGGGGGGGGAGGGGTGGTGGTGGTGGGTGGAGAAACAGTGGTAGTGGTGGTGGGTATTATTAGAGAGACGAACCTTTCCGGAATCAACCACGCTTCAGCTCGAACGTTCTCAGTGCCATCCCTCCCCCCCCCCCCCTCCCCCTCCTTCCACCCCCTCTCGCTGCCTCTGCCGGAAAGTAGGTTTCAGCGAAACTACAATACCTTCACACTTTCATCGTCGTCACCCACACTTCAGCGCTTTAGCGACACAGCGCAGCGCGTTGTTTCATTGTCCAAGCCAACAATGCCTCGCTACGATCTCCCACGCCGTCACTTGCTAGACTGTGACACCACTGAGCGGCTGTCGCTTGTTTCCGATGTAATAATATAAGATTGTGGAGGTGGGGGAAAAAATAGAAATGGACAGGGAGCGGGAAGGTGGGCGGTGAATTGGGTGCGGGAGGATAGGTGGGGGGTGGGGTGATGAGACGATGGGGATGGGGAAGGAGGGGAGGGGGGGGGGGGGGGGGGTGGAGGAGGGAGCGGGAGCGGGATGAGGAGAGGTGAGGTGGGGAGGCTTTGCAAGTAGGCGTCGTAATGTGCGAGGATGAAAGGGGTAGGGTGGTAGGTTGGTTCTGGATAGTTGAGAGAGAGAGAGAGAGAGAGAGAGAGAGAGAGGAGAGAGAGAGAGAGACACACACACGGAGAGAGAGAGAGAGAGAGAGAGAGAGAGAGAGAGAGAGAGAGAGAGAGACAGACAGACAGACAGACAGACACACACACACGCAGAGAGAGAGAGAGAGAGAGAGAGAGAGAGGAGAGAGAGAGGAGAGAGAGAAGAGAGAGAGAGAGAGAGAGAGAGGACAGACAGACAGACACACACACACACACACACACACGCAGAGAGAGAGAGAGAGAGAGAGAGAGAGGAGAGAGAGAGAGAGGAGAGAGAGAGAGAGAGAGAAGTGTCACAGTCTACCAAACTGCTGTTGTTTACGTCTTTACACCTTACGAATTGGTTCACCGCTTTCGTGGTCACGATCTTTTTTAAAATGCGCATCGGAAGAGACCCCGGGAGTCGTTTTAAATCTGAAGCGAAAGAAGAAAGAAAGTAAGAAAAAATTCACCGAGTCATGGGCAGAATAAATAAATAAATAAGTACATGTATATATTACGAATGGACAAATAACGGGGACAGACATACAGACAGAAAAAAAGACACCTATGGATTGGGACATACATACATACGCAGACAGACCGACCGACAGATAGATTGAAGACTGGACAGATAAACTGGAGAGCCTGAAAAAACCCTCACACACACAAAAAAAAAGAGATACAAGCCAATGAAACTAAGTATGAAATACTATTTTACATAAATACAAAAGAATGAAATACAGAGCTGGCACAAAAAAACTATACAACATATATATATATATTATATA